>JAROYC020000003.1:1525053-1591947 GCA_029619255.2 Dynastes hyllus | reverse complement strand
TTGCAGATATTTCAGACTTTATTCATTTGTATTCCGGAAGACTCTTAAAAAGTAAGTGTTTGAGAGATTATTTTTTAATTCTGACCATTTATTTTTGTAAACTTTTATGCGCCCGCCACTGGCTGTTGCCGTAAATTGAGCAACTCTAATTATTACTTTACATGTAACCTTACTAGGAACGTCTTTGGTAACATTATCCAAATAACTTAATTAAGTAATTAAACTAGCAATTAACTTTGTTCTATCAGATGAAAGATTGATTGGGTTGACAGAGGAAGTGTATTAAAGACGTTTATCCTCCATTCATCTTAGTGGAAAGAATACATTTCTAAAGCAACGAGTAATCGGTTAGGAACAGTCAAAAATTTGACCAACTAAATAGGCTCACTCCAAATCTTGATTATTATGGATGAAAATTACTTGGACATGTAAAAAAATGCCTCTGCTCACCTTAAGAGATAACCGGAAAACCTCCAAACTGAAACTTCAAACTTTGTTGGATTTGTTATGAAAACGCATAAGTAGCCCATACAATCTCATAGGAAACTTGTATGTAGGGATGGGTCGGTATTTTAGTAACGGTATTTTGTTGTTGCACTCCGGAATACCGAAATAACATGTTACTTTGTAATGATGGGCTATCGGGCGACACGGGAAAGGTAGTGGTCTACATTCGCGACGTTCCTGTGGAACGGTAGCGTCGCTGAAACGATAAGCATTTCCATCCTTACTTTGGAACGTGCGCTGTAGGTAGACATGAACGAAGGAAAGTCGACTATCCTTGAGAACGTCGCGATTTACTTTCACGACGTTCCTGGTCGCGGTCTCATCTAACCGATTGATAAACATTATATCGTTCCAAAGTAACTGTGTTTTGTCGCGGTCGCGAAAGGAACGTTCCGTGAGTGAAGCGGTATTTTCCACCTCTACTTGAATGTTAAATGAGTATAACCAACTGAAGAAGTACCCGATTAAAAGATCTAAATCGTATATCCAGCTTAAATTTGTTGATATATTCAAAAATGATTGGCAAACCTACAAAATCTGTACCACACTTACAAGCAAACTGACAGAACTGCGACTCCCCGATTTCGATGAAACTTGGTATATTGGTAGACCATCAAAAAGAAAAGGGCCCTATTTTTTTTTTGCAGCCCTATTCACCTTAAGGTGGTTAGGGGGGCGTCTGAAAAACCCCAAAAACACATTTTTCATCATAACTTCGGAGCCGCAAGCTATCGGGATGAATTAAAAACCAAAACGTTTTAGTTCAAAGGGGCTTTCAAACGAACCATAGATGGATGCTCTCGCCCCCTTAGTGGGGTAGGGGGAGAAAAATTTCACCTTTTTCACCACTCTGGCTACAATTTTCGCCCTAGACAGGTCATAATCTTTTCCACAAATCCACGAAACTAAAAGTTACCTTTCTTTTTGCATTTTTTCCTCAAGTTACATATAATAGAGGAAATATTTGTTATAAAGTGCGACCGCGCGCATACATATATTCCGTTATTATACCTATCTGATTGGTCTTCCGTTTACTATTTGTGTGCATTTGGCATTTATCATGAACGATCTATTAGACAGTGAAAAATTCTGCACTCCCATTTATGATTCAACTTCACTCACATTGTTCTGATGGTGATCTGCATAAATGGCACCTGGAAATTACCAGTTGGGTATTTTTTTCACTGACGGTTTAAGTGGTCAGCAGAAGGCATCAATTACTTCGCAAGCAATTTCATTAATTGAAGATACAGGCGCCCAAGTAAAAGCGCTGACGTGCGATGGTGCACCTGCAAATATAATAATGGGAACAATATTAGGATGCAGCTTTCAATATCCTAATATCAACTCCATATTTTTACATTCTTCGCGGCTTGTTTCTTTCTTTTCGGATCCGTGTCATATAATCAAGCTTTTGCGAAATATACTAGGAGAAAAAAAGACTAGTAGACAATAATGGAAATTTTATAAAATGGAAATACATTTTATTATTGTTAGAATTACGAGAATCTGAAGGACTGTATTTGGCAAATAAATTACGCCGCGCACATATTAACTTTTTCAAACAGGCAGTACACGCAGATTTTTAGATTCAATATGACACGGTCTTGCATGAAAGTATATGATCTTCGAGTCGGATCCAATGGACCAAGATAAGATATTCAATAGTTTTGTCAAACTTCTTTATATTGTTTTTGTTCCATTGTTCCGTTAATGAAATATAGTTGTTCCGGTCCCTCTATCATAATACACGACCAAACCATTAGAGATGGGGGGGTGTTTAATAGATTTCATCCTACATGCTTCTTTATAACGTTATAACTAGAGCGGGCCAAGAGCGCCACGCGCCAGGTACGAGGACCAAAACCACTGTCTATTACGTCGTGAAGACGCGCAAATATACACCTGCAGCTTTGGGTGTTCGTTGATAAATAGGCGTTGTTCACAGGGCCACTACAAAAAAAGTTCATTCATCGACGGGTTACGAACTAACAGCGCGCTTATTCATTTACGGATGACGCGCTCTATTCATCAACAAATGATAGCCCGTGATGTTACGTTTGCACCACTTCTCGTGGCATACTAGAAACAAGCGTCGGTGTGCTCGCTTTAGTGATTATGTCTAACGTAACTATTAAAAATAAACGGCCATTGCCTACGAAAAGTTAATAAATTTCTTAGTGAATTTGTGGATTTACACTACAATGGGAGTACAATTTTTCAAAGTTTGTAAAAGAAACTACTGTGCTGGAGCAAACGTGATTGTGAAAGACATATAAATAGCGCACACCACAGAAATAAAAGAAATGCAGGTGCCTACAACAACGTCAATTTCAATTAGAATTGCTTTTTAACGTTTATGGTATGTGGTCTACCACTTCGTATACTTGATAAAAAAGCATTTCGAAAATTCTGGGATACATACAATACCGAGGACATTACCATCTCGACAGCGTTACGGAGAGATATTCCACGAATACGTGAGACATTGAAAATCGAATTAAAGCCGAATTAAAGATAAACAGCTCGTGGCTATGTCTCGATGAGACGACAGATTGCAAAAAAAAATCTATTTTGAATATAATAGTGCGCGTATTAGATCCTATTAAACCAAATTTTGCAATTCTATTAGCCAGCAGAAGATTAAAACAGTGCGTACTAGTAAAGCAATTACGGCCGTAGTTCTCGAAACGTTACAAAAATTTCAAGTGTCAACCAGTCAACTGTTGTTGTTCATGTTTATGGTGCAGCAACAATGTGTAGTGTAGGCCGCTCCTTTAAAGAAAAGTGTGAAGGATTTTACATGTTTACGTAAAGTCCATGCTTTACATCTTGTGGTACGTAAACTATCGAGAGTGTTAATGGAGGTGGATGCATTAATAGCAAACACAAAAAAAGTGTTTCTCAAAAGTCCTAAGAGGACTAGGCATTCCACAGGCTATGCCCTGGTATTCGAGAACCACCACAGCCCATTTCATGTTGGGGAACGTGGTTAAAAGCCGCTTTATATTATAATGAACATTTTCAAGAAGTCAAATCTGTTATTTTGCAATTCGTCCTTGCCGAAGCTAGAGCTATTAGGATGAGCCAGGGTATGATTTCTGGATATTTGTGTTGAAACACATCTAAATAATATTAGCAACAATTACAAAGGGTTAGTAGACGCGATAGAAAATTTGCAAAATTTCTGGATTGTCGTTGGTAGAATCGGAAGGCAAGTCGTGGACGAAGTTAGTACATTGTTACACAGTATAAACGATGCAAACAAGTGGACGAGTTTTAGCTGTTCGATAGTGTTTTAAAAAGAATCCGGACTACAATGAGATTAAGACAAATGTGCGATGGGGCATCTGCAGATTCCTTGACTAAGCTCCAAAGATCATTTTAATTACGCCTGTCTTACTTCGGTAGACGTGGAACGGTCGTTTTCGAAATATAAGAACATTTTTTCGTCCCGGCGAACATCCTTCACCGAGGCAAATGTGGAAACTTATCTGATGGTGCAACTTTTTAAACAAGCCTATCCGCATTATTAAGAAGGATAGAATTTATTTATTATACTATTTACAGTTACATTATTAAGTACAACAGAATAAAAAAAGGTTCAGCCTCTCAGTTATTTCCTTATTACATCCCATTTACAACGCATACCGTTTTCAATTCAAATAAAAAATCATAATGAAAATAAAACACCTCAGCGTGTACATATATATATATCCGCTCTAATTACTAAACATTATTATTATGTCAGCTTTTATTTTTTTACTCTTTGTATTAATTTCGAAATATCACATATCTGCTGTAATCGCCACATATACGCTATTTACAATAAGCGGCCGTTGCGCCTGATTCCGATTCTGATGGCGCAATTTGGCCCGCTCTAGTTATAACGCTCTGAAGGACGTCGATGTTCGGTTTCTCTCCGCTAGCCCTTCCAGCCGTGATTCGTCGTTATAAATAATCTAGAAAGAAGGAAAAACCAATGAATTTGATCAAAAACACAGATGATAAATGAAACTTACCTCCCCCCAATTTTGAACTGTATATTTTTATATTCTTTAACCCATTGAAATCGTTTCACTTTCATTTTAGATGTTACTTTTGACTTCTTTGCCGGGTTTCTGCATTTCAAGCCTGATGAAGCTGTCTACGGACTGTTCGGGCTGATATTTGTATACCTTCTCCACTAAGAATTTTATGAACACATTTAGTGGATAAAAAACGATGTTCTGTAGCCACTTTTACTATACGACGATCATCTCTTACAGTTGTTTTGCCACTATTTGTACTAGGAATATTCTCCTTAAATTAATTTCGCGGTTCTCAGAACAGTCTGATGTGATACGGCTTCTCTTTGTGCAAATTCACGTTCAGAGAAGTCTCCCGTCTCTAGAAGAGCAGAAATTGGTGCTTTTTTCTCCATGGTTATATCCTTCTTCTTTCCCATTATAATTGACCGCGAAAATAGACATACACAAATAAAATTACTCTTTGAAATATATTTCGAAATTAAAATTATATTTAATGAATATTATAAATTTAATATTTCTGAACCGGTCTTATTTCCATGGCCGAGGACTTTATGTTTACAAAAGTAGACAGAAATATAGATAACATCGAGATTTCCACGACTATCGACCTAGATTCGGGGAAAAAGATCTTTTCACTTCTAAATCTCTGTACTAACTCCAGCTATTAAGACCTACGATAAATTACCATCGCACAGAAAAGATTTTCAATTTGCAGTTCTTGAAGTAATGTCTTGCTCAAACACCTTTAATAGCACTTTTTATTTTTTTGTACATCACATTGGTATTAAATTTCTTGTACATCATATTGGTATTCTTTTCCCAGAGAATTATTTTCTTTAGTTTTTCTTTGGAATCATTAATTATATTTGTTCAATTCGACATCCCAAAACAAACAAAACTATTGATGAAGGTTTATTAAAAGGAAAATTTCAAAAAGAAAAAAGTTTACCAGAGTGAGATATTCCATCTGTGGAAACAGTGTACATACACCTTCATATGGTCTGTTAGACTTCCTTTTTAGTATGCTGCTTCATATGCCGTGTTAGATATGGTGAACTTTTAAATTTAGCCGAACACAACTCACAAGAAAAAGGGGCAACCCCCCATATGCACTGCCCAATTCCTTTTAAATTACACAGCAGTCAAATGACATCTTACAAACTGTGCAAGTAAAAGATTTATCACTAGTGTGTGTTATCACATGTTTCTTCAGTCTATCCTTGGTACAAAATGACTTTTTGCAAACCTCGCAAGTAAAAGGCCTTTCACCGGTATGAATTTTAATATGAATTTTCAGTCCACTCTTTCGAGAAAATGATTTTTTACAAACCTCGCAAGTAAAAGGCCTTTCACCAGTGTGTTTTTTAATATGGTTTGCCAATCCCCTGTCCAAAAAAGACTTTTTTCAAAATTTCAAAAAGGCTTTTTTACCCGGTTGTGTTTTCAAAGTCTCTTCAGTCCATCTTTCACACGAAATGACTTTTTACAAATCTCGCAAATAAATGGCTTTTCAAGGGGTGTTTTTTAATATTTTCTTTAAAACCCTCCCTTCCCCAATTGACTTTTTACAAATTTGAGGGAAAGGGCTTTTCACCGGTGTGTGCTCTAGTATGTACCGTCAGATCGGCCTTTCGACGAAACGTCCGCCCACAATATCTGCACATATGTACCTTCCTAAGTAAATGCACGCTCCTAATATGATAATATAGTTTCTTCTTCTCGAACGGTCTTCCACATTGAGGACAAAAAACATTCTTGTCGAGCTTATAAGAGACCTTTTGAGTTTTTAGTTTATGTTTGTGTTTAAAGCTTTCGCTGCATCGCTCGTTCAAATTTTCAACTTTAATATTTTCCAATAAACCGCCTTGTGCTACGATGTCGTCGTTTATCAAAGATATTCCTACTTTTGAATCAAGAAAATTTTCGTTTGGGAAATTTCAAAAAACTTCTAATTTAATTTTCCCGGGTCATTATTATATTCTTCACAGTTATTATCGTAATGTTCATGGAACTCATCATATTCTGTCGCCATTTTTGTAATCACATTTACGGAATAAAACCTAATATTGGGCCTATTTCTTCAGTTTCAACCTTTTTAAATTTTTTTTTGTTTCCCAAAAAGAATGGGGAAAATATGTGAAACCAGGCCTTTTAAAGTGAATCTTCCTCCTAAAAAACAAACGAAAGACACGACAGTTATAAAAAATTACATCAAATTTAAGCGAAACTACAAAACAAGCATAAATCAATCTGAATTGGTAACCACCGAGTATTGAGTACTTTGTTAATTGTTGAGATAACTAATGCATTTCTATTACCCTTATTATTCCAGCGTAAACAGGTGATGGATGTTGCAGTTGGATGAAGTTTGACGTATTCTTAGTTCTTATTTCAATATAGAAGAATGCTTTTCATATTAACTATTTGTATTCTTATATAAACACGTATATTATAATAAAACCCTTCAAATACTTAACGTTTAATGCCTAGTTGCACCGACCAAAAACCGTAGATGGAAACCGAGATTTGTAATTTCAGGCGTTGCACGGACTGCATGTAGAGAATAACCTTTGGTTATTTACTGTCAAATTTTCATCCTCCAAAATCCACCGATTATTTCCTAAAACTTGGTTTATTTAGTTCCTCTATGGTGATTTTATTGTGTTTGATTATGCATGTTCAGGTTCATTCGCGTTTATTTATTACTGAAACAATAACCTAAAATAGAGTTGATGGTCAATTAACTAAATCTCAATAATGAAATATATAAGTAGTATAAATTTTGGGCAGGCAACATCCAATGGAGAGAAAGTGGAGACATCTTTACCAAAACGTATGATATGAAGTAAATTATATAATATATCGAATTGAAAATACTTATATCTAGATACAACTCCATGTCGTAAACGAACACTGGCCAATGTCTATGATGAAGTAAGTACATTAAGTATCCTCAAAAAGAAAAGACATTTAACGAAAGACGATTATATAAGGAAATCCCAAGAACAAAAATTGAATATATTAAACGGGTACTCTAAAACTGTGGCACTGGAACACTGAAACGGTTCACTAAAACCTTATGAGCGATTAGAATCCTGTAAGATGAATCTATTATTACTAGTAGGCTTCCTATATACGTCTATTTCTAACTTATTTTTATTTCTTATTACTAACATGTCGAGGAAAGGAATCCTGTTGTCTTTTTCTTCTTCGTGGGTAAATTTGATAGAGGGAAATTTTGAGTTAAGTTGTTCTATGAAATCCGTTATTGAACATTTGCTGATGTCAAAGATGCAAAAAATGCCATCGGCGTATCTGATCCAAAGCCGAGGAAATAAGCCAAAGTATTCTTAAGGTCGGTTTCAAATTTACTCAAAAGGATATTAGCCATAAACGGGGATAAGCTGTTACCCATTGCTGTTCCTTCCGTTTGTTGATAAAAGTGTTGTTAATTTGGAAAAAGTTTTGTTTCATGCAAAGTTTTGTCAAAGAAATGAAGCTAGTAACTTCCTCTCTATCCATTTGGTTATCTAACAAAAGTGTTTCTAAATATTCCAAAGTTAAATCAACCGGAACACTAGGGAACAATGAACTTACGTCAAACGATACTAAAATTTCTTTGTTAGTAAGCTCAATGTCCTTAGTTTTTTCAATGAACTGGTAAGAATTTTTAATAGCCAAATCTGGAAATTGTACAGGTAACTGGTTCAATTTCTCAGATAACCACCTGGAAAGTAAGTAAGTTGGACTGTTGATTTTCGAAATACTTTGTCTCATACTTTTTCCAGACTTGTGTATTTTAGGTAAACAATACGTCCTAGGTAGTACTGGGTTTGATACCGTTAGTCTAAATCTTAAATTGTCGCTAATGACAGCCTTACATTCTAACATGGTCTTTTTGGTTTCTGTAATCATTTTAGACAAAGGATTTTTTGATAATTTTGAATAAGAACTTTGTGACAAAGTGGTGTTGACTCGACTAAAATAATCTTTGTCTAAGTCGGATTTTAAATAAAAACAATTTTTGCTTTTTAGTCTTCTAGCAATGATTTGATCCTTTGTGCAATATCAGGTGGATTTTTTGCATATTTTCCAAAATTTGACTTTTACAAGCGTAACTGAATAAAATTTTTGTGTTATCATCAAAATTACTGATCGCGTTTTCTATGCCAACTATAATTTCTTCAACCGGAGGCTTATTAAATTTCAGGTTGTATTTCAAACCTTTGTTTAAGAAGTCGATTTCTTCTTTGCTAAAAGACTCATGTGACCCGTTTTTAGCTAATGCAGTTGGGTTAATTATCTTGGCAGGTTTCGGTTTGTTAGTGGTGACTAATTTGGAAAACTTTTTCTTGAGAACCTTTTCTTTATCTGAAACTTTCTTAGCAATAACGTCTTCAATCCTGTTGAGATAATTAATCCATTCAAAATATTCTAAAATACATAGGTTGTTAATATTGTAAGTGCAAACTACATCTTCTAATTTTTGAAACAGTTCACAAAACCCCTCCACAACACTTAATTGTATGGACGCACTTTCGATACCAAGCTATCATCATCAGCAACAAAACTAACTTTTAGTATAAAACTGTTTGTTTAAAATCGTTTTAAAACCCCGTTTAGCTTCTAACCCAGGACTAATTTTAAAATACTGATACTAATTTTCCAAAAAATTTAAACCAACCGCCGAAAAATAGCCTAAAACCGAACTTGATTTCCTCATTTAAATTTTGAATAAAATTCCCAAAAAAGTTAAACTAAATCTTTCAAAATTTAATATCAGCATTAAAAATAGACTAACACTTTTACCTTTAAAGAAACGATTGAGAAACTAGACCGGGAAGCCATCACACTAAACGGGACTTTAAAACTGTGGCATAAACACGAAACAGTGGACAAAAAACCGAAACAGGGCCTAGAACACTGAAACAGTGGCACTAGAACACTGAAACAGTGGCACTAGAACACTGAAACAGTGGCACTAGAACACTGAAACAGTGGCACTAGAACACTGAAACAGTGGCACTAGAACACTGAAACAGTGGCACTAGAACACTGAAACAGTGGCACTAGAACACTGAAACAGTTCACTAAAACCAATTCAGTTTTCTGTGTGATAGTTTGGGCTATAAAACTGGCGCATACGAATTAAGTGTTTGAAAGACTTTTAGGAACTGTTTCAGTGAATATTTAGATTAAATTAAGATGAAGGAGAGGGCAAGAATTTCAAAAAAAATACGAGACTTAGAACTTGCCCCTTTTAAAAAAAAAAAATAACTCGAGGAAAAAGAAAAAAGAAAAAAAAATAAAAAAACCTTAGAAATCAAAATTTTAAATAATAAATTGAATATAGAATAATTATTAAATATTTTTTTTCAAACATGTAACTCTTTTTTTGATATACTTTTTAATAACATTTCTGGAACAGAAAAGGGAATAATATGTGTACATTAACAATAAACAAGGAAATTAAGTATAAAAAAAAATAAAATCAAATTGCTTAGAAAATTTAAAATAGTTTCAATATCAATTACAAAATTTCTTATTAAAAAGTTTAAAATGTTAAAACGTAAAGTACAAAGATTAGATCTACTCAAGAAAATATAGCAATAACGAAAATTGAAAAAAATGTTTTAATATAATTACCCTTGCATTCATATTATTCCAATGGGGTCAACTCTACAATCTGGCAGATCAATGGGTTCGTTTTTTATTTCTTTGGCGATCCCCGTTTGAATATTTAAAAAACAGCTGAGTAACAATGATTCGCGGGAAATTTTCTATATTAATTTGCATTCCCGTGTAATGTAAATCTTCGTTTTCAAACTCCGTTCACTCTTTCTATGCTTCCTGGGAAAATGCTTTTTATATCGTTCTTGTTCTTCAGAGTTGGTTACCTAAATTTAACAAAATTGTGCACATATATCCACTATCACCTAGTAACCAAGAATTTGGGAAACTGTTTGTTTAAATCTTTTCAACAAAATATTGGCACATATTTTATCATGAACTGAACCAGGGCCCCTTGCCCACAATATCTATAATTTTTTTAAATTTTCATCCCCAAAAACTGTACATTTATGGAAAAACCACCTTTCGGCATCGTTCAGCATTATCTCCCTGGGGTTTTAAATTGAATATTTTTGCAATCAATTGCACCTATAACCCCGGGGAAAATTTGCAATTTTTTAAAAATTTACTCTTTAGAATGATTTCGCATCCGCTTCCGGTATGAATATAATCTTGTGCAAAATGCTATATATGAGACACTTTTATGAAAACCGACAGACATATTTTTTTGCATATCTAATATATCTCCAACAACTTGTGAAAAAATCCTAGCATAAAAACGAGTGCACCCCAAAAACTGATTCATATCTTACTAGTTATTTCTTTATTTTCCCTTTAATAATTCATTCTCAAAACGAGGTAAAATTTTTAAACACATTTTTTAAAAACGAAACCCTTTTTTTAAAAACATCATCAGTATAATATTGAATAATCTTTTCTTGGCCTTTGATAACGAATATTTGGAAGTGTTCTAGAATGTCTTCATCTGTTGACGAAGAAGAACCTTATATTTAAAAAATTTATTTTTTTTTTATTTACTTAACTTAAAAAAAAAACAAATTATAAAAACAAAAATTTATTTACCATCAAAGGGTTTTCTTCAAATGATTTTTTTGCAGTTTGGGGTGAAATGGGGCCCTCGGATTCCATATTCGCCGGGAAAGGGAAGAAAACCTAAATTTACCAAACCTTAGTTATTTGGGTCGGTGAAAAATTATAAAAAAATCCCCATTAAGGGAAAAAAACCCCTGGCTTAGGAATCTGGTTTCTAGAGTATGTTGGTGCAACCGGGCATAAATTTTTTGGTTTTGGTTTTTGACCGAAAAAAGTAACACATGACGGGTAATTTTTTGACGTCCGGGGGTCGGTAACATTTCGGTAGCAGTGGAGCATCTACCTGCTTTTAAAAAATTTCGATAAACATTGCCCAAATTCCCCTGGGATCATCTACAATTTTTCGGAGGCATCCCAGCGTGTCTTTTCATATGTAAAATAAACTGGAAGACTGTGTAAACTTTTTATCACAAAATTTTTGGGAAAACTTCTCTCCAGCATGTTTTCATATGTTTAAGGGAAAGGGAACTTTTGTAAATTTTTTTTATCACATAATTGACGGGGCTTCTCCCCGGATTTTTTTCCCTTATGTACACTAAAAGGTAGGGCCGCGTGAACATTTTATCACAAAATTTTTACAAAAAATTTCTTTCCAGCATGTCTTTTCATATGTACCCAAAGGGAAGGAATTTTTGGGGAACTTTTTTCACATAACTTACGGGAAAATTTCCCCCCCGGTATGTTTTTTCATATGTACGGCATAGGAAGATTCTGTAAACTTTTTTATCACAAACTTACAGGAAAACTTCTGCCCGGTATTTTTTTTCAAAAGTGCCGTAAAGAGGAAGGTTGTGTAAACTTCTTATCACATAACTTCATGAAAACTTCCCCCCGGTATTTTTTTTTCATATGTACATATAAATAGGAAGACTCTGAAAATTTTTTTATGTAATTTGCAGGAAAACTTCCCCCAGTATGTTTCTTCATATGTACTAAAGGGAAAGGTAGTGTGAACTGTTTTCGCATTTCTTACAGGGGAAAATTTTTCCCCGGTTTTTTTTTCATATTCACGAAAAATGGAAGACTCTGTGAAATTTTTTATCGCACAATTTGGGAAAACTTCTCTCTAGTATGTTTTTTTTGTTAAAGGGAAAATTGTGGGGAATTTTTTTGGCATAATTTACAGGAAAACTTCTCCCCAGTATGTCTTCTCATATGTACACTTAAAGAGTCGGAGAAAGTAAACTTTTTATCACATATTTTACAGGAAAACTTCTTTGTAGTATGTATCTTCATGTGCCGTTGGGTAAGATTTAGTATATGATTTTTTAACAGATCCGACACCCCGGAAGTTTACCGCCAGTTTAGTTTTTTAAATGCGGGGTTTAACAAAATTCCTTAAAACTTTTTTCGCAATAACTGCATCAAACGCCCTTTTTTCTGTTTTGAACACGTCCTGCTCGACTTGATTAATATAAATATTCCCCAAAAAAATTACAAGTTGCAGCGTTTCCTTGTTTGGTTTGCATTCTAATTAACTCGGGTGTCGTAAAAATTGTTTAGGGCATACCGAACATTGAAAACACTTCTCGCCATCTTTACGAGGATTATCTGACGTCTGCATAGCTTCTAATTGTGCCCCCCCGCTGTGGCCCGGGCACACTGAAGGGAAACTGGTTTTACGTTTTCCCCAAAACCCCACTTAAAATAACATTCTCTTTGTTTTTAAAAAAGGTAAATCAGTTGCTTGTGAATGGAGGGTTTTACCCCTTTGAACTTTGTATTTCACTTGCTTCCCCCCTTTTAATTGAAGTGTTTGATCTTTTATTGTAAACAAAATGTTAGGAAATGTTTGGCAATTCTTAGTTTTTTTATACATAATCCACAAATAAAAAGAAGGCGCCCCCCTTTGCCCCCTTTCTACAAATTTAAGAATGATTTTTCTGTCTATATTCATCCGGGGAAAAATTACCACTCCCGACCCCACAAGCTGCTAATTTGTCACAAAATTTTATGGAGTCGCTATCCCAGGTATTTTTTCGGTGTCAAAGGGAAAACCCATGTTTTAAACATGTTCGGCAGCAGTAAACTAAATCAAATACAGTATGGTTGAAGGGTCATTTAAAATCCTTTCTTCTTTTTAAATTTGAATTGCAGTTGACATATTGATAACTTTGGGTTGTAGTTTCTAAGGTTCGAAAGAACTGGTAATTTAATGAAAAAGTTTTTTTTTTGAAAATGAATAAATCCCAAAAAATCAGTTTATAAAATACTCTTTCAAGATATTCCAAAAAGGGTTTTCCAAAATTCCCCAAATTGAATTGGTTAGTAATCAGCATAAATAATTTAAAATTGATAATGGGAAAGTTGTTTTAATAAAGGTTTCTGAAAGGACACCCGGGAATTTTTCGCCGGTAGTACTAGTACGTCAGCGTTAAGGATGGGTCGGTATTTTAGTAACAGGATTTTGGGGCGGTATTTTGTTGACGCGTCGTGTCCCGCTCCTGAATACCGAAATAACTCGTTACTTTGGAACGTTGGGATGTTGCGCAACAAGTGAACGGTAATGGTCTACATTCCCCGACTTTCCCTTTGGGAAAAGTAGCATCGCTGAAACGATAAAGATTTCCATGATTACTTTGGAACGATGCACTGTAACGCGATGGGAGCGAAGCAAAGTCGCCTATTGTTGGGAACGTCGCGATTTACCCGCGACTTCGTTTTCACGTAACCGATTGATGATAAGACTTTCTTATATTATTCAAATGGTAGATGCTATATGCAGCGTAATTGTTAATTGTAGCAGCGTAAAATAAATATGTAAACTATATTTATGTGTTAAATATTTATTCAAAATAAATCGAATTCTAATAAAATAACAAAAAAAATTGGATCTATCTCTGTTTGCCCAATAGATGCAGTAGCAACGCCGCATATACGTCATGATCGAAAAGCCCAACGTACTATAAATTATTAAAGTTTTGAGAACATTGTTACCTGCCCCTTGAAATTCCCTAACCTTTTAATATTTCTCAAAGTAAAAATTTTTTTCATTCGCAATTGATAAATATGTAGAATTAGAATAAATAGTCCCTTTCCCAAACTGTTTCTAATATAAAGTCAAACTGAATTGAACTGATAGTGGTTCCCAATTTAAATTCTATCAAAATTGTTGTATAATTTTTATTTCTATTATTCAAAAAACGGCATCAATGTAAACAAATAAAGGAAGAAGGACAAAAGTTTTAAAGTTATACCCCGTTATTTCATTTTCGCAATTTTTCAATATTTTTATTTTGTATAATTAGAGCTCCTCCCTCATTTAAATAAATAAAATCAAAAAAATTTTTCAATTGGCTCGAGCTACTGAAGATAAGCTGCAATTATGCTTTAAAAAACTAATAATGATAGCAAGGACTGTGGGTATATACAAACAACAAAGTATCGCACACTCCTCACCACAAAAATGTTATTAATTAATTCGGAAAGCTGTTTCAAAGGCTCACGGGGCCCCCCATTTTCAACCGGGTTACCGAATAAATCTGAACGAAAAAACAAAAATTTTTCTTTAATTCTACCATGCATTCTATCCCCCCTCTCGGGGAAAAAGAAGGGTATATTTACAAATGTGTCTAAACATGTAACTGTGTATATCTTTTTCCCAAATACCTATTTTTCTATCGCTTAACTCTAACATTGGGTATATATGGAAACCAAGGTTTTATCCCCCCTCGAAAAAGAGCGAGACAAAAGGAAGGTTCCCCGCTAATTCTCTATCTACCCTCTAAGGATACTAAACAAATCAGACAAAAAATTGCAGAACACCGAGACTCGTTTCTCAAGTGTAAACTGAAAGGTTCTTTTCCCCTAATAAATCAAACAACAAGAAAATGAAGGGGCATTATCCTTGTTCATGACCTGCGTGTTGCCCCTTTTTTTGACATTGTCTAAAATTAATCCCGAGGTGAAGTTACTTTTTTTAATTAATTTGAGATTTTCCAATTTGATTACATGTCCTGTGTTATTCATATGGTCAGCTACACTTGACCCCCTGTTCGACCGAATCTATAGCACCCTTTGTTCTTAAATCTAATACCTACCCTCGTTTCTTTTGTCCAATGTATTTTATCACAGTCGTTGTGCAATTTGGTTTAAAAATTTTCCCTAGTCTATTAATTAATTTAAAACCAAAATAGGTACAAGAAAGATTTAAATTCATAAAAAATGTGGCTATTTATAATGGTTACTCGTCTATAGATGTCGACCGCATCCTTTAAAAAAGTCCAATATAGGCATTATGTAAGTTCACGACCTTGATACCGGTGAAACCGCAAAAATTTGTGAAAATCCCCCTTCCCTAGAATATCGAAAGGGGTCAGTAAAATTTGAGAAAGACATGAACTATGTTTTATTCACGAAAAACATTAAAAACCCGGTAATCCAAAGACAAACCGGACATGAAAGAAAAGGGCGGGGAAATTTTTAAAAATTCTCAACGACTGTGATAAAGCCCACATTGGACAAACGAAACGAGCGATAGGTATTAGATTTAATGAACACATGAGATGCTAAATTCGGTCGAATAGGAGCGTCAAGTGAGCTGACCATATGAAAAACACAGGACATGTAATCAAATTGGAAAATCTCAAATTAATTAAAAAAGAACTTCACCTCGGGAATTGGACGCATTTGGACAATGTTTAAAAAAGGATGCAACTTCCAGGTCATGAACAAAGGGTAATTCCACTTCATTTCTCTTGTTTTTGAAATTGGGTAAAGAAACCCTTTTGTTTACACTTGACGAAGACCGAGTCTCGGTGTTCTGCAATTTATGCATTGATTTGTTTGTATCCTTAGAGTCGTAGATAGAGAATTGCGGGGGAAATAACCTTCCTTTCGTCTCGCTCTTTTCTACGAGGGGGGATAAAACCTTGCCGTTCCTTATACCCCAATGTTAGAGTTAAGCGATGAAAAGTAGGTATTTGGAAATAGTATACACAGTTACATGTTTAGACACATTTGTACATATATACCCTTTTTTTTCCTCGAAAAAGGGGGATAGACATGCATGGTAGAATTAAAGTAAAAGTTTTTAGTTTTTTCGTTCAGATTTATTGGGTAACTCGGTTAAAAAGGGGGGGCCCAGTGAGCCTTTGAAAGCTTTTCCCGAATTAATTAATAACATTTTGTGTGGTGAGGAGTGTGCCGATACTCTCTTTTTTTGTTTTTAAAAAAAAACTGTCTGTAAACACAATTCTTAAATTAAAGGGTCAAAACACTTTAACAACCCAAAAGCTCAAGCATCTCTATCGTCCCCCTTTTATTTCTCTAGGCTTCAATAGTTTTCTTTCCGCTAAGCTATTTAAAATTTAAGAATATTTGATAGAAAATAGAAGAAAAATGTAAAACAATGTGATTGTAAAAAATGCCAAAAGTTATGTATATTGAAAGAAGCTGAATATCACTTCAAAATGGCTATAAATCTAAAAAAAGAATATAAAAACACAGTTTTAAAATTTAATAAATAAAATAATTTTAAAATTATACATACATCATTCTAGCTAAAATAATTACAGAGGTCAATATACAATGAGACTGACACATTAAAAAATAACATTTCCTTGTTGAACTATTCCTTTTCAGAAGACATCAAAAAAGATGATATCACTGTTAGTTATTATTAATGGTTCCATATGAATATCTATTAGATTATCTAATTTCCATATCTTTTCTCCCCTTTCAATATCATGTTTGATAGCATTTTTCCAATTTTCAAAAAAGTGTTAATACCTCCTGGAATAAGGTTTTTACATCTAACAAAAATTTTATTGTGCCTAGAGACATATCCTTTCACTTGAGCCCATATGGACTCTATCGGGGGAGCTCGCAGTGGTATGGGGAAGTGTTAAAACTGTATTATTGGTTTTCTCTATTATTTGAATGATATCTTACAAAGGGTTTGTTTCATTTTCTTTAATTAACGATAGCAATTTTTTCGACCCTGTCTTCACCATACTGAATATTATTTTTTTTCCTACCACCCTTTTATTTCACTTTTGGTTGCTTGCATTTGGTGGGTATTTTTGGTGGTTGACAGTTGTGTTGGGGAAAATATTCTTTTTAAAAAATTATACACACTAGTTTCCAATTCCTAAAAAAAAACCATAACTTATGGTTTTTATTAAGGAGGTATACCTGCTGCTGTTGCTGTCATTACAACATTTCTGACTTTGGATGTTCCAGGTTGTTTCTCACATTTTGAATGTATTTAAAACCCTCTCCTTGTCTTCTACCGTAAAATGTTTTGCAACCCTCTTTGTAGGAGCCAAATTTTCCATATTTAAGAGTGGAAAGTACCTCACAATAAAAATAAATATTTTTCGACGAGATGTAACCTATAAAAACAAGTATTGGTATCGACATATTTTGGGTTTGGGTATTAAGGGGTTTACTTACGTGTTTTATAAAAACGATGTAAAAAAAAGATTTTTAAGAAAATCTGATTTATAAAATATAAAAGAAAAGAAGTACAATAAAAAATAAAAAACAGAAGAAAATAACCACAACACAAGAATGTAGACCCCAAATGACAATTTTGCGTATTGTAGACGATCTCGCCGATCAACCAATGGGATGCGTTATTGGAGGTATGACGTGACATGATGTTTTGGATGTCCCTTGTTCCTACTCCATCTTTTGGGCAAACTGAGTATAGAATGTCTTCATCTCTTGACGAAGAACTGCTTATATTTAAATTCATTTTTTATTATTTACTTAACTTAAAAAACACAAATTATAAACACAATAAATTTATTTACTAATGTTGTCAAGGTTATCTTCAAATGATTTTTTGACAGATTTGGAAGTGAAATATTAGTAGAGTAACCTAAACTTGCGGACTCGCATAGGCGTCGGTATTACGGGTTAATATAAGAATACGAAAAATTCATAAATAAACTAAACCGGTAGAAAGCAGGCATGTAGTGTCGACCTTGAATATAAATCATGTTAAACCGCGCTGAGAGAGATTTCGTTTTAGTACCGGTTGAGCTGTTGCAGAGATTAGTCGAACGGTCAAGGTTATGTATTTCGTGTCGCTTTTGAAAATATAGCTGGTGTTTTTTGTGTGTTGTAGTATTATACCAAGTACATAATTAGTGTATCGTTTCATATAGAACTAATATTTACATACCTAAGAAAACAATGCCTCGTAATAGATTTGCTACTAATGTACATAAGTATGTGTCACTTTTTCCCCATTTAAAATATGACGGTAGTCAGTTTTTTGCTTAATATGGAATGTTCGTTTGGCTGCATTGGACAGAACTGATTGCCAGAAGGGATGTCAATGGTATTAAGCATATGAGAAATGCAAGAACTGAAATACCTTATACACTATTCCTCATACATTTTTAATTATGTTTACCTCTTGTAATCTTCCGTTGTCGTTGGTGAGAAAAGCAGCTTTTAAAACGTTTTGGGGACAATACGTTCCAAAGTACCCCTTACCCTCACAAACACAATTACAGAATCGAATCATTGCCGCGAATGAAAGAGATGCTAGAAAATGTGTGTAAACGTGATTTGTGTTCCAAAAAAAAATGGATTACCGTGGATGAGACGACCGATATAAAGAAAAACAGTATTGTGAATGTAATAGCTCGCGTTTTATCTAGCGAGAACACAGCATCTCGATATTTGTTGGGTTGCAAACGTGGTCAACAATGTATCGCGGAAAATATTCAAAAGTGATAATGAACGCTTTGAAAAAATTTAAAATTGCCCAAGATCAAGTTGTGATGATTGGACAGATGGGGCAGCAACGATGTAAGTGTTGGGCGATCCTTAAAACATATATTTCCTAACTTAATACATATAACCTGCCCTGCTGCATGCTTTGCATTTAGTTGGTGAATTGTTCGACAACATTACGGAAACGTTGATCGGATGATTGGAAGTACTAAAGCAGTGTTTCGTAAATCTCTAAACGTTTAAAAGAATTTCGTAAATTTTGTCAGGTATTCCGAACCTCCTGAACCAATTTTAACGCGATGGGTCCCCTCAACAGCTTCTTACTATTTGATCCATTTTCAACAAATTCAATCGGTTATAATGCGATTTAATCGGAATGAATCCAAGGCAATTAGAGAAAGTCAAAGAGAATTTCAAATTCCTCAACTTTTAGAAGATTTAACAACAATATGTATCAATTATACAGTATTACTAGATGCCATCAGAAAACTACAATGTACTGAATTGTCATTGCAGGAATCATTAGACCTAGTGGAGAGTGTAAAAAATAAATTACACACATTAAATGATACGCCAGGATTATGCGCTAGTCAAAAGTTGGCAGATGTTTTAAGGAAAAATCCCGATTTTAATACTTTAGAGGCCGTTTATAATAAGTGTAAGAATAGTGAACTTTTAAGTGATTTTGAAAAACAGTTTCTACATGCAAATGTAACTTCCTTAGATGTGGAGAGATCGTTTTCTATGTATAGGAATATTTTTTCTTGTCGACGCACAAGGTTTAAAGAAGTAACTGTGGAAACATATGCAATGATGCAAGTTTACAGTAGTTCACATCCTGTTGCCTCTAATTTGTTGAATAATTAGCAATTAAGTTTATTTATGAATTTTTCGTATTTGTATATTAACCCGTAATACCGACGCCTATGCGAGTCCACAAGTTTTGGTTACTCTAAATATTAGCCAATCAGCATTCCGCATTAGCCGAAAGGTAACGAAAACCAACAGATTTACCAAACCTTAGTTATTTCGGTTGGTGCAACAGTTATACAAAAATCTCGGATTAAGGAGAAAAACCCTGGTTTAGGAATCTCGGTTTCTAGAGTATGTTGGTGCAACCGGGCATAAATGTTTTGTTTTGGTTTTTGACCGAAAGAAGTAACACATGACGGGTAATTCTTCCCGACGTCCGGAGGTCGGTAACATTTCGGTAGCAGTGGAGCATCTACCTGCGTTCGAAAAGTACGATAAACATTGTCCAGAGTGCCTGGGATCATCTACTACATTTTCGGAGGCATCCCAGCGTGACTTTTCATATGTACACATAAACTGGAAGATTGAGTGAACTTTTTATCACATAATTTACAGGAAAACTTCTCTCCAGCATGTTTTTTCATATGTACACTCAAAGAGTGGGGCCGCGTGAACATTTTATCACACAATTTACAAGGAAACTTCTCTCCAGCATGTTTTTTCATATGTACACTCAAAGAGTAGGGCCGCATGAACATTTTATCACACAATTTACAAGGAAACTTCTCTCCAGCATGTCTTTTCATATGTACACCTAAAGAGGAAGCTTGTGTGAACTTTTTATCACATAACTTACAGGAAAACTTCTCCCCGGTATGTTTTTTCATATGTACACGTACATAGGAAGATTCTGTAAACTGTTTATCACATAACTTACAGGAAAACTTCTGTCCGGTATGTTTTTTCATATGTGCACGTAAAGAGGAAGGTTGTGTGAACTTCTTATCACATAACTTACATGAAAACTTCTCCCCGGTATGTTTTTTCATATGTACATATAAATAGGAAGACTCTGTAAACTTTTTATCGCATATTTTGCAGGAAAACTTCTCTCCAGTATGTTTCTTCATATGTACACGTAAAGAGGAAGGTAGTGTGAACTGTTTATCACATAACTTACAGGAAAACTTTTCCCCGGTATGTTTTTTCATATGTACACGTAAATAGGAAGACTCGGTGAACTTTTTATCACATATTTTACAGGGAAACTTCTTTGTAGTATGTGTCTTCATGTGCCGTGTAAGGTAAGATTTCGTATATGATTTGTTACAGATCCGACATCGCCGAAGTTTACCGCCAGTATGAGTTTTTAAGTGCGAGTTCAACATATATTCCGCAGCTGTGGCAACTAGGGCACACTGAGGCGAAGACTGGATTTGCGTTTCCTCTGCTTTTACAGTTAAAATAACATTCTCTATTGTTGTATCACATCTAGCTAAATCAGTTGTTGTCGTAAAATACGGAGTTATACCCTTAGAACTTTGTATTTCACTTGCTTCCCCTTGTAACTGAAGTGTTTGGTCTGATTGTAAACAAATTGTTAGGAAATCGTAGGCAATTCTTAGTTTTTCTATACATAATCCACAAATAAAAGAAGGCGCGCACTCCTTTGCCCATTTCTACAAATTTAAGAATGATTTCTCTGTCTATATTCATCCGGAAAACTTACCACTGCTGACACACAAGCTGCTAATTTGTCACAGAATTTTATGGAGTCGCTATCCCAGGTATTTGTCGGTGTCAAGGAACACCCATGTTGTAAACATGTTTTACAGCAGTAAACTAAATCAAATACAGTATCGGTTGAAGGGTCATTTAGATCGCTTTCTTCTTTAATTAGAATTGCAGTTGACATATTGATAACTTGGATTGTAGTTTCTAAGGATGGTCGACGAACTGGTAATTTAATGACTTGTTTTTTTTTAGAAAATGAATAGAAGTACTTAAAAAATCAGTTTATCAAGTACTCTTTCAAGATATTCCAAAGGTTTCCAAGATTTCTCAACAAATTGAGATTAGATAGTAATCAGCATAAATAATAACATTGATAATGAGAATGTTGTTTTAATAAAGTTACTGAACGGACACGCCAGAGATGTCGCCGGTAGTACTAGTACGTCAGCGTTAAGGATGGGTCGGTATTTTAGTAAGGGTATCTTGTTGACGCGACAGGACCCGCTCCCGAATACCGAAATAACGCGTTACTTTGGAACGTTGGGCTGTCGCGCGACACGGGAACGTCTGATCTACATACGCGACTTTCCTATGGAACGGTAGCGTCGCTGAAACGATAAAGATTTCCATCCTTTGGAACGATGCACTGCAAGGCGATGGGAGCGAAACAAAGTCGACTATTCTCGGGAACATACTATGCGTTCATATTATTCAAATGATAGATGCTATATGCAGCGTACTTGTTAATTGTAGCAGCATAAAATAAATATGTAAACTATATTTATGTGCTAAATATTAATTCAAAATAAATCGAATTCTAATAAAATAATGTAAAGTATAACCTTAAGTTGGCACTATATTAGTTACTGTTAGAGACTTTAAGGTGGCAATACGTACTGTGACGTAAGTCACTGTGATATAAATTCTAAGAGATTGATTTACACGGATGTGATGTCAACCGCAAGGCGAAATGGACGTGTTTTGATGTAGCGCGAAGCATTACATTTATTTATATATTTTCTGAAGTCAGTTTTATTAAAATTTAAACAACGAGCCCCTTGACGAGTGCCCTTCCTACAATAACAAAAAAAATTAAATCTAGAAGTAGCTACAAAGTAATGAAATTAAACAATTCTTTTGTTGTAATTTAAAAATAATAATCATTTTACCGTAGCTGAACTTAATCGGCTTCTTCTATGTGATAAAATTTTACCAGTTTTTATAAAAAATACTCATTATAGATCTTAAATTACAGTTTGTCTGATATGCAAAGAGTTCAAGCAGCGTAATAAGCGACCATTTCATATCGGTTATATTATATCCATAGATAAAATATATATCATATATCATTTCAAAGTAACGGTATTTTGTCGTGGTCGCGAAAGGAACGTTCCATGTGTGAAGCGATATTTCCCATCCCTAGTCACTGTCCGTTATAATTAGAATGGTCACATTGCGTCACACAACCACGAAGCGTGTATAATGCTGTAATGTGTCGGTTCCCTCTCCTCTCCCCCAACATTCCGGATCCTGTTTACTACTATAGATATTAAGTTTTCTATGACATAACATAATACTGTTCTTAATACCACACCATACATTACTCACGTTCACAACGACCGTTACTACCTGGTTAGAACTTCGTACCATTTTATTTCGTGCTTTGTAAGCAGATACCAGTGTTGCCAGTCGTATAATTTCATCAAACACTAAACGTTATAGAAAAAAGCACTAAAAAGACTTTAAAAAGTACTAATTTTAATTTTGACCGCAATTTTAAATTTGTTTAACAAAAAGTTGAACAATTCAAAAAAATAATCAAAAATCTGAAGTCTTTATTTTTCAATAAACTTTGCATACAATAATAAATTCTATAAGTAAATCATTACAAAAATAAATAATTCAAAACAAAAAACACTTTTTAACGGGTCTCCAGGTATAACAGCTGTCTATATAATAATTCTTTTGCTAGCAGTACAGAGTTACAAGTTTTAGACAACGGTTTCTTAATTTTGTCAAAATATACAATCTGTTCTATTTAAAATAACCAAGTTGACAATTGTCTCTGGGATAACCGGAAATAATTCTGTGTTGCTAATATTTTTATTTGAAAGACCAGTATCAAAAATCCCCGAATATAAATTTTCAGCAATCAGCTAGTAATAATTCCTAGTATTCGGATAACCGACGGTTTAAATGCTACAACCTGTATATATAGCTCTTAAGTCTTTGCACTCCTAATTTTTTCTTTTTTAGGTACCACTAACTCTTTAATTTGCAAAAAAAGGTATAAAAAGTGGTCTCAATAGAAAGTCGTATCGGAATATGTACAATGTGTAATTATTATTTCTTTATATTAAGTAGTAAATAAATGAAAATAAACATTGTGGTAAATTCTTTGTTCAGGTCCGAATAAAACACTACCATAAACAATTTAACAGTTTAATTTCACATAATACATAATACCCCACGCTTTCACATAATCTTACTTCTCATTTCTCCTCCACGGCTACCTGTCCTCGTCCCCCTTCGTTTCACTTCTGCAACGAACAAATCCCCGGGGTCCAACTATCAGGGGAAGCGGGAAATTCAAAATTTCAAATTTACCTACTACAACATAATTAACAAATTAATTTCTTGAATTTATTTACAAACAAAAAAACAATAAAATATGAAAATTCCTAGAAAGGCGGAATATGACAAATTCTGACCTGTTTTACGAATTTAAGTATTCGGAATACGACACATTTAGTATTTTTTAAAGTTAATTAAATAATTTTTAAAATTGCGTCATATAATGTCGAGTCTAGCTCGACATCAGAGTTGGTGTAAGAAATACGATGTCGAGCCACACTCGACATAGGAGTGGAAAGGGTTAATGAAAATATTTTTAAAATATTATGCCGCTTTTCGTACGTAAACCGACGGGAATGTGGTGTATGCACCTTCATATGGTCCCGTTAGACTTTTTTTTTAGTATGCAGCTTCATATGCCGTGTTAGATTTTGTGAATTTTTAAATTTAGCCGAACACAACTCACAAGAATATGGGCAATCCCCCATATGCACTGCCATATGTCTTTTTAGTGGTGAAGAGCAGGCGAATGATATTTTACAAACTTCACAAGCAAAAGGCTTTTCACCGGAATGTGTTCTGATATGCTTCATCAATACACTTTTCCAACAAAACGACTTCTTACAAACCTCACAAGTAAAAAGCTTTTCACCGGTATGTGTTTTATTATGTCTCATTAGTCCTTCCCTCGCACTAAATGACTTTCCACAAACTTCGCAAGTGAAACATTTTTCATGGGTGTGTTTTTGAATATGATTCATCAGTTCACTCTTCTGAGAAAATAACTTTTTACAAATCTCGCAAGTAAATGGCTTTTCACCGGCGTGTTCTGTTTTAATATGTCTCGTCAATCCTTTCTTCCAACAGAACGACTTTTCACAAACTTTGCAAGTAAATCGCCTTTCACCGCTGTGTTTTTTAATATGACCCAGCAGTACTCTCTTGTCACAAAATGACATCTTACAAACTTCGCAAGTAAAAGGTCTTTCACCGCTATGTTTTTTAATATGACTTACCAGTCCCCTCTTGTCGCAATATGACATTTCACAAACTTCGCAAGTAAAAGGCTTTTCACCAGTGTGTGTCCTGATGTGATTCGTCAGATCGATCTTGCGATGGTATGTCTGTCCACAATAGCTACACGTGTGAACCTTCTTAACAAAATGTTCGCTCCTAATATGATTATATAGTTTCACTTTCCCTTTGAACGATTCTCCACATTGAGCACAAAAAACAATGTTGTCCATCTTATGAGAGACTTTATGAGCTTTTAGTTTATAATTATATTGAAAACTTTTATCGCATTGGTCACAAGGAAAGGGTCTATTGCCGGAATGTATAATTTGATGCCTTATACAACTCCTTCTCTCTGTGAAGCATTTCCCGCAAGTTTTGCATGAAAATGGTCTCCTCTTGGAATGTAAAAGTTTATGTGTTTCAAGGAGGTACGATGTTACGAAACATTTTTGACAGATGTCGCATTTATATGGAGTATTTCCAGCATGTTTATGGACATGAATACGATAATAATAACGATAACTAATCATTTTGTTACATTTTTGGCATAAAACCATATCGCTGTTACATATTCTTTCCGACGAATACGTTGGATTCCCTTCTAAACTTTGGTTATCTTCCGACAGTGGATCCTGTTGTAGCGTTAGCATTGACATATTCTCATTTTTCGCACATATTTCTGTCGTTGTAATTTCTATTTTTTCTAAACCAACTTCACAATTTTCTTGTGTTACATTGGCGTCTCTTATCAAAGATATTCCCGCTTGAGCTATAAATCCTTCTAATTTGATATCTGTGTCACTATATTTTTCACGGTTTTCTATACTACCAACATCTTTGCTTAACTGCTCGTTCAAATATTCATCTTTTATATTTTCCAATAAGATACCTTGTGCTGCGTTGTGGTCAGTTATCAAAGATATTCCTTCTTTTGAATCGAGAAAATCTCCCGATTGAATTGCAAAATCTTCTAATTTAATGTCTGCGTCACCATTATATTCTTCAAAGTTATTATTGTAATGTTCACACAACTTATCATATTCTGTGGCCATTTTTGTGGACGCATTCACAGAATTTCGTTTATTGAGATAATAACCCAAAATTAAACGTACTTCTTCCTCTTCAATACATTAATTTCCTCCAAAGGTAATGGTAACATATATAGGACCAATAAATTGCATAAAAACCGCTTAAAAGATAACCGGGAGACCTGGGAAAACCTCCAAACAGAAACTATTTCAAACTTAAATTTGATATGAAAATGCATAGGAAATGTAAAAGTCAAGAGTACAGCCGACTGAGAAAGTATCGGGTTAAAAGACCTAAATCGTAAATCTACCTTAAATTTGGTGATGTACTCAAAAATGGTTGGTAAGCCTACAGAATCAGTATTACAATCAGCATTACCAGACCTACTGAGTTTTCAGTAGATCTACTGATTTCGATCCCAATCTACTGATTGTACTTATTTCGACTTACATTCTAGCGATTTTCTTTTCAAGTTAAGAAAATTATTTTCGTTTAAAATATATTATCATCTACAATCTACAAGATTGTTACACAAAAATAAACTCTGTAATTATTTTTATCTGCAAATACACTAGGGTGACAGTAAAATAGACACCTAACGAAAACACGGAATTTCCTAATTTTCTGAATTCTAGGAAAAAGGGACAACCACCTGCGTGTATTACACTGAGTGTAAACATATTCACATAGTTTAGTAGTGTTACAACCATGCCACGATTACAAGGTCGCAAAGATTTAGATGATTTTACCCGTGGGCGTATCGTAGGTCACAGCGAACGTGGTGCTTCGCAACGCGAAATAAGCAAATTCTTAGGAATTCCCTTATCAACAATTAACCGCGTTATTACGCAATTTAAACGCAGTGATAAGAGGACAGTTTTATCGAGGTCTGACCTTCCTGGTCCATCTGAGAGAACTAAAAGAGTCCTCGCCCGTGATGCGAAATTTACACGGCATGGGTATTTATAAAAGACTGGCGAAAAAGAAACTTCTCCTTACACCGTTTCAAGAAAGGCGGCGAATGGCTTGGACAACAGACATGCAAACCAAACCGGACAACTTTTGGCGATCAGTAATTTTTTCTGACGAAAGTCGATATTGCCAATTTAGTGACAGTGGTCGCACATGGGTATGGAGACGTTCGTCACAACTGGACACCAAATTTCTTCACCAAACAGTGAAATACGGTGGAATTAGCATCATGGTATGGGGTGCAATATGGCATGGCGGAAGATCGCAACTGGTCATGTGCGAAGGAAACATTAATGCGGCAAAATACATTGACATTTTGGCAGAGGGACTCTTGCCACTTTTCACTAATAACGTTCTGTCAAAAGAAAACGTTACTTTTATGGAAGACGGTGCACCCTGCCACAAAGCGCGAACCACAACCGCGTGGAAAGAAGCTCAGGGGATTCAAATTTTGCCGTGGCCAGGACAATCGCCTGATATGAATCCTATTGAAAACATGTGGCACATAATTCAGCAAAACATGTAAAAAAAGATCCCGAAAGCCTAACAATAAAATAGAACTAATGGCGACTGTTACAGAAGAGTGGAACAACGTACCGGAAAAAACCGTTAATAATATAATTGATACCATGCCCCGACGAGTGCAAGCACTACTCACAAATAAAGGTGGTTCAACCAAGTATTGAATACATTTATATAATTTCATAGTGTATGTAATCATAAAAGCATTACCTTTTTTTTTAAATTTCATATGTTACTCTGTCACCCTAGTGTATATCATAATATTTTAACAGATAACTTTTATTTCTTACATCCCAAGTACGCTAATTAATATATTTTCGCTTCCGTCGGTGTATTATGAAAATCTGTAATTTCCTTGGAATTTACCGGGACGAGATTTTTACAAGTATTTAATTACGTCGCAAATTTCAAAGAAATTACAGATTACCTACGGCAGCCAAAATATATTAATTAATTAGTGTACTTCGCATGTAAGAATTAAAAATTGTCGGTCGAAATGTATTTGCAGATAAAAATAATAACTAGGTATTAACAAGTGAACGTTCCTGGCATCAAGGTCCTCGTGGTGTAGTGGTTAGCATGCCCGTCCGGCAAGCGGGAGGTGTCAGGTTTGATTCCTTACCGAGACGAGGTTTTTTTAAGTATTTACTCAGGCTCAGGCTTCGCCAGGCTGCAAGATATATTGTACGTAGCGCGATCTGGCATTCTTGCGCGCAACTGCAGTAGTTCCGAGAGGCTTATCAGATGCACTCTGTCTTTCTGTGCGTTCGTACGGTTCTAATAAGAGATCGTGGATTTCGAATACATTATGGTAGGTTATACAACCGCAGAGGTGGTACAAATCATAAAATGGTATTGCCACGAAGGTGTTATAAAACGCAAAATAGTGGATATCATAATTCAATGCGCGGGATCCGCGTCAGCATCTTATATGTAAAGGATGTACGGTAGACGACGGAGACGCTGACGAGAGATATTCACACGAATTGAAGGAAGTATTGAATTATGATTCCGACTTAGATGAAATAGGAAGAAAGCAAGAAAAAGATATGTAGAAGAGTGGGGAAAAGTTAAGAATTAAGAAAAAAAGGGATGACTAAAGAATTAGGCTTTTAGATGTGTAACAGTAAAGTATTAGAATTGTTAGAGTAAGAAAAAGTATAAAATAACTTAAAAAGTAATAGAAATAGTGTAATTAAAAGACGTTGTGAGTTCCGTCAGCCAGTTACCCCGTTAAGAAGAACGATAAGTAGAACTTCAGGTAAGTACCTCTCAATATCTATTAGAATTAGAGCGAGTACACCGCCAGTCACACAGGGAACGTGACAGTATTTTGGGAATTGCCGTAAATGCGAACAAATAGACGAACAGCCTCAAATCCCTTTAACGCATCCCGAGCGGGAGGAAAGAGAAGTGAGGGTTTGTTGGTTAGTTGAAATGGACGAACCTTGCTCTAGCCGGCAAATTGCAGACGAAATCGATGTTAGTAGAAGTACTGTGAAATGTATTTTGAAACGCAACAAATACAAAAGTTACAAAGTTCAAAATTGCCAGGAGATTTTTCCCCTTAACAAAGTAACATTGTCATAATTTTAATTTATTTTGTATAATTATCGAATTTATTTTTTAGTTAAATTTTATTTTCCTACTTAGAATTACTTCTTCGTTCTCCTACATAGTATAGCAGCAACAAAATTAATATAATAAACTGTACTTTCTAACATAATCTGAGAATACAGAAAAATTACGCAGTGATTTTGTATTGACACATTTTGTCAGAAGCCGTTGAATTATATTACGTGATTGAGCGGACATGCGTGTGTATCGCTGCTTGCTTTGTGATATACTGCAATTGGATGGGATTTATCAGCACACTGCGGATCGGGATCGCCTCTATCATCGACGCTTGGGGGCACGATACATTCGTCCAATCTCAATCCGCGGTTTATCGTGTCGCACTCTGTCTCAAGCGTTGATGATAGAAGCGGTCAATCCGCAGTGTGTTTAGAAGCGAGATTCAAATGCACTGTTGCCATTCACAAAGGCAGTACCCCGTTCTTATGCGGACCAACGTATATTTATTTTATTGCGTCAGTTTTTATTTTTTACCATAGGACGTTGATTTCTACATTTCACTTCTGTCGGGTGTGAGTCACACATACACTTTTTAAGTATGATACGTGGGCCATGCGACTTCTATTGCGAGGATCGATTACACCAGGCGTGGGCGTTGGCGCGATTATAAGGAATCAGTAGAATCGGCTAGATACCTTCTTGAAATCCAGAAATTTTATCAAAGATAAAGACAAACTAGAAAACTAAACTATTTTATTTGTGAACAAGTTACAAATTTGGTAAGATTAATTAAAATTAATTTTCTATATTTTCAAAAACCTTCTAAAATTTACCAGAACCGATTCCCGAGTTTTAGACTTTGGAAATGTTCATTCGAGTACGTTTTTGGTTCTGAGTGAGCAAAAATAAGGAAGTTTATTAGAGTAGGATACCTCATCTGAGGACACAGTGTACACGCACCTTCATATGGTCCCGTTAGACTTTTTTTTTAATATGCAGTTTCATATGTCGTGTTAGATTTTGTGAATTCTTAAATTTAGCCGAACACAGCTCGCAAGAATAAGGGCAATCCCCCATATGCACTATCATATGTCTTTTTAATTGTGAGGAGCTGCCAAATGACATTTTACAAACTTCACAAGTAAAAGGTTTGTCACCGGTATGTGTTTTAACGTGCTTCATCAGTACACTTTTCCTAGAAAATGACTTTTTACAAACTTCACAAGTAAAAGGCTTTTCACCTGTATGTACTATAATATGTCTCATCAGTTCGGCCCTTGCATTAAACAACTTTTTACAAATTTCGCAAGTAAAACGCTTTTCACCAGTGTGTTTTCTCATATGGACTGTTAATCCACCTTTCTCGGAAAATGACTTTTTACAAATCTCGCAAGTAAAAGGCTTTTCACCGGTATGTGTTTTCAAATGAACCATCAGTCCTCGTTTCCAACAAAATGACTTTTTACAAAGTTCGCAAATATAAGGCCTTTCGCCTGTGTGTTTCTTAATATGACTTGTCAGTCTACTCCTCTCACAAAATGATATTTTACAAATTCCGCAAATAAAAGGCTTTTCACCCGTGTGTATTTTAACATGCTTCATGAGTGCATTCTTCCTACTAAATGACTTTTTACAAACTTCACAAGTAAAAGGCTTTTCACCGGTGTGTTTTCTAGTATGGCTCTTTAGTGTACTCTTCAGATAAAATGATTTTTTACAAATTTCGCAGGTAAAAGGTTTTTCACCGGTGTGTGTTCTAATATGATTCGTCAGATCGGACTTCTTGCGGCACGTCCGCCCACAATAAGTACACGTGTGAACCTTCTTGACCAAATGTACGCTCCTAAAATGTTGATATAGCTTTTTTCTCCCTTCGAACGATTTCCCACATTGCGCACAATCAGGAACGGTCTTGATGTATTGATTACATTTTAAGCCTTTATCGCATTCATCGTTCAAATGTTCAACTTTAATATTTTCCAGTAAGACACCTTGTGCTGCAGTGTCGTTGCTTATCAAAGATATTCCCGCTTTTAAATCAAGAGGATCTTCCGCTTGAACTATACAATCTTCTAATTTAATGTTTACGTCACTATTATATTTCTCACAGTTTTCAGTACTACGAACATCTTCGCTTGACTGCTCGTCCAAATTTTCAACTTTAATATGTTCCAATAAGGCATCTTGTCTTCCGTTATTGTCACTGATCAACAATATTCCTTCTTTCGTATCGGGAAAATCTCCCGTTTGATGTTCTAATTTAATGTCTGCATCATGATTATATTCTTGAATGTTATTAGAGTCTGGTTCGTCATATTCTGTGGCCATTTTTGGCAACACATTCACAGAACTTTATTTGTTGAGATTGATTGAATAGAATATAACCCAATTAGATGTACTTCTTCCTCTTCAACTACGATAATTCGCTTTTCGTTCCTTTAAACGGAATGGGATCGTATGTGGAACCAGGTCCGGAATGTAAATCACATAACAGACTTCCTCCTAAAAATGAAAGGAAAGAAATAAGAGCTATTACAAAAAATTACATAAAGCATGAATCAATCTCTGCTGGCTAAAGCACTATTAAAGTGTTTCAAACATCAACCGCGAAGCATTGAGCTAGTTGGCAAATTTTTAGACTGGAGATCTTCGAAGAATTCAGCTTGTTATTGTTTTTATTATAGGTGCTTCCAAAGTCTCCTAAAACCTCCGGCAGCTTAATCGGAGTTGGTCCAATCAAGTTTTTTTATATATAACAGGATTACAACATAAGAAACAAATACTGCTAATTGATTCTATGGTTTTGTTCACTTTTTATTGTTATAGTCACAGATAGAAAAAAATCCTTAACAAAAATTGAAACTGTTCTTTTTTCTCAGGCTTTTATTTCAGCAAAATTGACCAAATTTTGGGCCAACGACTGTTGGACAGTATTGCTAAATTGTGCAACCTTTCTTGTCGCATTGGATTTCTTAAATATGTTTTTATTAATTTTAATTTCAAATAGGATCATTCGACACTAGCCGTAGTGACTGGTTTGCTAAAAACAAAATTGAATTCATAGAATCTTGAAGTGTGGGCAATGAGAGCGGATGACAAAGGAATGTTATTGACCGTTAAGATGGATTACCTTAGAAGGAATGCCAGAGTATCAAGAAGTGAAAGAATCACTAACGAAGAAATCAGAACCAGAATGCATGCTACGGAAACAGTTGTAGACAGGATCGAAGTTAAGGACCACTTACTGAGAATGCCAGAATCGAGGTGGCCGAAGCAGCTGCTTGTATGGAAACCATCAAGAGCACGAAAAAGGGGAAGACGGGGAAGGTCGTGGTATGAAGGGATACGAAAAAGTATGACAGAAAGGAACCTAGTGGAAGAGTTAGAGGCATGGAAGTGGAGGGTGGGTGGACAATAACTTGTTGTATAATCGTGTATTGAGACATTTAATGTTTTATCGTACATAATTGACCCAATATATGTTTATATATATATATATATACAAAACCTTGACAACACAAAATAATTCTCTATAATGAATAATCTGCGAGCTCTCTTATAAAGGTAAATTTTTCGATATAATCTGAAAGTTAATAACAATAATGATAATCTTTATTGATTAAGAGAATCCTACGATAATGGTCGCAGTCTTCAAACAGAAAAACAAAAAAGTAAATAGACAGTACATAAACCATTACAAATCAAACTAATAACCAACTTTATAATAAAATAGAAACGTAAACATTACTTTCCCCAACTTATCCTGTCGGTGCATGGTCTCAGGACAAAAATGATTTCTAAACGAACAAATACTAGGTTAGGAACAGTTTAAAATGTGACTAATTGAATACGCTGACTACAAACCGTGATTAACACCGTTCTTCTAATTGTAAGTAAGAACTTGTAAAATAGATAGCTTACCTTAAAAGATAACCAGAGCACCACCTACAAACCATTTCAAACTTTCTTAGATTTGTTATGGAAACGCATAGGCAGGGTTGCCAACTTTCTGAAGCTACACTATGCCTGGCGCTCTGTTTTATTTTCATATGTAAATTTCAGGTAATTTGCTCTCTCACCACTCGTGGCGCCAAAGACCCAAATATGATTATTACGTCCGCGCAATGGACTTGTATATTATTTCTTTTTCTTATTTTTGAATATTTCCGTTGGTTTTGTCTTTGGTTAATACGTGTATATTTAATATTTGTTGGTTAAATTTAAGATCGTTTACGTTAACTCTCTGATTAATTCTAGCGCTGTAGCTTCATTTCTAGTTTTTGTCTAGTATTTTTTATACTTTTTTCTTTCTATTGTAAATAATTTTTGGAAGTGTGGGTGTAGGAACATGATGTGAAGATGTTAGGTTGGCAATAGTAGGGGGATTGACAAAAAGCAGTGTAAGATAGAGTAATGTGCCTTGTGTGTATGTAGTTCTGTATAATACCAATAAAGAGTAAGAAATACAGTGCATTTTATTATATGCCGTGTGGCATATATAACAGTGGTGAGCTGCATGGAAACTGCAAAATCCATCAAAATGCATGTTTTGCCTAAGGATCCCGAGGTAGGTATGCACTAAGTAAACGTTTATTCACTATAATTCGTAAAGAAATTTGTAAATGTATCTCGCATCAAACTGACATAATAATTCTTGTTTTTTTTTAGCTCTTTTCAAAATGGTGCCGAGCTATAGGGAGGGACATTCTATATGATTATTGTGTGTGCGATAAGCATTTCTCAGAAGATGACAAATTTCCTGTATTCAATAATAAGACAAATATAAAATGGGGTAGTATCCCAAGTTTGTATTGTCCGGGTAAACTAATATTAAAATTTATATACACGTTGCAACACTGAGCGGCTGTACATACGGGTTTTCAATTGCAACAGTGGAATACTATGGACGTATGTGAATCGTGGCGATTGACTCAGCGCCCGCATCCCCCACTAGTACGGTTACACTCGTCTCATCCAGCAGCGTATGCCTTTAGTGCGTTAACAGAGGCAGTAGGCATAACTTCGTTGGGACAGAGAATGATTACGGAATTTACGTATTATGTATTCGCAGTTGTTGCTACTAGGAGGCGTATACGAAACCAAAAAGTAATTCTAAATAATGAAAAATATTCTGATGAAATAAAAGAAAAGAATAAATACTCTACATAACTTTGTACAAAATAAATAAAAATTCTAAACCGCACTACGACAACATTACTTGATAAGGGTTCGAAAAGGCCACCCTCTTTGGCTAAACAATAACCAAGACGGTCGTAAAACTCCCATCTTACTCGCTCGAGAATTTCAGGGGTTATTGTCGCGAAAATTCTCAACAGATCTACTTGCAACTGTTCTAAGTTTGATACTGTTTCAATCCTGTAGAGATTTTCTTTGACATAACCCCACAGAAAAAAATCGCAGGAAATAAGATCGGGGGATCGAGGTGGCCATTTTATCGTATCCGTCCTGCCAATAACCCGAGCAGGAAAGGTGTTTTCTAAAAACTCCCTTACTGCTCTGGTGTTATGCGCTGGAACTAAATTCCATCCAAATCGGCGTTAATAGCACGGACTGCAGGAATAATTTGAATCCAAATATCTCGCTCCATTCAAATTGCCGTCGATAACAAATGGCCCTATAACGTTTTCACCCGAAATACCCGCCCAAACGTTAAGTTTTTCGAGGTACTGAGTTCTAACATTATGGGTCAAATGTTGATTATGCTGAAACCAATATTGAACCACTAAAGGATTGTGATGGCCATGACGAGGGAAAGAGGACTCATCCGAAAATAAAATATTGTTAATAAAACTTTCATTCCGATTGGCCCTCTCCAACACGGACTCACAAAACTCACTCGTTCGATATTGTCCTCGGGAAAAATCTCCTGGCACAGCAAATAAATCTACTGTGCGCGCGTAGGAATTTCCGGCGAAATACCACGGTCGTATAAAGCATCATTGTCTCCTGTTTGACGCGAGCGCTACATACACCCTGAAATGCTAGAAGCAACTGCTGTATCTCCTCTAGGGATGGGTCGATATTTTAGAGCGGTATTTCATTGTCGCGTTCAAGAATACCGAAATAACTCCTTACTTTGGAACGATGGGCTGTCGCGCAACACGGGAACGGTAGTGGTTTACATTCGTGACGTTCCTGTGGAATGGTAGCGTCGCTGAAACGATAAGCATTTCCATCGTTACTTTGGAACGATGAGCTGCAACACGACAGGAGCGAAGCAAAGTCGACTATCCTCGGAAACTTCGCGATTTACATTCGCGACGTTCCTGGTCGCGTTCTCATGTAACCGATTGATTAACATGGTATACGTGCATACTGTTCAATATAGTAGATGCTATATGTAGCGTAATACAGGGGTAACAACTTTAGACTACACATTCGTTACGTAATTCTTAATTGTAGCAGTGTAAAATAAATATGTATAACTATATTTATTTATGAAATATTTACTCAAAATAAATTGAATTCTAACAAAAGAATAAAAATATTTAAATTAAAAAGTAGTTATAACGTAAAGTTAAGCAATTCCTTTGTTGTAATTTAAAAATAATAATCGTTTTACTTTAGCTGAATTTAATCTGCTTCTTCTAACTGATAAAATTTTTGCCAGTTTTTAAAAATACTCGTTATAGATCTCAAATTACAGTGTGCCTCGTGTAAATATATAAAGAGGTCAACCAGCGTAATAAGCGACCATTTCATGTCGGTTATATTATATTGCCATGAAGGTGCTAAATGCAAAATAGTGGATATCATAATTCAATGTGCCGGATCCGCGTCAGCGTCTCAGATGTACAGGATGTACGGTAGACGACGGAGACGCTGACGAGAGATATTCACGCGAATTGAAGGAACCATTGAATTATGATTCCGACTTAGATGAAGTAGGGAAAAGTTAAGAATTAAAAAAAAGGGATTTTATCAGAGATTAGACTGAGGTGTAACAGTAAGGTGGCCAGAGCAAAAAAGTATCAAAATTGTGAGTGAGAAGTTGTAAAAGGGCTTAAAAGGTAATAAAGAGATGGTGTAGTAAAAAGGTGTTGCAAGTTCCGCCATCTAGTTACCCCTTTAAGGAAAAACGACAAGTGGAGCTTCAGGTAAGAACCTCACAATATCTATAGCAGTTAGAGCGAGTACACCCCCAGTCACACAGGGAGCGTGACAATATCGTTTCAAAGTAACGGTATTTTGTCGCGGTATTTTTGTGTCATGGTAGGGAAAGGGACGTTTCATGAGTGGAGCGGTATTTCCCAACTCTAATCTCCTCCCGCATTCGCCCTGGCTCTGCCGATCGAACTCGTGCTGGCGAATATAATCGATGACTGCGTTGTTGTCGGACTGCGTTGTTTTCTTCATGTTGTATCTACAGCCGATCTGTGTCGCAACGTGTATGTACTATCACTTGCATAAAACTCTGGAACAAACGACATTACCCATTTTAAACATATTTTTTGTAAACTATGAAAAAATATGACAAATTGACTGTCTGGACAAGTCATTGTTACAAGTTTGAAAAAACGTCAAAATGAGCTTATAAGAGTTGCTCCAGATTTTTGTGCAGGTGATGGTACACTGAAACAGTTCACTAAAACCCTTACCACGACACTTAATTCGTACTGTCGTACGTCCAGACATAAGTGTTGTGGTTAGAACGTTAGTGTTAGACAGTTTTAGAGTATCCGTTTAGGTGATGGTACATATGCTTTTTACATGAATAACGTTATAGATATTACATGAGATAAGTCATGTAAACGTAAAGTTTCGTTACTTGTTCGTGTATTGCGGATATTGAAGAAGAATAAATTTGAAATATAATCTGTAAAAATGATAGATTAATAAAATTGTAGTTTATTACATGTTCTTTTATTATCAACATTTCTTTGGATTGGTAAAATTAATTTGGGTTTTTTTGTCATATTGGAATTTCAAATTTGCCTCGGTTTACGTGAACAAGTTACAAATTTGCTAAGAATAATTAAAATTATTTTTCTATATTTTCAAAAACCTTCTAAAATTTACCAGAACCGATTCCCGAGTTTTAGACTTTAGAAATGTTCATTCGAGTGCGTTTTTGGTTCTGAGTGAGCAAAAATAAGAAAGTTTATTAGAGTAGGATACCTCATCTGAAAACACAGTGTACACGCACCTTCATATGGTCCGTTAGACTTTTTTTTTAATATGCAGTTTCATATGTCGTGTTAGATTTTGCGAATTCTTAAATTTAGCCGAACACAACTCACAAGAATAAGAGCAATCTCCCATATGCACTATCATGTGTCTCTTTAATTGTGAAGAGCTGCTAAATGACATTTTACAAACTTCACAAGTAAAAGGCTTGTCACCGGTATGTACTATAATATGTCTCATCAGTACACTTTTCGTAGAAAACGACTTTTTACAAACTTCACAAGTAAAAGGCTTTTCACCGGTATGTACTATAATATGTCTCATCAGTTCGGCCTTTGCATTAAACAATTTTTTACAAATTTCGCAAGTAAAACGCTTTTCACCAGTGTGTTTTCTCATATGGACTGTTAATCCACCTTTCTCGGAAAATGACTTTTTACAAATCTCGCAAGTAAAAGGCCTTTCACCGGTATGTGTTTTTATATGAACTATTAGTCCTCGTTTCCAACAAAATGACTTTTTACAAACTTCGCAAATGTAAGGCCTTTCACCCGTATGTTTTTTAATATGATTTGTCAGTCCACTCCTCTCACAAAATGATATCTTACAAACTCCGCAAATAAAAGGCTTTTCACCCGTGTGTATTTTAACATGCTTCGTGAGTGCATTCTTCCTATTAAATGACTTTTTACAAACTTCACAAATAAAGGGCCTTTCACTGGTGTGTTCTTTAGTATGCCTCTTCAGTGTACTCTTCCCAAAAAATGATTTTTTACAAATTTCGCAGGTAAAAGGCTTTTCGCCAGTGTGTGTTCTAATATGATTCGTCAGTTCAGACTTCTTGCGACACGTCCGCCCACAATAAGTACACGTGTGAACCTTCTTGACCAAGTGTACGCTCCTAAAATGTCGATATAGCTGCTTTCTCCCTTCGAACGATTTTCCACATTGCGCACAATCAGGAACGGTCTTGATGTATTGATTATATTTTAAGCTTTTATCGCATTCATCGTTCAAATGTTCAACTTTAATATTTTCCAATAAGACACTTTGTGCTGCGGTGTTATTGCTTATCAAAGATATTCCCGCTTTTAAATCAAGAGGATCTTCCGCTTGAACTATACAATCTTCTAATTTAATGTTTACGTCACCATTATATTTCTCACAGTTCTCAGTACTACCAACATCTTCGCTTGACTGCTCGTCCAAATTTTCAACTTTAATATGTTGCAATAAGGCATCTTGTCTTCCGTTGTTGTCATTTATCAAAAATATTCCTTCTTTCGTATCGAGAAAATCTTCCGTTTGATGTCCTAATTTAAGGTCTGCATCACGATTATGTTCTTGAATGTTATTAGGGTTTCGTTCATTATATTCTGTGGTCATTTTTACAAACGCATTCACAGGATTTTGTTTATTGAGATTGATTTCTTGAATAGAATATAACCCAAAATTAGACGTACTTCAACTGCGTTAATTTGCTTTTCGTTCCTTCAAATGGAATGGGAACCTATGTAGAACCAGGTCCGGAATGTAAATCACATAAAAGATTTCGTCCTAAAAATGAAAGAAAAGAAAAAGTCGTTACAAAAAATTACGTAAAGCATGAATCAATGTCCGCTGGTTAAAGTACTACTAAAGTGCTAGTTGGCAAATTTTTAGACTAGAAGTCTTCGAAGAATTCAGCTTGTCATTGTTTTTATTATAGGTGCTTCTAGAGTCTCCTAAACCGCCCCTTAGCTCAATCAACATTGGTGCAATTATAATATAAGAAATAAATACTACTAATTGATTATATGGTTCTATTCACTTTTTATTATTATAGTCACACATGGAAGAAAATCCTTAACAAAAATTAAAACTGTTTTTTTTTTGTCAGGCTTTTATTTCAGCAAAATTGACGAACGAATTGACGAATGTTGGATTAACAGTATTGCTAAACTGGGCGACTTTTCTTGTTGTATTGGATTTCTTAAATATGTTTTTATTAATTTTAATTTCTAGAAGGATCGTTCGACACTAACTATAGTGACTGGTTTGCCAAAAATAATGAGTTCAGAGAACCTTGACGACACAAAATAATTCTGTATGATGAATAATCTGCGACCTCTCTTATAGAGGTCAATTTTTCGATATCGTGTCTGAAAGTGAATAATAATAATCTCTATTGAACCAAAATATCTTAAGATAATGGTCACAGTCCCCAATGGGAAAAACAGAAAAGTAAATAAACTAGTGTTAGACGATTATGAATGATATAATCGAAATAAATCGATTATACCCAAATAATCGATCATTCGATTATGGTTCAGAAATCATTCATTATTCGTTTCGACTGCGCAGGAGCACACAAACGGATTACAATTCTAGATCTGTATTCGAAACTTGGAGGTTTTGAGTTTCGAAATAATTCACTCGTCACTCGGATTCTGTCAAATAATCAAAATCGTTAGTGAATTTCGAATGATCATTCGATTATTTTAAACGATTTCAATTCATTCGATTATTGAAATAAATCGATTATGCCCAACACTAAAATAAACAATACATAAACCATTACAAATTAAACTAACAACAAATTTTAGAATAGAAAAAAGACAAAGGAAATATAAACATAAACATAATTAGTTTCCTATCTCATCCTATGTTGGTGCTTGGTCCCAGGACCAAAATGATTTCTAAACCAACAAATTCTAGGTTAGGAATAGTCTCAAATATGACTAACAAACCGTGCTTAACACGGTTCTTTCAATTCTAAGTAAGAACTTACAAAATAGATTGAATAAAGAATGCATCCGCTCACCTTAAAGATAAAAACCCCTTTTAAAAAACCCTTTCCCAATTATTTCAAGCTTTTTTGGGAAATTGGTTTTTTGGGAAACGCATGGCAGGGCACCCAAATTTTCCAAAGGGTATACCATGCACGACGCTCTACGTTATTTTAAAACGCAAGTTTCAGGTAATTTCCTCTCTCACCCCTCGTGGCGCCAAAGTCCCAAATATAATTAACAAATTTCGGGCGAAAAATAACAGCCAAAAGGCATTGAAGCGCATAAAAGTTTACACATAAAATAGAAGGGGGGGAAATAAATTATAAAACGTGCTGAAACCCCTTACCGTTTTAAAAGTTTTCCCGTAAATCACAAACTGGGTAAATCTGTTAAATATTTGAATCATTAGATATGTTTCCACAGCTTTTCAGTCAAGTGAATACGGCGGGGGAATAAATTTTTTTTAAAGCCGAAAACGACCGTTCGACATCTAGCGATGTTATATTTGCATATTTAAAATAATCGTTAAAAAAACCAATGCATCTTTTAAACCCCCTTCACAAAAATTTTCTTAATATAAAAAAATCGGGTCCCTTTTTCTAAAACACTTTTAAATTTTCGTATTACACACCAATTTGTTTTGCCTTCTCCCCGCATAACTGTGCGTGAAATACACAATTTGAACAGAATCCACTAGGACACGGTTTTTTTAATTTTTCTATTCCTCCGCCCCCGTCCAAAATAATTGTTGGGAATAGTTTGTAAATCTCTTTTAACCCCAATTTTCTTGAAATATTTCCTTGGGTTTTTTTTTGATTGCTGCGGCTTCTGTCGGATTGAATTTTAAAACTACCTTCTTTACTTGATCAACATATTTGTTGTAGTAAAACGCAGCCTGCAACCATGTTCCCCAACATGTAACAATGGGCTGTGGTGGTTCAGGTAAATCAGGACACAGTTTGTGAAATAGTCGGGTACGTTTCGGGGACTTTAGAAACACAAAATATGTAGGAATCGTTTGTGCCGCAAGATTTAGAGTATGGATTTTACACGTTACATGTAAAAAGTTACCACTGTGTTCTTTAAGAGATCGGCCCAAAGAACGCATGTTTGCGGCACCATCACTCAGAAACATTAAAAGTTGCTTAATTGAATCTTCAAATTTGTTCAATGAGTTCAACACTACCTCATCGGCAATACAATTTATAACTTTTTTGGAAGCAAGTAAGAAGGAGGATGACGGTCGATGTGGTTCCATTGTACGTACCATTACATTAACCACAGAATGTTTTTGACGATCTGTTGTTTCATCCACACACAACCACAGTTTTTATCTTTCAATTCCGTTTTTCGTTTTTTTTTTATATGTTCACAAGCAAATGGCACTACATTTCGTATCGATGTCCGACTAGGTAATTTACAGTTCGCATATTTATTCCAGAAGGAGACAAATGCTTCTTTGTCTAGTAAATGAAACGATAGATTACATAAGATAAGAGTAACACATAAATCAAATGTAAATTTTTCTTGGTCTCGTATGCCACTTTTTGTAGAAGAATGCTGTTTGCTTTCGATGTGACGTTGACATTGGCTTCCGGACGAACACATTAGAGGGATTTTACAAACTAGACATTGCATTTTAGCGCCATCAAAAATTAAGTCCGGCATGTCCACTATAAAGTTTTTAACTGTGCCTGCCATTGGTCGTTTTCGCGATGTACCTAACTGCGACATTTTTAAAGCAAACATAAGCGTACAATTGCGAAATAAGTTACGACAGCCTACATATACACAGAACTACTCGCATATAGCATGGATTTGGTACTGACGCTGCGAACGCGTGAAATAAATAATCGCCGACTCCGCACCACATATCTACTACACTGACTGTTACCGCTATTTGCCCAGACTAATTATTATGTTTGCGCAGTAGACTTGTATATTATTTCTTTTTCTTATTTTTTAATATTTCCGTTGGTTAATATGTGTACTTCATATTTGTTGTTTAAATTTAGGTTCGTTTACGTTAACTCTCTGATTAATTCTAGTGCTGTAGCTTCATTTCTATAGTTTTTCTGCGATATTAATCTTAATTGAGGGTTAGTACATTCCATGTTGTTTAAGTATTTTTTATATTTCTATTTCTTTCTATTGTAAATAATTTTTACAAGTGTGTCAATCGTAAATGGACAAGTCATTGTCACAAGTTTGTCAAAATGAGCTTACGAGTTGCCCCAGATTTTTGTGTAGGTGATGGTACATATGCTTTTTACATGAATAACGTTATGGATATTACATGAGATCAGTCATGTGGACGTAAAGTTTCGTTACCTGTTCATGTATTGCAGATATTGAAGAAGAATAAATTTGAAATTTAATTCTGTAAAAACGATAGATTAATAAAATTGTAGTTTATTATATGTTCTTTTATTATCAACATTTCTTTAGATTGGTAGAATTTGGTTTTTTTTTGTCGTATTGGAATTTCAAATTTGCCTCGGTTTACGCAAACAAGTTACAAATTTGCTAAGAATAATTAAAATTAATTTTCTATATTTGTTTCATTGAATAGAGATGCAATTTCAATTATTTATTATTATTTTAATTCACCAGTGCTCAATAAACCTGTAGGATATTATACTGAATTTGTTCTGTCTTATAGACTCTTATAATTACTAAAATTATTAATTACTAGTCTTATAATTACTAGAATGTGTACACATCTACCTAAATTAGTTAAAATGAAACACGAATGAAGTAAAAAAAGAACAAAGCCATTATCATTTTAATGCGTACATATACCGTGCGAGCGAGCGTACTATAATCACCCGATTCTACACGAACTCAGCACATCTAAACATGTGCTGTGTTGAATGTCATTTGCTTGACAAAATTGCGTAAGCGCAAATTCATTTGTGCACCTTGCTCACGTTATAAACGGCATATTCGTCCACATACATGTGCAAGCCACGAATTTCCGAAAACACCCTGCTCACGTTATCAACGGCGTATTCGTTCAGGTACACGTATAATACACGACTTCGCTCTCGCATTTCCGAAAAATGTCGATTATGCTGGCGGATCATAATACGCCCGCTCTTACGGTTATAGCACACATACAAAATACGAGGGATGATCGTAAAATAAGGTTCCCATATTTTTTAAAAATAGACAGCATTCTTTATTTCATTAACATTACACATCGTTTTAAAGGTTAAAACTTAAGCTATTTCGACATAATCGCCATTTCTATCCAAGTATTTTTGCAGAGCGTGCTCCAACTTCTATCCCCATGTCGTAAAATTCTGCCGCCAGTCCTAGTCCTTTCAAGAATCGAATAACCTCTTCTTTGACTTCATCGTCGGTCCCGAAGCGTACGCCACCCACGTGTTCCTTTAATTTTGGAAACAAGTGGTAATCGCTTGGAGCTAGGTCCGGACTGTAGGGGGGGTGGGGCATGATAGTCCAGCCAAATTTTGTCAGCAGTTCCTGGGTTTGACGAGAGACGTGAGGCCGAGCGTTGTCGTGAAGAAGCGTCACACCTGCAGTCAGTCTTCCTCTCCGGCGGTTCTGGATCGCCCGTCTGAGTTTGGTCAGTGTATCGCAATACCTGTTTGAGTTTATTGTCGTCCCAGGAGGCAAAAAGTCGACCAGCAATAGCCCTTTCCTGTCCCAAAACACGGTTGCCATGACTTTGCCAGCAGACTGCGTTTAAGCTTTGTTGGCTTCGGCGAAGTTGAGTGGCGCCATTCGTATGATTGTCGCTTGTTTTCGGGAGTGAAATAAAACACCCACGTTTCGTCGCCCGTAACAATGGAGTCCAAAAGTTCCTCCTTGTTGTCTTGACATTGTCGAAGAAACGCCTGCGCACACTTGCAGCGTTTCTGCTTATGGTCTTCCGTGAGCGTTCGCGGTACCCACCGCGCGCACACCTTGCGATAGCCCAGTTTTCCGGTAAAAATCTTTTCAATTGTGGTGTTGGAAATCTCAGGAATCCGAAGAGCGAGTTGACGAATGGTGACCCGCCGATCTTCAAGCAGTATGCTCTCGTCCTTTTCAACGATTTCCTCTGAAACTGATGGTCTTCCGCTCCGCTCTTCATCGTGAATTTCCGTCCGACCTCCAGTGAATTCCCTACACCATTTGCGGACGTGTTGAACAGCTATACACTTTTCTCCATAAACTTCGGTTAATTGACGATGAATGTGAAATTTCGCGTTTAAAAAACGTATCACAGCGCGAATTTCACGCCTGGCGGTAGCGGCGATTGGGAGTTCCATCTCGGACGGCTGCTTAGCCAACGCTGAGCGGCGTAGCGAGACGGGAGTGGTACGTATATAGAGTGGGAGAGCTGCTGCACACGCCAATGTTGTCGGATTTCGCCTAATACGTCTTCTTGCTGCTGTGGGGCTTTGGGAACCTTATTTTACGATCATCCCTCGTATATTACCTCTATTTATTAAGATTGACGTTTTATTGCAATTGTCATTGTAATAAATAAACACTTTATTACTATTATGCTGGCTGATCATAGTACGCCCGCTCTTACGGTTATAGCACACATACAAAATATATAATAAATTATGGCCCATCGGGAGCGCCGGCTTTTTATATTTAAGTCGACAATTCTAATGTTTGACATGTCATCTGCAGTCATTGAAGTAATTAAAAATGAATCGCTACGCAAAAGAACAACGTATTGCAATGTTAAAACACGTTACAAATTTGGCGAAAGTTTTACGGGGACTGTTCGAAAAGTTCGTGGAATTGCTGGTATCCAGATTTCACTTAACGAGTCCACTGTTCCAAGATTAATTAAAAAATTTGAGGAAACTGGTTCGATAATGGATAAACAAACTCTATCGCGTCCTCGTCCTGTGCGGTCGGCCGAAAACATTGCGGTCGTCAATGAGAGTATCGATGAGAATCCAAGAACATCAACACGTCATCGTTCTCAACAATTGAACATCAGCAGAATTGATTTGCAACGAATTCTCACTAAAGACCTTCACCTCCACCCTTACAAAGTTCAATTAACTCAGGAGCTCAAGCAATTCGCTAATTGGGCGATAGAAAAGCAAACAGTGAATGACAATTTTTTTTTAAAAACATCATCTTTAGCGATGAAACTCGTAGCAGAATTATCGGATTTGGGGCAATGAAAATCCTCGTGGTATACTTGAAAAACCGATGCACTCACAAAGAGTCGCTGTTTGGTGCGGATTATGGGCTGGAGGTGTATTTGAACCGTTCTTTTTTGAGAACGAGTTTAGCAACGCTTTAACTGTAAATGGAGTACGATATCGTGACATGATATCGGATCTCGAAGGAATATGGTTTCAACAAGATGGTGCCACATGCCATATAACAAGAGAAACCATCGATTTGTCAAGATGACGTTTTCCTGATCGTATTGCGACTGGATGCCATGCGATGTTTTCCTCTGGGGTTTTGTAAAGTCCAAGGTCAATGCTAACAAACCGCAAACAATTCCCGAACTAAAAACATAAATCCAACGCCTTATTGCTGAATTTACTTGGAAAAATTTGATCAAAAGGGTCATGGTATGCCAGCACAGCCACGGCGGTCATTTAGTCGACATCTACTTTATAAATCAATAAAAATTGTCCAATTAAATAATAATTTACCATGTTTCATTTTAAAATTAAATCCGTTTATATTTAAGCAGTGGAAGTGATAGGCAATTTTATTATTAGCATGAAAACTTCGACTTATTTCGCTTAAACTGCTTCAAAAGGACTTTGGAAATGTTCATTCCAATGTGGTAGTCGTTCCAAGTAAACAAAAAATAAGAAAGTTCGTCACAGTGGAATACCCCATCTGAGGACGCAGTGTAAATGCATCTTGATATGGTCTTTTAGACTTCGTTCTTAATATGCAGCTTTATATGCCGTGTTAGATTTTGTGAACTCTTAAATTTAGCTGAACACAACTCACAGGAATAATGGCAGTTCCCCGAATGCACCAGCATATGTCTTTTTAGCTGTGCAACGCTGCCAAACGATATTTTACAAACCTCGCATGTAAAAGGCTTTTCGCCGGTGTGTATTTTAATATGACACATCAGCGCATTTCTCCTGCTAAAAGACTTTTCACAAAGTTCACAAGTAAAAGGCCTTTCGTCGGTGTGTTTGCTAATATGACTCTTCAGTACACTCCTCCAACGAAATGATTTTTTACAAATTTTACAAGTAAAGGGTTTTTCACCAGTGTGCATTCTAATATGATTCGTCAGTTGGGACTTGTTACGAAACGTCCGTCCACAATAACTACACGTGTGAACGTTTTGAACCTTCTTGATCAAATGTACACTCCTAAAATGTTGATATAGTTTCATTCTCCCTTTGAACGACTTTCCACAATATGCACAATCAGCAACAGTCTTGATGTAATGATTATATTTATAGCTTTTATCGCATTCGTCGTTCAAATTTTCAACTTTATTTTCCAATAAAACACCTTGCGTTACGATGTCGTCACTTATCAAAGATATCCCTGCTTTGGAATCAAGAAAACCTCCGGTTTGAACTATACAATCTTCTAATTTAACGTCTGCGTCACTATTATAGTTTACACAGTTCTCAGTACTACCAACATCATTACTTAACTGCTCGTCCAAGTGTTCAACTTTAATATTTTCTAATAAGACACCTTGTGCTACGATGTCGTCACTTATCAAAGGTGTTTCCACCTTTGAATCAAGAGAATCTCCGGTTTGAACTATACAATCTTCTAATTTAACGTCTGCGTCACTATTATAGTTTTCACAGTTCTCAGTACTACCAACATCTTTACTTAACTGCTCGTTCAAGTGTTCAACTTTAATATTATCTAAGAAGACACCCTGTGCTACGATGTCGTTACTTATCAAAGGCATTTCCACCGTTAAATCAAGAAAACCTGCCGTTTGAGCTACACAATCTTCTAATTTAACGTCTGCGTCACTATTATAGTTTTCACAGTTCTCAGTACTACTAACATCTTTACTTAACTGCTCGTCCAAGTGTTCAACTTTAATATTTTCTAATAAGACACCTTGTGCTACGATGTCGTCACTTATCAAAGGTGTTTCCGCCTTTGAATCAAGAAAACCTCCCGTTTGAACTATAAAATCTAATTTAATATCTGCGTTGCTATTATATTCCTTGAAGTTATTATCGCAATGTTCGTGCAAATCATCATATTCTGTGGCCATTTGTGGGATCGTATCTTCTGAATTTCGTTTATTGAGATAATAGAATATAACCTAAAATTAGGCCTATTTCTTCTTCTCCAACTACGTTAACCTGCTTTTCGCTCTATCAAAAGAAATGGCAACATACGTTGAACCTGATCCGGAATGTATATCGTATAAAAAAAGCTTCCTCCTAAAAAGGAAACAAAAGAAATAAAAGTTGTTATAAAAAATTACAAGTATCAAAAACTTCCATTTACAAAACAGCTTGAATTACCAAATATAGTTAAAAATAACTGTAGGCTTTCACAGTCGGTGTCTGAATTTGTACTAGCAGTACATATTTCCGGGCTAATGTGCTGCGGTCTTTAATGTGTCGAAGTCGACATTTCGCCAAACACTGCGGTCGGCATCTTCAGCACGATGATTAGTTTTCAGCCCATCGGCCTGGAAATATGTACTGCTGGTACAAATACCAAATATAGTATTTAAAAAAGTGAAGCACCAAGTACTGGCAATAGAAATATCAAAAAACTGATTGGGTTGACAAAGGAGGTGAATTGAAGAATACATTAAACCAACAAATACTGGGTTAGGAATAGTTTGAAATATGACTAAATAGGTTCACTATAAACTGTGATTAACACGGATGAAAATTACTTCCACGTGCAAAAAAAATGCGTCCGCTCACCTTAAGAAATAACCGTAGAATCTGGGAAAACCTCCAAACTAAATCAATTTCAAACTTTGTTGAATTTGTTATGAAAACACACAAGAAGCGAAGATATCAAAAAAGAATAGCCAACTGAGAAAGTATCGGATTAAAGGATCTATATATCGTAAATTTGGTGATATATTCAAAAATTGTTGGCAAGCCTGCAGAATGCGTACCAAAGAAGTGAGAAGTGACAATGTGATTTCTAAAACACTTCGTAGGTCGTGATTTAAAAATAACGGTGATTGTAATCCGTAATGGTGATCACTATTTTGACTCATCGGTTTCGTATCGTTCGCATTAGGGATGGGACATCGGTGATAAAACATATATCGATGTTTAGGTAAATTTTTTTATTTTATTGATTCAATTACGTATATTAAATAATGTGATATATGTATTGTTAGTTGTATTGTAGTGATGGTAAATACCCCTCCACTCATGGAACGTTCCTTTCGCGACCGCAACATAAAAATACCAGGACAAAATACCGTTACTTTGGAACGATTAAGGATATATCCCGTATTAGATTATTTTATCGTTTATTACTTGCCGGTTATTTTCTAGGGATCCAGAGTGATGCCTTTCACAGTGTCATGTCGAAAGACTAGTGAAAATTTAACGTTTCGACACCTGACCTCTTTATGTAACTAAATATTTTTCAAACTTCCCAAAAGCAAAAAGAACTTATTTGTAACAACAGATATTATTTCATTAATGAAAATAAATTTCTGTTTTGTTTTCAACAAATTATAAATTGAAAACACTCTTTCGCTGTTTGCCGATGAATGTGGTAAACATAGATTTTCCACAAAATTACATAATCCTGGAAATACCGGAGCTTCATATCCTAACGTTATTTGTTTCGTTGATGACGCCGGGTAGGCAGAAACATGTTTATGTGTTAGCGCTCCCTTTTCTCTGTTCGCATTGTCTTTGTCGGGAATGCTTCCCCCAATACCATGAGCTATATTAGCATTATTTTTAGGTTTGATTGCCTTACGTGCCATAACGAATGGCCATACAACTTTTCTGAATTAGGATTATCGACTCAGAATTAATCATAGAATCGCCCTACGTAACGATTTTCCGTGAATTTCTCACCACGGTGTATATGCACCTTCATATGGACCGTTAGACTTCTTTTTTAATATGCAGCTTCATATGCCGTGTTAGATTTTGTGAACTCTTAAATTTAGCTGAACACAACTCACAAGAATAAGGGCAATCCCCCATATGCACTGTCATATGTCTTTTTAGTAGCGAAGAGCAGCCAAATGACATTTTACAGACGTCACAAGTGAAAGGCTTCTCACCAGTGTGTGTTTTAAAATGCTTCATCAATACACTTTTCCTAGAAAACGATTTTTTACAAACTTCACAAGTAAAAGGTTTTTCACCGGTGTGTGTTTTAATATGTCTCATCAGTCCATCCCTCACATTAAATGACTTTCCACAAACTTCGCAAGTAAACCGCTTTTCATTGCTGTGTCTTTTAATATGAGTCGTCAGTCCACTTTTCTCGTAGAATGACTTTTTACAAATCCCGCAATTAAATGGCTTTTCACCAGTGTGTGTTTTAATATGAACCATCAATCCTCTTTTCCAACTAAATGACTTTTCACAAACTTCGCAAGTAAAAGGCCTTTCACCAGTGTGTTTTTGAATATGACCTGCTAATCCACTCCTGTCGCAAAATGACATTTTACAAACTTCGCAAGTAAAAGGCTTTTCACCGGTGTGTGTTTTAAAATGCTTCATCAGTACATTTTTCCTACAAAACGATCTTTTACAAACATCGCAAGTAAAAGGCTTTTCACCGGAGTGTCTTTTAATATGACTTTTTAGTGTACTCCTCAGATAAAATGATTTTTCACAAATTTCGCAAGTAAAGGGCTTTTCACCGGTGTGTGTTCTAATATGATTCGTTAGATCTATCTTGCGATGATATGTCCGCCAACAATAACTACATATGTGAACCTTCTTGACTAAATGTACGCTCCTAAAATGTTGATATAGTTTCATTTTCCCTTCGAACGATTTTCCACATTGCACACAAACAACAATCTTGTCGATCTTATGAAAGACCTTGCGAGCTTTTAGTTTATCTTTGTATTTAAAGCTTTTATCGCATTGGTCACAAGGCAAAGATCTACCGCCGGAGTACTTTGTACAATCTCTTCTCTCTGTGAAGCATTTCCCACAAGTTTTGCATGAATATGATATGCCCATGGTATGTGAAATTTTATGTTTTTTAAAGAGGTATGATGTTGCAAAACCTTCTTGGCAGATGTCGCATTTGTATGGAATATTTCCAGCATGGATATGGACATGAATGGAATGATAATAACGATAATTAAACGTTCTGTTACATTTTTTGCAGAAAACTATTCTACCGTTACTTTTTCTTCCAGACGTATGCGTTGAATTCTCTTTTAAACTTAATCCATGGCTTTGGTTATCTTCCAACAGTGGATCCTGTTGTAACGTTGGCACATTCTCATTTTTCGCGCATATTTCTACCTTTGTAATTTCTATTTTTTCTAAACCAACTTCATAGTTTTCAGCACTATAAACATCTTGTGCTACGTTGGCGTCGTTTATCAATGATATTCCCATTTTTGAATCAAGAAAATCTCCCGCTTGAACTATAAAATCTTCTAATTTAATATCTGCGTCACTATTATACTTTTCACGGTTCTCGGTACTACCAACATCTTTGCTTAACTGCTCGTTCAAATATTCATCCTTAATATTTTCCAATAAGATACATTGAGCTACGTTGGCGTCGCTTATCAAAGATATTCCTTCTTTTGAATCGAGAAAATCTCCTAATTTCATGTCTGTGTTACTATTATATTCTTCAAAGTTATTATCATAATTTTCATCATATTTTGTGGCCATTTTTGTGAAAGCATTCACAGAATCTTGTTTATTGAGAACTGGGCATATTTCTTCTTTTTCGTTAATTTGTTTTTTGCTCCTCCAAAAGAAATGGGAATATATGTGGAACTAGGTCCGGAATGTAAATCACATAAGAGACTTCCCCCTAAAAAAGAAATAAAAGTTGTTACAAGAAATTATGTAAAGTTTAAGCATGGATCAATCTTTAGCCGAGCACTGAGCTAGTGGCGCAACAACGCAATGCTGAAACCTTGGCGAATTATATTATTAGACCGGAGCCTTTAAAGAAATTAGATCGTCGTTGTTTTTATTGTAGGTACTTTTAGAGTCTCGTAAAACTTCCGTCAGCTTAATCAAGGTTGGTGCAATCAAGTCTTTATATATAACAGGATTATACTATAAGAAATAAATATTACTAGTTGATTTTATGGTTCTATTCACTTTTTACTATTATAATCACACATGGAAGAAAATCCTTAACAAAAATTAAAACTATTTTTCTGAATTTCATCTCGGCGAAATTGACGATTACACATCAAATAGCAAATTTCGGGCCATAGCAATTATAACGCAGTCTGTAATAGAGTACCTAGGTGCCATGATCAGTAATGATAGCAAGGACTGTGGGGTAGTATGGCAAACAACGCTAAATATATCGGCACACTCCGCACCACACAAATTATTAATTAATTCGGAACAGCCGATTCAAGGACTCGTGGATCTCCATCGTCAGCCGCATGACCGAATGATGTGAGAAAAATTCTAATTCTGCCTAATTTCGAGAAAAATATTTACAACTACCTTGATGACGTCAAAATTGCGGTATACAAGAAACTAACTTTGCTTAGCACGAACCAAAATCGTTTTCAAATAGAGGGCAAGTATTACGAACAACTAGAGGTTGCGGCGGTGGACAACCCGCTGTCCCTTTTCATAGCCAATTTGGTCATGAATAAATTTGAAACGTGTCTGAAAAACGACACCGGAATTTGGCTTAGGTATCTAAACGACATTTTCGCGGTCTTTTATACCAAGAAAAGTACTATTCCGGATTTCCTCGCGACATATAATTTAAAATTCGAAACTATTAAATTATAACGCTAAGGCCCCAAAATGAAAGGCAAGAGATTTGATAACTGAAGTAACCCACGAAGATTTGACAACGTTGCATTGGTTTTTGTATACAGGTTGTATACAGTACAGGATTACCGGAGATGTCTGTATCTTCTTACGTCTTACTGGGAGGGATAGATTTCTACACAGTGTTGCCAGTTGTGGCGATTTATAGCCAAATGAGCGAATATAAATGTCTTAGGACCTGTTGGCGATTGGTGTCAGGTTTGGACGACTTTGTAAGACCGATTAATTACAGTCGGATTTTAAGAAAATGAAAAGTTTATTTCCTCATTTATTTTTGATACAAATACAACTTGAAACTTGCAATAATAGATGTCAGTGAACATTTATTGTGTAAGAAAGCAAAGCAAACCAGGTAAATAATGCAGAACTAGATCTAATTGTTCTGTAATTTATGTCTTATAATGAAAAACGGGAAAATACGCAAAGTTTGAAAGAAAAGATAATCAGAATTTGGAAATTGAGTTGTGAGCTTAAAGTAATAAAAGTAATTACTAGTCTGGGCAAACAGCGGCAACAGTCAGTGTAGTAGATATGTGGTGCGGAGTCGGCGATTATTTATTTCACGCGTTCACAGCGTCAATACAAAATCCATGCTGTATACGAGTAGTTCTGCGTATCATGTAGGCTATCGTAACTTATTTCGTAATTGTACGCTTATGTTTGCTTTAAAAATGTCGCAGTTAGGTACGTCGCGAAAACGACCAATGGCAGACACAGTTAAAAACTTTATAGTAGACATGCCGGACTTAATTTTTGATGACGCTAAAATTCAATGTCTAGTTTGTAAAATCCCTTTAATGTGTTGGTCCAGAAGCCATTGTCAACGTCACATCGAAAGCAAACAGCATTCTTCTGCAAAAAGTGGCGTACGAGACCAAGAAAAATTTACATTTGATTTATGTGTTACTCTTATTTTTATGTAATCTATTGTTTCGTTTACTAGACAAAGAAGCATTTGTCTCCTTCTGGAATAAATGTGCGGACTGTAAATTACCTAGTCGGACATCGATACGAAATGTAGTGCCATTTGCTCGTAAACATATAGAAAAAAGAATGAAAGCGGAATTGAAAGAAAAAAAACTGTGGTTGTGTGTGGACGAAACAACAGATCGTCAAAAACATTTTGTGGTTAATGTAATGATACGTACAATGGAACCACATCGACCGTCATCCTCCTTCTTACTTGCTTCAAAAAGTTATAAATTGTACTGCCGATGAGATTTTAAAGGTGGTGTTGAACTCATGAACAAATTTGAAGTTTCAACTAGCAACTTTTAATGTTTTGAGTGATGGTGCCGCAAACATGCGTTCTCTGGGCCGATTTCTTAAAGAACACACTGGTAACTTCTTGCATGTAACGTGTAAAATCCATACTCTAAATCTTGCGGCACAAACGATTCCTACATGTTTCCACTAATAAATGCACTGATTGCTAGTACAAAGGCAGTGATTCTAAAGTCCCCGAAACGTACCCGACTATTTCACAAACTGTGTCCTGATTTACCTGAATCACCACAGTCGATTGTTACACCTTAAGGAACACGGTTGCAGGCTGCGTTTTACTACAACAAATATTTTGATCAAGTAAAGAAGGTAGTTTTAAAATTCAATCCGAAGAAAAAGCAGGAAATATTTCAAGATAGTCAGGTTAAAAGAGATTTACAAACTATTCACAACAATTACTTCGAACTAGCGGAGGAAATAGAAAAATTACAAAATGTTTCGATGTCGCTAGTGGATTCTGTTCAAATTCTGAATGACGTTCACGCACAGTTATGCGCTGTACAAGGCGAAACAAATTGGTGTGTAATACGAAAATTTGAAAGTGTTTTAGAGAAAGACTCCGATTTTCTTATATTAAGACAAATTTATGAAGGTGCGTGTGAAGATGATTAAGTTGTTTCAAAGATTATTTTAAATATGCAAATATAACATCGCTAGATGTCGAACGGTCGTTTTCGGCATTAAAAAACATTTATTCCGCACGTCGTACTCACTTGACTGAAACAGCTGTGGAAACATATCTAATGATTCAAATATTTAACAGATGTTACCCAGTTTGTGATTTCACGGAAGACTTTTAAAACGGTAAGTGTTTCAGCACGTTTTATCATTTATTTCTTACCTTCTATTTTATGTGTAAACTTTTATGCATTCGCCACGCCTCTGGCTGTTACCGCATATTTGCCCAGGTTAGTAATTACTGTTGCCGTAAACAACATTAAAGAATCGGCACACTCCGTACCACACAAGTTATTAATTAGTCCGGAACGGCTACTTCAAGGACTCGTGGATCCTCCCCATTCTCAATCCTGTGACGGAAATACTGTTACCCTGATTTAAAACTCATTATGAATGTGTGAAATTCTTTTAGTATAGCTGACACAGCATCTTCTTATTTATTTGTAATTGCAATAATTATAAGAGCTCATATTATTTATTTAATAAATGTAATATTATACTCATATCTCTTTTTGGGTTATTTTAAAATTTAATAAAAACTATTTTTTATTAGCCAGTTTTAAACGATTAGCCTATTAGAATATTAAAATGCCGTTTTCTCTACATCCGTTACAATTTTTTTTTTATGTTGGCGACTTTGGGCGGTTTTCAGTCTAGAAATACTGGCAATACTGTTTCTACACCAATAAGTTCTAGGTTAGGAATAGTCTATAATACGATTAATTAAACAGGCTAACTCTAAACCGTGATTAATACGGATGAAAATTACTTCTAGTTCTAAGCAAGAACTTACAAAATAGAATTAATAAAGGAAGCATCCGCTCACCTTAAAAGATAACCAGAGCACCACCTTCAAACTTTGTTATGAAAACACATAGTAAGCGTAAATGTCAAAAGGGTACAGCCAACTGTGAAAGTATCGGGTTGAGGCTCCTAAATTGTAAATCTATAGCTTAAATTTGGTGATATATTTAGATATGGTAATTTGACCTTTTGGAACTAAGCCCTGTTGATTTTAAACTTATTATTAGTTTATTTCGATTTTTTTAAATCTAGTAGGCATTGACAGTTAAGTAGATGCCATTTTCGTTTCGGGTAAAATACCTTTCTCGTTTACAGTATGCTAAAATGTTACTAAGAAAAGTTGTTCAAAATAAAAAGTTATGGCGTTATACAAATTTTCTGAATGATCGCCTTTTCGGTAAACGACGTAAATTCTCTGCTGTAACGGTAACAATCTAGCAGTAATTAAAATTTTTTGGCTATTATTTGGGTCCTTTATTTTCGTTTTATTTGAAGGAAAAAACTTATTATTTTTGAACAAAAGGAGTATTTAAAGATTATTAAGATTGTCTTTTCGGGTCTATTGTTGTTTTCTTTATTTCACGCTATTTTAAGAATAAGTGATATTATTGGGTATATTTGTTTTCATAAATACAATAATTATTTTGTTTAGTCTAAAAGATGAAGAATCAAAGCCCGAAATGTTGAAAGGGTCTAATTAAGGGGGCCCAAAAGGCGCCACGCGCCGGTTCCAATCAGGTGCCGGGCGCAATATGTATGTAAACATAGGTAATTTAAATATGTAATTATTAGGACGAGGACCAAAACCACTGTCTATTACGTCGTAAAACCCAAAATCACCGGGTTTTGGGTGTTCGTTGATAAATGGGTTTTTTCCGTGGGCCACTAAAAAAAAGTTCATTCATCGACCTACGAACTAACGCGCGCTTATTCATTTACGGATGACGCGTTTTTCACAAAAAACGATCTGCGATGTTACTTTTGCACCACTTCGTGGCATACTAAAAAAAAGCGTCGGTGTGCTCGCTTTGGTGATTATTTTCAAAAACCCTATTAAAAATAAAGGGCCCATTACCTACGAAAGTTATTTTTTTTAGTGAATTTTGGTTTACACTACAATGGGAGTACAATTTTCTGTAAATTTTTGAAAAAAACTAAAATTAAAAAGATTTGAAAGACATAAAAATACCACACCCAAATGGTGTGTCCCCGTTTTTTAGAATTGTTTTTAAAAGTTTATGGTATGTGGTCTCCATTTCGTATACTTGATAAAAAAGCATTTCGAAAATTTGGAAAACAATACCGAGTGGATACTACCACTACAGCGTTACGGAAGATACCACGAATACGTGAGGCATTGAAAATCAATTAAACCCGAAAAAAGATAAACACTGTGGCTATGTCTTGATGGGCAGATTGAAAAAAAATTTTTTTGAATATAATAGTGGGGTATTAGATCCTTTAAAAAATTTGAAATTTTAAGCCAAGAAGATTAAAAAGGTACTAGTAAAGCAATTAGGGCCGTAGTTCTCAAAACGTTAAAAATTTCAAGTGTCAACCAGTCAACTGTTGTTGTTCGAGCGATGGGGCAGCAACAATGTGTAGTGTAGGCCCTTCCTTAAAGAAAAGTGGAAGGACTTTTCATGTTCGTGAAAATCCCTGCTTTACATCTTGTGGCACAAACCAAGTGTTTCCCGGGGGTGGACATTAATAGCAAACACAAAAAAAAGGTTTTAAAAAAACCAGAGGACTAGGGGATTCCACGGTTTCCCGGGATTCGAGAACCATCCGCCCCTTCTTACGCGTTGGGGGAAATGGTTAAAAAACCCTTTTTTTTATAATGAACATTTTTAAGAAATCAAATCCGTTATTTTGCAATTCGTCCCTGCCAAAACGACTATTAGGATGAGCCAGAAGGGGTTTCTCGATATTTCTTTGAAAACCTCCAAAATTTGCAACAATTAAAAGGTTAGTAGACGCGATAGAAAATTTGCAAAATTCTGGATTGTCGTTGGTCGAATCAGTGCAAGTCGTGGACGAAGTTAGAATTTTAAAGTTTAAAAAACGCAACAAGTGGACGAGTTTTTGCTAAGTTCGATAGTGTTTTAAAAAAGAATCCGGGTACAGGTTAAAACAAATTGGGTGGGGCATCTGCAGTTCCTTACTAAGTCTAAAGATTATTTTAATTACGCCTGTCTTACTTCGGTAGACGTGGAACGGTCGTTTTTGAAATATAAAACATTTTTTTTGTATCGGCGAACATTCTTCACCGGGCAAATGTGGGAAAATTATTTGATGGTGCAACTTTTAAACGCCTATCCGCATTATTGAAGGGTAAAATTTTTTTATTATATCTTTTTACAGTTAATTATTAATCCAGAATAAAAAAAACGTTCAGTTTCTCAGTTATTTCCTTTTACATCCCATTTTCAATCAAATAAAAAAACATAATGAAAATAAAAACACCTCGGTGTACATATATATATCCCTCTAATTTTAAACATTATTATTGCGTCAGCTTTTTTTTTTTTCTCTTGTGTATTAATTTCGAAATATCACATATCCTGTGACTCACATATACGCTATTTACAATGCCCCGGCCCTATTGATTCTGGGATGGCGCAATTTCCCGCTCTAGTTGTAATTTATCGTACTGAATAACTTTACTTAGTAAAGCTTTGGCGTATTGTGAACGGAAAAGTCACTTTACCTGAAGCGAAATCGGCAAACAGTGGATTTTATGAAAGTAGGTTAATCATTCAGAAAATTTGGCCAAAACCCCATAGTTTTTCATTCAAACAACTTTTTTGGTAATATTTTAGCATACGGAACAAAAGGGGGTACACCTGAAACAAATTTTTTCTCAATTTCCCGATTAGTTGATTTTAAAAAATCGAAAATCAACTAAAAATAAGTTTCAAAACAAGAAGGGCATAGTACCAAAAGGTAAAATAAGATTCGAAGATTTTTAGTTCCGCGCACCTCTTGTAACGCCAATCCTGGGACACGCTGTATGTTAAATGTATATATATATATATATATATATAATATATATATATATATATATATATATATATATATATATAACCTTACTAAACATAATCTTACTAAAAACAATAATAATAATAATAAGTTTATTGATCCCAAAGAAAAGCTAAATAAGTAATACAACGACATAAAAAAGGGAAATATATTACTCAAAGATAAGCATGATGCTGTTAGCTGGTTTTCAATTCTCACCAAAATAAACTAAAACCAAATGAAATAAGAATTGAGAAAACGTATCTTACAGTTAATCAAAAAAAAAAAAAAAAAAACTTTAAAGGTTCTGTTGGTTTTCTTTGTCTTACTATGCCAAAATCAGAATCTTTCTCTGAAACAAGATTTTTTTGAAACTAGGAAATACATTTTGTATTCCATTATATGTCTTTATCATCAATGTTTATAGGAATAAAACATTAACCTCTATAATAAAGTAAAAATATATTGCTAATCATATGCTACACTTTTTAAAATTTTATGACTGTATCTGACAAAATCATATCTAATTTAATGAAAGAAATACACATAATATGCGAAATACTTTTATTTGCGTACAATAGTACAAGAAGTGCGTTTATCAAACGTTTTCCTTTGGATATGGGACTTTTAAGACCTGCATTAGAATGATGAACCCATTCATAGGGTGTGGTATGGCTTGCACGTAGATAAGTTTAATCTAAAAATATTCATACATATATTAACATTATTTTAAATTATATTTCCAAGTACCTGTGTATATTATAGACCAACTCTCCAAGGAATACTGTGCCACTGTTCATCTCAATTATCGAATATCATTTCTTTCCATTAAAACTTTTGAATTATCCGTAGTCTTCTTTCATCTATCCTAAATTGAGCAAGTTTGAGCATTGTAATAGAACATTCCGCAATAAACAAAACTATTGTTCAAGAATGATAGGTATAGGGCATATTCAACAAAAATTTGAGGGGTCTTAGTCCTTTATAAGATAAATATATACAGGGTGTGCCATTTGAAAAGTGATTTTTTTTTTAATTTCATTTTTTTCACGTTTGGACAATTATATTCAACATTCTGTAGCCGATAACTCAAATGTTTTATAGAGTACCTATTAACTTAACGTTTGTCTTTCCACACAAAATAAACGTTTTTCTTACAGAAACGACGTAAAATTTCAATTAAATAATGCTTAAAAATGTGAGTTTTAGTTTTTTAAAGCGAATATCTCGAAAAGGTTTCAACATAACAAAAAAGTTTTAGAATCAAACGTAGAATTAAAATATAATCAAATATAGGGTGTCCCGTTAAAGAAATACAACTTTCGGTTGCTCTACTTTTTTATCGCACCCTGTATACTTTTATATATTTTTAAAATGTGCGGACTTACTAACCATACCATATGATATATACAGTTTTATCGCAAATTTTACCAATAAATTATAAACTTACTTTACTCTATCGCTGACCCACCCTGACAAATCGGGGTAAAACCATGTGTTCTAAGTGTTGTATCGGACTATGCATTGACTGTTTCAAAAAATTTAATTTAGAAAAATGTATTCGAAGAAATCAAGCTAGATTTTCAATAATATTAGCTTTGTACTGAGTTAACGCCTACAGGTACCATATGGGCACAGTTCATATTATTTTAAATAATAAAATTTGTTTAACTACATGTATTTTTATTAATTTTTAAACACTTGGCGCAAAAAAAAAATACCATCAATTCTATATTCCAGCGAAAACTAGGTAGTACAAAAGAAACATGCAAGTAAACTAAACGGAATGGAAATGAAACACCTTAGGAAAGTAATGGGCAAAACAAAATGGGATAGGGTAAGAAACGAAAAGGTTAGAGAGGAATCAATTACTCATAAGATAGAGAAGAGACAACTGAATTGGTATGGACACATTTTGAGAATGCATCCAGATATACGCACAAGAAAAGTATTAGTGATGGGGAAAACGAGAAAGAGGGAAACCCAGGAGGACTTACCCTGAACATATAGAGGAAGCTGGTAGAGGGAAATGTAAGATGCTGGAGGAAATGAGAAGATTGGCAAGTGAAAGAGAGGTATGAAAGAAATGGGTTAATGGGAAACATGGAATCATAATCCTATGCATGAAAGGGCAGAAGGACAAAGATGAAGAAGAGAAGAAGACACAAAAAAATTACCAACAATACTATACTCCTGCGAAAACTGGGTAGTACAAAAGAAACATACAAGTAAACTGAACGGAATGGAAATGAAACATCTTAAGAAAGTAATGGGCAAAACACAATGGGATATGGTAAGAAACGAAAAGATTAGAGAGGAACCAATTACTCATAAGATAGAGAAGAGACAACTGAATTGGTATGGACACATTTTGAGAATGCACCAGATATACGCACAAGAAAAAGTATTGGGTGATGGGGAAAACGGGGAAGGGGAGCCCCGGGAGGATTTTCCCCTGAACAATAGAGGAAGCTGGTAGAGGGAAATGTAAGATGCTGGGGGAAAATGAAAAAGATTGGCAAAGTGAAAGAAGGTATAAAAAGAAATGGGTTAAGGGGAAACAGGGAATTTTTCCACGCATAAAAGGGCAGAAGGACAAAGATGAAAAAGAAAAAAGACACGAAAAAAATTACCAACAATACTATCTCCTGCGAAAAATGGGTAAAAAAAAAACATACAAGAAAACCGAAACGGAATGGAAATGAAACATCTTAGGAAAGTAATGGGCAAAAAAAAATGGGATAGGGGTAAGAAACAAAAGGTTAGAGAGGAATAAATTATTTTATAAGATGAAAGAGACAACGGGTTGGTATGGACACTTTTTTGAGAATGTATCCAGATATACGCACAAGAAAAGTATTAGTGATGGGGAAAACAAGAAAGAGGGAGACCTAGGAGGACTTACCCTGAACATATAGAGGAAGCTGGTAGAGGGAAATGTAAGATGCTGGAGGAAATGAGAAGATTGGCAAGTGAAAGAGAGGTATGAAAGAAATGGGTTAATGGGAAACATGGAATCATCCCCACAAAAAGGGGGAGAAGGACAAAGTTTAAGAAGAGAAGAAACACAAAAAAAAAAAATTTATTCAGCGAATGGGTTAAAAGGGAAAACATAAATAAACTAACAATGGAAATGAAACATCTTAGGAAAAATGGGCCAAACAAAATGGGATATGGTGAGAAAAGGTTGAAAACCCAGAATTAGGGAAATCCCTCGTATGCACTCTCGTGTCTTCTTAGTCCTGAAGAGCAGCCAAATGATTTTCTACAAACATCGCAGTAAGACGCTTCTCACCAGTGTGTGTTTTCATATGTCTATTCAGTCGATCCCTCGCACAAAAAGACTTTTTACAAACTTCACAAGTAAAAGGCTTTTCACCAGTATGTGTTTTAATATGACTTGTCAATCCTTTCCGCCAACAAAATGATTTTTCACAAACCTCGCAGGTAAAACGTTTATCACTGGTGTGTTTTTGAATATGAGTTGTCAGTCCACCCTTTTCATAAAATGACTTTTCACAAATCTCGCAAGTAAACGGCTTTTCGCCGGTGTGTTTTTTAATATGGGTTGTCAGCCTACACTTCTCAGAAAATGACTTTTTACAAACTTCGCAAGTGAAAGGCTTTTCGCCGGTATGTGTTTTTATATGACTTAGCAGTCCTTTCCTCCAAAAAAACGATTTTTCACAAATCTCGCAAGTAAAACGCTTTTCATCGGTATGTTTTTTAATATGGGTCGTCAGTCCACCCTTCTCGGAAAATGAACCAAATTTGCAAGTAAAAAGGTTTTCCCGGGTGGTTTAAATTCTCATCAGCCCCTTCCAAAAAATGACTTTACAAACCTAAGTAAAGGTCTTTCAGCGGGGTGTTTTTAATATGCTTGTATCCACTCCCCAGGAAAACGACATTTTCATATCTAAGTAAAACTTTTCCCAGGTGTTTTTTTGTCTCCTAATCCTCTTTTCCAACAAATTGACTTTTTACAAATCTCGCAAGTAAAACACTTTTCACCGGTATGTTTTTTTACGTGAGTCGCTAATCCACTCTTCCCAGAGAATGACATTTTACATATCTCACAAATAAAAGGTTTTTTAAATGTGCGTTCTAATATGATTGCCAGTACCTCTTCCGGCAAATGTTTTTACAAACTTCAAAGTAAAGGGGCTTTCACCCGGGGTGTGTTCTAATATTTTCTTCAGTCGTCCTCCACGCTAAAAGATTTCTTTAAAAATTTCAATAAAAGGTTTTTCACCAGTGGTTTTAATTATTCGTTAGCAATCTTTCAGATATTCCCCCCCAAAAAACTAAGGGCCTTTTTGGTAAAAGTATTAAAATTTGTATGTTTTTTCCCTTCGAACGGGGTTTTCACATTGGGACCCAAAAAAAAAGTTTGTTTTTATCGTTTTGGTCGTTCAAATTTTCAACTTTAATATTTTCCAATAAGACACTTTGAGCTGCGATATCGTCACTTATCAATGATATTCCCGCTTTTGAATCAAGAAAATCTCCCGTTTGAACTTTACAATCCTCTAATTTAATATTTGCGTCACTATTATATTTTTCACACTTCTCAGTACTACCAATATCTTTGCTTAACTGCTCATCCAAACTTTCAACTTTAATATTTCCCAATAAGACACTATGTGCAACGATTTCATCGCTTAACAAAGATATTCCAGCTTTCGAATCAAGAAAATCTCCTGTTTGAACTGTAAGATCCTCTAATTTAGTGTCTGCGACACTACTATATTCTGCAAAGTTATTATTGTAATATTCATGGAACTCGTCATATTTTGTGGCCATTTTTGAGACAGTAGAATATAACCCAAATTAGACCTATTTCTTCCTCTTCAACTACGTTAATTTACTTTTCTTTCCTCCAACGCTTGTGGCAATGACAACGTATGTGGAACCGGGAATGTAAATCACATAAAAAGAAACTTCCTCCTAAAAAAAAACAAAAGAAATGACAGTTGTAGTGACAAATAGACAATAGAAATATCAAGTACAAAGCAATCATTGTAAAGTTTTTAAAGTTCTTAAAGTACATCGAGCGCTGTTATAAGTGCTCTCTATCACTTGTTGTCTTTGGCTCAAGGGAATGTCGTCCAAAAGATATCCCATTGTACTTCACGACGATATTGAGTCTTCAATAGTCGTCTACGGAGATTTCAGGAACGCCTCTAATGACCACGTTGAGTAATTTTTGTAATAGCAGTTGGTAAATGTGATAGGCTATAATTTGGGACAGGAAGAAATATCATCAGGGACAAAAAACCAAACATGATCGATGATCAGGTGAATTTTGGGCTTACGCTCGTTGTACAAAGTAGGGGTAAAACTGCTGCTCGTGGAGGATTCTCCAAACAAGAGAAGCGCCAATTCCTACCTCGGCATACACGTCTCTGGATTCCGTGCTAAAATTGCCTCTTCTGTCTCGGGGGTGGAAACCAACCTTGGTATCCCGGAATCATAAGACTGGTTTCCAAATAAACCGGCATCACGCAATCTTGGGTGCAGTCTTACAAAAACACGAACTCAAGGGATCTGGCTCCTATTGGAATGAGCGTCAACATAAAGACGTTGCGCTTCTCTGGCATTCCCATTAGCACGATCGTACATGAAATGGATGGCCGTGCTAATACAATGTTAGAAAACTCGTCGAATTTGCACTAACCACTGAATATCAATTACAAACTGTACGATTGACAGAATCTATGTCGACTACAATAAGAAAAGGCAGATAAGCTGGCCAAAGAAGCAGCGAATATGCCTTTCATCGGTCCTAATCCCTTCTGTGGTCTCTAAAAGAGCCACATAAAACAAGTAATCAAGATATGGAAGGACAATCAAAAGGCCTCGTACTGGGATAATGTTCCAGGACAAAAACAGGCGAAAGCACTCATACCAGGCTCGCCAAAAACAGCAAAAATAGCGTTATCGTTCATCGGGGGATCTAAAATTCCAGGGTTTCTGACAGGACATGAAACCCTAAAATATCACCTATTTAAACTAGGAAAAGCTGAAAAAATCAAATCTGCCGTCTATGCCAAGAAGATCTGGAGACGGCGGGAACACATTTTTATGTGAATGTGTTGCCATCAGTCGCACACGACACCGACACTTCAGTGGGCCATTTCTTGCCCGGAATTTTAAAGGGAAAACAGACCCTTGGGTTACAAAGGGGTTTATTAAAACCCCCAATTTATTTTTTAAAAAAGGGCTTCCCTTTTACTTAGACCCAATTAAGGTCGCAGTGATTAAAGGCATGTGTGCCATGGCCCGACGAAAATAAAATAAACAATAAGAAAATGCAACTTTTTGCTAACGAAAGAAGATATAAGCGGAAAACATGCACAATTGCTACTAAATGGAATAATCCTCCGTAACTCCGAAACCGTCCATTTGCGGATTCATGCTCCCCAAGACTTTTCTGCGTATTTTGGGCCATACTTTCCTCCTTCAAGGTTTGCGATGCTTTCTTTTAACAGCCTGTATGTCATTGTACAAAATACGTATTTAACAATTCCACTACTGATAAAGTTGGACAGACTCATGAATTTTCTACCCCCTTTAAAAGGGGATTTAATGAGACTTATTTGCATTTTATGAAAAATTGCCTATTTATACAAGCAAAAAATTGGCAAAGATTGCCGGAATATCTCTGAAATATGGCAAAGCAGTTTTGGAAGAATTTATGAGTTGTGGCTAGTGTTCGTTTTCCAATACGATCATCAACAACTATACGTATTTGTACCTGCATATTTTTGCCTTATTCTTTTTATTGTTTGTAAATGATTATTAATGTATTTATCAACAAAGCACTTCAAATGATGGAAGATTATCTCCACACAGAAACTGGTTATAATTGATAGTGAAAGGCTTATCGACAGCATTATTACTTTATTTTGCAACGTTAGTTGCAATGTGTTTGGTAACACAAACCAGTTAACTTATAGTTAGTATAACAATTAACTCCATTTCCTCAAATAAAAAACTATGGTTCGATTGACGATGGAGGTTTCTTAATGGGAGCAATAAATTTCTAAACCAAGTTCTAGGTTAAGAATAGTCTATAATCACAATGAAAATTACTTCTAGTTTTTAAAAAGATCTTGCAAAACAGAACTAACAAAAAAATTCATCCACTCACCTTAAAAGATAACCGAAACACCACCTCCAAAAATATTTGAAACTTTGTTATGAAAATGTATATCAAACCCAAAGGTAAATGTCAAAAGGGTACAGCCAACTGAAAAGTATCGGGTTTTAGGAACCTAAATTTGATTTGGTTGATAGTAAAGGGAAGCCTGCCGAAAATGAAAAAAAAATGAAGAGTCAGATTAAACGGAGACACACGGACATATCGAAATATTTGGGGAAAAAAACATTTCCCACATTACTCTTTTTATAATTTATGTATCCCTGCCCACTGTTGCGTAGAAAAATAGCAATTTGGGAAAGGTTTTGTGTGTAATATCATCAAATCTATCACACATTCACATCTCAAAAAAATACATTCCAAAAAGCTTGAAACAAGAAAAATTTGCCATTTCAGGGGGGTTTTTTCATTCCTCGAGCAATTTTAAAAAAAGCCCTATTTTTCTGGTCTAATACAAAACGACAAATGCGTTTTTGCTCAAACTGTTTGATCAGTTAAAAAACAGACCCTTTTTTATTTTTATCGACACAATATTTTGAAAGAAAATATATTTTGTATTCCATTATAAGATTTATAAGTCTCTTTGCTATCAGTGTTTATAGGAATAAAACATTAAGTTCTATGTAGGGTAATTACATTTTAGGTCAATACTTTTTAATATGAAAGAGCCAATATTACAAGAACAAAGAAAACGCAATTTTTTTCGACAAAAAAATTTTATTTTTCAAAAATAGTCCCCTTGCTCGCTCAACACACTTATTCCCAAAGATATTCCAAATTAGCAAAACCTTCCTTGTGGGGCGATGAATCCAAGTCCTCGAAATAGCAATTTACAGCAGCGATTACCTCGGGAAATTGAACAAAATTTTTACCCCCCAGCCATTTTTTTAGGTTTTGGGGAAAAGATGATAATCGTTGGGGCCAAAAACTGGGGAAAAAGGCCGAATGAGGCACTAATTCAATTCCCAATTCATGAATTTTTGGGCCTTGCAATCGCGAACCCTATGGGCAGGTGCATTATCCTGATGGAAAAGCACTTTTTTTTTTTACCAAAAAAGAAGGGTTTCCCCCTTTTATTTTTTCGCTAAGTTTTTTGCAACTAAGTTTTCCCAAATATGCCCTTTATTTTTTCCCTTTTCGAAGTAATCGACCAAGATAATTCCATAAGAATCCCAAAAAACAGTTGCCATAACCTTTCCTGCTGACAAAACCGTTTTTGTCATCTTTGGTGGGGGAGAACGTTTGTGTGTCCATTGTTTGGACTGTTATTTGGTTTCGGGAGTACAATGGTGGACCCAGGTTTCATCGACGGTTATGAAACGGCGTAAAGTCCCTTTATTGTGGCGAAAACGTGCCCAAAAAGGGTTTCGAAAAACTCAAACGTTTCAGTTTTTTTCTCCGGTGGAGGGCCCCGGGGAAACGGCCGAAAATTTTTTCATTGCCAATTCTTCAGTTAAAATTCTGTGCACCTTCATTTTAGTCCCACTATTCTGCTCGCGCCTTTTTTAGGCGTAAAAATTTTTCCAAAAAATAGTAATATTTTAAGATTTTTGATATCTGGGCGTTAAATAAATCGCCAATTCATTGACCATCATTCGGAGCTACAGGCAATTCTGCATGTCAGAAATCAATCAAAAAATTTATCGAAGTAACAAAAGACCCTATATTTTATCTCGACCAATCAATTGTTACACTTTCTTTTTAATATGCAGCATTATATGCCGTCATACATTTCGTCGGTTCTTAAATTTAGCCGAGCACAACTTACAAGAATAAGGGAAATCCCTCATACGCACTCTCTTGTCTTTTTAGTCCTGAAGATCAGCCAGTTGACTGTTTACAAACTTTGCAGCAAGATGTTTTTCACCAGTGTGTGTTTTAATATGTCTACTCAGTCGATCCCTCGCACAAAACGATTTTTTACAAACTTCACAAGTAAAAGGTTTTTCACCAGTATGTGTAGTAATATGACTTGTCAGTCC
>JAROYC020000003.1:1493089-1517400 GCA_029619255.2 Dynastes hyllus | reverse complement strand
AGGCTTTTCATCGGTGTGTGTTTTCATATGAGTCACCAGTACACTTTTGAAAGAAAAAGACTTTTTACAAACGTCGCAAGTAAAAGGTCTTTCGCCGCTATGTGTTCTAATATGTTTTTTCAGTCGATTCTCCATGCAAAAGGACTTTTTACAAATTTCACAAGTAAAAGGCTTTTCGCCGGTGTGTATTTTAATATGACTTGCTAGTCCACTCTTCCGCGAAAATGACTTCTTACAAACCTCGCAAATGAAAGGCCTTTCACCGGTGTGTGTTTTAATATGCCTTATCAATCCTCTCTTCCAACAAATTGACTTATTACATATCTCGCAAGTAAAACGCTTTTCGCTGGTGTGTTTTATAATATGAATCGCCAGTCCACTCTTCGTATAAAATGACATTTTACATATCTCACAAGTAAAAGGCTTTTCACCGGTGTGTGTTTTCATATGTTCTCTCAGTCCGCTCTTCTCGGAAAACGATTTTTCACAATCCTCGCAAGCAAAAGGTTTTTCACCGGTGTGCATTTTAATATGACTTGCCAGTCCACTCTTCCGAGAAAATGTCTTTTTGCAAACCTCGCAATTGAAAGGCCTTTCACCAGTGTGTGTTTTAAGATGTCTTATTAGTCCTCTCTTCCAAGAGATTGGTTTTTTACATATCTCGCAAGTAAAACGGTTTTCGCTGGTATGTTTTATAATATGAGTCGTCAGTCTATATTTCTCAGAAAATGACATTTTACATATCTCACAAGTAAAAGGCTTTTCATCGGTGTCTGTTTTAATAAGTTCTCTCAGCCCACCATTCTCAGAAAAAGACTTTTCACAAACTTTGTGAGCTTTTTGTTCATGTTCGTATTTAAAGCTTTTATCGCTTTGTCCGTTAAAACTTTCAATTTTAATATTTTCCAATAAGACACCTTGTGCTACGACGTTATCGTTTATCAAAGATATTCCCGCTCTTGAATCATGAAAATCTCCCTCTTGGTTGTCTTCCAACAGTGAGTCTTGTACCGCCGGAACATTCCTATTTTTAGTACATATTTCTACCTTTAGAGCTTTTATTTTTTCTAGACCAAATTCGCAGTTTTCACCTTTGCTTAACAGCTTGTCCAAATTTTCAACTTTAATATTTTCCAATAAGACACCTTGTGCTACGTTAGCGTCGCTTATCAAAGATATTCCTGCTTTTGAATCAAGAAAACCTCCCGTTTGAACTATACAGTCTTCTAATTTAATGTTTGCGTCAGTATTGTATTTTTCACAGTTCTCAGTACTACCAATATCTTTGCTTAACTGCTTCATGCAAATATTCTACTTTGACATTTTCCAATAAGACATCCTGCGCTACGTTGGGGTCACTTATCAAAGGTATTTCCGTTTTTGAATCAAGAAAATCTCCCGTTTGATCTACACAACCATCTAATTTTATGTCTGCGTCACTACTGTATTCTTCAAAGTTATTATCGTAATGTTCATGGAACTTGTCATATTCTGTGGCCATTTTGGTGAATGCATCTACAGAATTTTGTTTATGCAGGCAATAAAATATAACCCAAAATTAGGCCTATTTCTTCCTCTTCAACTAGGTTACTTTGTTGTTCTTTCCTCCAGAGGGAATGGCAACATATGTAGAACCAGGTTTGGAATGTAAATCACATAAAAAGAAAGTTCCTCCTAAAAAAGAAACAAAATAAATAAAACTTGTTACAAAAAAATTACATAAAACTTAAGCAAAACTACAAAACAAGCAAGAATCAATCTAAACTGGGTAAGAACAACCACGAAGCACTGGAACAGGGTGCTATAATAATAATAATAGTTTATTTTTAACGATGTGATTAGTATAGAAATTTGCATCTATGAAAAATCGACTATTTATACAGGTAAAAATGTGGATAAAAGAATGCTCGAATATCTCTGAATAATGATATCAAGGACTGTAAGGTAGTATGACAACCAACATGATCCCGGTAGAAACCTGCGATAAGAAATTTGTGAATCTTCCCTTCCACAGAATATCGAAAGGTATTAGTAAAGTTTTTAGAGGATAAGGTACGACTGTATGTTTCAGTTCAAGTAATACATGGAACCTGATTGCAGGCAACTTTTTATTATGCTGAATATTTCAAAAAAGTAAAAGCTGTTATTCTACAATTCAATCCTGCCGAGGCTACTTAATTACGCTGCTTAAGAGGGTGAATGTTTCACAGCCTTACAGATATTATAATTCTTGATTATTTTTTTTTATTATTATTCGCTTTATTACTTCTTTTTCGGTATTATAAATAGAGCGGGCCAAATTGCGCCATCCAACAGAATCGGAATCAGGCGCAACGGCCGCTTATTGTAAATAGCGTATATGTGAGTCACAGCAGATATGTGATATTTCGAAATTAATACACAAGAGTAAAAAAATAAAAGCTGACGCAATAATAATGTTTAGTAATTAGAGCGGATATATATATATATATATATATATATATATATATATATATATATGTACACGCTGAGTTGTTTTTATTTTCATTATGATTTTTATTTGATTGAAAACGGTATGCGTTGTAAATGGGATGTAATAAGGAAATAACTGAGAAACTGAACGCTTTTTTTATCCTGTTGCACTTAATAATGTAACTGTAAATAAAGATATAATAAATAAATTCTATCCTTCTTAATAATGCGGATAGGCTTGTTTAAAAAGTTGCACCATCAGATAAGTTTCCACATTTGCCTCGGTGAAGGATGTTCGCCGAGACGAAAAATGTTCTTATATTTCGAAAACGACCGTTCCACGTCTACCGAAGTAAGACAGGCGTAATTAAAATAATCTTTAGACTTAGTCAGGAATCTGCAGATGCCCCATCGCACATTTGTCTTAATCTCGTGTAGTCCGGATTCTTTTTTAAAACACTATCGAACTTAGCTAAAACTCGTCCACTTGTTGCATCGTTTATACTGTGTAACAATGTACTAACTTCGTCCACGACTTGCACCGATTCTACCAACGACAATCCAGAATTTTGCAAATTTTCTATCGCGTCTACTAACCCTTTGTAATTGTTGCTAATATTCTTTAGATGTGTTTCAACAGAAATATCGAGAAATCCCTTCTGGCTCATCCTAATAGCTCTAGCTTCGGCAGGGACGAATTGCAAAATAACGGATTTGACTTCTTGAAAATGTTCATTATAATAAAAAGCGGCTTTTAACCACGTTCCCCAACGCGTAAGAATGGGCTGTGGTGGTTCTCGAATACCAGGGCATAACCTGTGGAATGCCCTAGTCCTCTTAGGACTTTTGAGAAACACTTTTTTGTGTTTGCTATTAATGCATCCACCTCCGGGTAACACTCTCGAATAGTTTGTGCCACAAGATGTAAAGCATGGACTTTACACGTAACATGTAAAAGTCCTTCACACTTTTCTTTAAGGGAACGGCCTACACTACACATTGTTGCTGCACCATCGCTCATGAACAACAACAGTTGACTGGTTGACACTTGAAATTTTTGTAACGTTTCGAGAACTACGGCCGTAATTGCTTTACTAGTACACTGTTTTAATCTTCTGCTGGCTAATAGAATTGCAAAATTTGGTTTAATAGAATCTAATACGCGCACTATTATATTCAAAATAGATTTTTTTTGCAATCTGTCGTCTCATCAAGACATAGCCACAGCTGTTTATCTTTTAATTCGGCTTTAATTCGATTTTCAATGTCCTCACGTATTCGTGGAATATCTCTCCGTAACGCTGTCCGAGATGGTAGTATCCACTCGGTATTGTATGTACCCCAGAATTTTCGAAATGCTTTTTTATCAAGTATACGAAGTGGTAGACCACATACCATAAACGTTAAAAGCAATTCTAATTGAAACTGACGTTGTTGTGACACACCATTTCTTTTATTTCTGTGGTGTGCGCTATTTATATGTCTTTCACAATCACGTTTGCTCCAGCACAGTAGTTTCTTTTTACAAACTTTACAGAAAATTGTACTCCCATTGTAGTGTAAATCCACAAATTCACTAAGAAATTTATTAACTTTCGTAGGTAATGGCCGTTTATCTTTAATAGTTACGTTAGACATAATCACTAAAGCGAGCACACCGACGCTCGTTTCTAGTATGCCACGAAGTGGTGCAAACGTAACAATAGAGCGCGTCATCCGTAAATGAATAAGCGCGCTGTTAGTTCGTAGCCGTCGATGAATGAACCTTTTTTTTGTAGTGGCCCACTGTGAACAACGCCCTATTTATCAACGAACACCCAAACTGCAGGTGTATATTTGCGCGTCTTCACGACGTAATAGACAGTGGTTTTGGTCTTCGTCCTAATAATTACATATTTAAATTACCTATGTTTACATACATATATGCGCCCGGCAGCCTGATTGCGAACCTGGCGCGTGGCGCTCTTGGCCCGCTCTAATTATAAATATTGAAGAAACCGCACTATGGCGCGACGAACGATTATCTTATTCTAGTTATTAATATTTTATAAGTTAGTTTTGTTATTTTTAATGAAAATTGCACTATCTTGGAATCAGAAATTCTCTTAAGGGACCGACCACCAGTGCAGGATGAAAATTAAGTATTATTAATGCATTTACCAACAAGAGTGTTAATGCACTTCAAATGATGAAAGATTGCTATCTCCACACAGAAACTGGTTATAATTGATAGTGAAAGGCTTATCTACAGCATCATTACTTTGTTTCGTAACCTTAATAGCAACATTTTTAGTAACATTATCCAATTAGCTTGCAGTCAGAGTAACAATTAACTCCGTTTCATTAAATAAAGAACTATGATTGGGATGACGATGGAGGTGAATTGGAGATGTCTACATCTTCTTACATTTTACTGAGGGGGATAAATTTATAAAATAACAAGTTCTAGGTTATGAATAGTCGAGAATATGTCTAACTAATTACGCTGATTGCAAACCGTGATTAACACGCATGAAACTTACTTCTAATTCTAAGTAAGAACTTGCAAAATAGAATTAATAAGAATTGCGGCCACTCACCTTAAAAGATAACTGGAGCACCACCTCAGATATGGTTGATAGGGGGTAAGGCTGCAGAATTAAAGCATGAATTGTCGTAAATTTTCATCAGGTTCGATTAAAATACAAATAATTTAACACATAATACTAATAATTTCACATAATACAATTCGTTCTCATCTTACATAACCTTACTTAACAACATAACTGAATATAGGTGCTAGTATATTTACTAGAAGACAACTCGGGCCATGGACGTGGGCCCCTATTTTGGCGCCTCTCGTAGACATACCGCAAACTATCAGCAGAATAGGCGGTCTCTTTAAATTTCTTCAATTCTTGTCAAATTTCGTATTTAACACAAAACACAAGTTTTTATTTACATATGCATTTATTAGCGGAATTCAAGACTAGATATGACACAATACGCGTAGGGTGATTTGGTGTCCTTCGATGTACCACGTTTTTCAGTAGAGAAAATATATTGTCCGCGTTAAAGCAAAAATATTGCATTGCGAATTTCTGTAGAAGGCTAAAAAAACTTACTGGCATATTAAATTGGAGTCTATGATGAAAGTACTGGATATAAATATATTTTTAAGTAACATAATTTATACATAAACGTACCTGTTGCTACAGTTGTGGTATTTGTAATTTTGAATTTGTTCATACAGGCTTTGAAAAGGTTGATTTTTAAAAGAAAACTTCAAAGAACAGAACTAAACGAGTGCGAAATGAACAAATCCACTACAATTCACTGAAAACTACAGCCAAACGTGCAAAGCTGAACAGGAACGCAGCATTCACTTGGCGAACATTTTCAACCACAGTTACTATGGTTAGAAACATCCAAACAAGTTACAAGCTTCGAAACGTAGTTACAAACCAATTATGAAAGAGATAGATTAGTTGCGGGGTTTACAAGAGGGCCAAAAATAATTTTCTCATTGAATTCCAAGAGTCCCCACCCCCTGGACATACAGCAAGGGTAAATTATCAAAAGCGTACAGCCAACTGAGAAAGTATCGGGTTAAGGATCCTATATTGTAAATCTACCTTAAATTTGTCGATATATTTCGATATGGTTGATGGTAGGTAAGCCTGCCGAATCAATGAATGAAAAAATGATGAAAAGTTAGATTAAGCGCGAGACACACGTGACAAATATTGGGAAAGAAACATTTCCCATATTACTCTTATTATCTGATATTATCTCATTATTTGATAATTTATGTATTCCTGCCTACTGTTGCATAGAAAAATAGCAATGTGCAATAGTTTTGTGTGTAACATCATCAAACCTATTACACCTTTGCATTGGCAAAATATAAAAATTAGAAACAAGGAATAATGTTGCCGTTTTAGGTGTTTTCTTCACTGTTCTAGCAATTTTAAAACACCGCTCCTATTTTACTTGACTTATAAAACGCGCATTGTGTTGCTCAAACTGTTCAATCAATTAAAAAAAAGAGACCTTTAGTTATTTTATATCCACTGAATATTTTAAAAGTAGAAAATGCCTGGGATTCATTTATCTTGAGACGACTGAATAACTCAGAAACCATTTAATCGAAAAAAAAATGTAGATAAAAATGTTATCATATTCCACGTTTAATTTTAGAAGTGCCATCAATGTCTTTCGAGTGTTAAGTTATTTATTTCAAATGGAATTGCCATATTTTTTTAATAAGTATGTTATTGTCCGCGAAAAAAGGAATAATTGTAATTTGAAACCTTTTTTTTATTTAACAATTATTTACGGATATAAATATTAATAAAACAATTAAAACAGGTAGAAGAAAACAATGATGTTACGCTTTAAAATGATTGCAATAAGGGAATAAAATGAACAAAGTGCATTGAAGTAAATGGACAACGTTTGGAACACATTAAATTATTTTGAAGCGATGCCTACTTTTCTTCTGATTGTTTTAATTATTTTATTAATGCTTATGTCCGTAAATAGTTATATACAAAAAAGTTTCAGACAAAAGTCTTTTGCGGACAATAACATACTTATTGAAATGTATAGGAAAAAAATTATGGGAATAACGACCTCAGGATAAACCACAATAGGACTCAACTCAAGACCCACACTCTGCAAGGTACAATGAGTTTTGGATTAAATAAATTTTTCTTTGATGATCTATTTACTGAGTCCAATCTTTTGTGTACCTAGAAAGCAAATGAATATGGAACGAGGGGGGCATTATGAGAAAATCAAATTTGAAAAATTTGATTTAAAAAAAAAGCAATTAGAGAAAAAGGCAAGAGATCAATTTTCCTATGCCTTACACAAGGAATGTGCTATAACCTATGTACGATAAGTGGACAACAGCGTCGTCACGACGGCTGGTGCTTGTCTTGGAGTAGCGCCAACACAACCAGTGAAGAGATTTTCACGGCAATAGAAGGAAAATGTTTCCATACGAAGACGACATTTGATACCGCAATATAACAAAAACAAACAAAGAATAAAATGTGTTTAACTACATGTTTTTATTAATTTTTAAACACTTGGCGCAGAAAAAAACATTTTTCAAAGCTTTTAATTTACAGGCATTAATGGGCTAACGATGTAACAAAAAAAAAGCCAACATTTTATATCGACTAATCGATTGTGCCGAGTTGAACGCCAAGTTCATCATCCGACGTGCATCTTCATATGGTTTGTTAATTTTTTTTTTAATATGCAGCTTTTTTAATATGCCGTCTTACACTTTGCAAGCTTTATTTAGCCGAGCACAACTTACAAGAATAAGGGAAATCCCTCGTATGCACTCTCATGTCTTTTCACAAATTTCGCAGTAAGACGCTTTTCACCAACGTGTTTTCATATCTCGATCTCTCGCACACTTTTTGCAAACTTCGCAAGTAAAAGGCTTTCCACCAGTATGTGTTTTCATATGTTTTATCAGTTCCGCCCTCGTACTATATGACTTTTTACAAATCTCACAAGCAAAAGGCGTTCTGTAGGTGTGTTTTTTAATACGACCTGTCGGATCCCTCTTCCGAGAAAATGACATTTTACAATCCTTTCCAAGGAAAAGGCCTTTCATCAGTGTGTTTTTTAATATGACTTGCCAATGCACCCTTCTCAGAAAATTACATTTTACATATCTCACAGGTAAAAGGTTTTTTAGCAGTGTGTTTTAATATGTCTCATCAGTGCAGTCCTCCAACAAAACGATTTTTTGCAAATCTCGCAAGTAAAAGGCCTTTCACCACTGTGTATTCTTTTATGTTTGATTAGTACACTCTTGTCGGAAAATGACTTTTTACAAATCTCGCAAGTAAAAGGCTTTTCACCGGTGTGTGTTCTTTTATGTTTGATTAGTCCAAATCTCTCAAAAAATGACTTTTCACAAATTCCGCAAGTAAAAGGTTTTTCACCGGTGTGTGTTTTAATATGAGTCGTCAGATTATATTTCTCAGTAAATGACTTTTTACAAATCTCGCAAGTAAAAGGCTTTTCACCGGTGTGTGTTCTTTGATGTTTAATCAATCCAAACTTTTCAAAAAACGACTTTTTACAAATGTCGCAATTAAAAGGCCTTTCACCGATGTGTTTTTTAATATGACTTGCCAACCCACCCTTCTGAGAAAATGACATTTTACATATCTCACAGGTAAAAGGCTTTTCACCGGTATGTGTTTTAATATGTCCCATCAGTGAGGTCCTCCAACTAAACGACTTTTTGCAAACCTCGCAAGTAAAAGGCTTTTCACCGGTGTGTGTTCTTTTATGTTTGATTAGTCCAAACTTCTCAGAAAATGACTTTTCACAAACTTCGCAAGTAAAAGGTTTTTCACCGTTGTGTGTTTTAATATGAGTCGCCAATACACACTTCCAAGAAAATGACTTTTTACAAATCTCGCAAGTAAAAGGCTTTTCACCGGTGTGTATTCTAATATGACTTATCAGACCTCTCTTCCAACAAAATGACTTTTGACAAACCTCGCAAGTAAAAGGCTTTTCATCGGTGTGTGTTTTAATATGACTTATCAGACCTCTCTTCCAACAAAATGACTTTTGACAAATTTCGCAAGTAAACTGCTTTTCACCAGTGTGTTTTCTAATATGTCTCGTCAGATCAATCTTGAGACGATATGTTCGCCCACAATAATTACATGAGTGAATATTCTTGGTAAAATGTACGGTCCTAAAATGTTGATGTAGTTCCTTTTTCCCTTCGAACGATTTTCCACATTGCGCACACACAACAAACTTTTCCCAAAATTTTAAGTTTTTATTTGTATTTAAAGTTTTGATCGCTTTGATCGTTCACATTTTCAATATTATTTTCCAATAAAACACCTTCCACTACGATGTTGTCGTCTATCAAAGATATTTCCGCTTTTGAATCAACAAAATCTCCCGTTTGAACAATACAGTCTTCTAATTTAATGTCTGCATCCCGATTATATTTGTCACCGTTCTCAGTACTACCAATATTTTTGCTTGACTGCTCACCCAAATTTTCAACTTTCATATTTTCTAATAAGACACCTTGCGTTACGATGCCGTCGCTTATCAAAGATATTTCTGCTTTTGAATCAAGAGAGTCTCCCGTTTGAATTATAAAATCTTCTAATTTAATGCCTACGTTACTATTATATTCTTCAAAGTTATTATTGTAATGTTCACGTAACTCATCATATTCTGTAGCCATTTTGTTTATTCTGATAATAGAATATAACACAAAATTATTTATCTCTATTTCTTCCTCTGCAACTACGTTAATTTGTTTCTTTTTTTCCTCTGAAGGAAAAAAAAGTGGAGCCAGGCCCGGAATGTAAATCATATAAAAAAATCCTCCTAAAAAAGAAACAAAAGATATAAAAGTTATTACGAAAAATTACATAAAACTTAAGCAAAACTACAAAAACAGCAAGAATCAATCTGAGTTGGGTGACACCAATCACCAAGCATTAAGCCAGGGTGCTTTAAGAAAACAAGTAGTCAAATACTTCCATTTATAAAAGTGTTTGAATTACCAAATATGGTATTTGAAAAAGTAAAGTATCGGATACTAACAAGTGACAATAGAAATATCAAGTACAAAGTACTCATGGTAAAGCTATTGAAGTTCTTAAAGTACTTCAGGCGCTGCTATAAGTGCTTCAAACATACTAAATGCTCTTTAACGGCAATCGAAAAATGCACCGGAGCACCATCGTGCTGCAACCATATTTGTTGTCTTCGGTTCAAAGCATTGAACTGAACACAAACTGGAAGGCGCATGCCGTGTTTCAAAACACGGTCTAGATTGTTAGCATAGAGCGATTGCTTGACTGGGGAAGTCTATCTGTCTTACCTATGAAGTCTTATGGGACTAAGGTAGCATCTACAAATAAAATTAATTTTCCAAGGAATTTGATGTTTAAAATTTGAACAGCACATTTAAATTTAAAAAAAAAATAAACATGTCTTTTCAACATCACATATTTCAAAATCTTAATGTAATTGCATATATGATCTTTTTATGTATTTACTATAAATGGTATGGTTTTTTATATAATTTTTATTTTTACAGAAAAAATTTTTAAAAGATGGCCCGGGTAGTAGGGAACAGCGGCAAAGGGGGGAATTTTTAACTGTATCGATTCAAAACGCGGGTTCAAAAAGCGGGACGTTTACGTTCACGCCAAATAAGTACCGGAGATGGGGCGCCCAAAGGGGGGAACGTTCCCTTGTGAAAAATATCTCAGGAAATTTTTTGGGTTAGAATATAGTTTTATTCAATATGCAAATCTCCCAAACACATCCGTAAATTTAAATTGTGTCCAAAAATTACCACCACCACCTCAGCCTGTAATAACGGATGGGAAAACGGCTCCAGGCAGATCTTTCATCAGAAATATTTTTCCCAAAGGGGAAAAAAACACCCTTTAAACTTGATTCAAATGATTCTGCAGCGGTTCGAGATAGTCAGCAACTTTTTTCCAATTGGGACGTTCAACAACAAATAGATGAAGCCGCTCTAGAAAACTGGACGGACACTGTAGGAGTCGATGTTGCTCAAAAATTAGGTGCAATTTTAACGGAAAATCCCGATTTACAAAAGGTTCGGTCTATAAGTGAAAATCAAGAGTGCCCAGATGAGGAAAAGGAATATCTGACATTTGCAAATCTTACTTCACTGGATGTCGAACGATCATTTTCGAAGTATACAACAACGTATTCACAACACCGTCAACGGCTGAATGAATCGACAATGGAAGCGTTGCCGATGTTGCAATTCTACGCAGCTTACCAGGGTGGTTGCCAATTGCCACAGTGGACATCAAGACGACAGGAAAATGCAACAATATTATTTTTCACTAATATTGTATATTGCGTACCTACTTTTATGCGGTGCGTCACTGCCGGTACCACAACAAACTCTACTCATTACTTTGCGTCTTAGTTGTAGAGACACCACGTCCAAATGATTCAACATAAGCCTATAATCGTAGCCTCTCTCAGGCTCTCACACCAACAGACAAAAACATCAGGAATTTTATCAATCGTAGGTGAACATTTTCAATATTCTTAACGTGGGTTTGATGAATGAGATACCATATCCAGATCAGTGCTCCATATTCTAATCTGGATCGAATAAATACATTGCATAAAGAAATTAAACAACATACATTTTTAAAATCATGACAATTCCTATATATGAAGCCATACTATGGTGTTAATATGACAAATGAAAGCAGGTTTACCATCAAATGTAATCCCAAAATCCTTCACTTCACCACATCTTTCAAGTATTTCTCTCTCCAAAACAGATTCATAGTGTATTGGTCAAAGTGTACTTGTTGACATTGAAATGCAGGCCACCAAGATCTTACACAATCAAGATCATTCTGAAGTGAAGAACGGTCGCTTCTGCTGTTTATTTAGTGAAAGATCTTTAAATCCTCGGCAAATAAGAGGTGTTTGCAGTGTAAGGTGTTAACGATGTCATTTATAAAGATAAGAATAAAAAGGGACCCAAATTAGATCCCTGGGTCACGCCCGAAGGTGAAGGTGAGGTATACATATTGAAAGTAGTACCATGGTATTCTACATAATGAAGAAACAAGTATTAAATATTTCAATTTACAAAAAAGCACCCAATATAGTCTCCAAACTAGTATGGTAGTGCCTGCAAAACCTAAACACAACAAGGTCACATTGGTGTGGGTGCCAGGACACAAGGGTATCGCGGGCAATGAAATTGCAGACCAACTAGCGAGAAAAGGCTCAAAAATTAATTTTATTGGACCTAAACCAGGTTTAGGTATTTGCAAGAGTGCGTGGTGCAATTAATGAGTGGATCATAAAACAGCACCAGTTAAATTGGAACCAAGCAGCTGAACAAAAGCACAGCAAAACGGATGATGAAAAGGCCGTCACAATATTTGACCTGCTGACCAGCTTGGATTAAACAAGATGCAGCTTAGGACAGCAACATGTCCACTAACACGACATGGCTGTTTGAGAGGACACTTGCATAAGATGGGAATCTACAAAGATGAACCTTTATGTATTGTGCAATATTATTTTCGAATACGCAGCGCTAGCTCAAAGCAGACTCGCTATGCAAAACGCAATTGATCCAGCAATAGAGAAAGATTTGCTGCTTAGGCTCTTACACCCAAGCAGGGATAATACAATAGGCTAACCGAGCTGCAGTGCTAAGGAATCCTGCTTTGGTAGTAATCAATTCAAAACACCTGATACTGACAAGTGACAATAGAAATATCAAGTACAATGTATTCATTGTAAAGCCTCTGACGTTAAAGTACTTTGAGCACTGCTCTAAGTGCTGCTATAAATGCTCTTTAACAGCAATCAAAAAATGAGCCCGGGAATTTGCAAGTTGTGGTTACTGCTTGCTTCCCAATACGATCATCAACAACTGTATGTACTTGTACCTCCATATTATTGCATTATTCTCTTATTGTTTGTAATTATGAATTCATCCTTATGCTATGACAGTGCATGGTCTGCGGACGAAAGTTATTATCAATGTATTTATCAACAGGAGTATTAACATACTCGAAACGATAGAAGATCATTATCTCCACACAGAAACTGGTTACAATCGATTGTGAAAGGCTTATCCACGGCATCATTACTTTGTTTCGTAACTTTAGTAGCAACGTTTTTGGTAACATCATCCAGTAGTTCCGAATAACAATTAACTCCGTTGCATCAAATAAAAAACTATGATTGGATTGACGATGGAGATATCTATATCTTCTTACGCCTTATTGGGAGGAAAAAATTTCTAAACCAACAAGTTCTAGGTTAGGAATAGTTTACTATCTGACTAACTAAATAGGCTGATTATAATCCGTGACTAACAGATGAAAATTACTTCTAATTCTAAGGACTAGCGAAATAGAATTAATAAAGATTGCATTTGCTCACCTTAAAAGAAAACTGCAGCACCACCTCCAAAAATATTTCAATTTTTGCTAAAAATTTCCCAAGGAAAATTTAAAGGGAACCCAACACAAAGATAATTAAAGATCCCAAATTGCTAAACTAGCTCAGGGGTTCCCATACTCCATTAGCCAGCGGCGCACTTACAGGGCTGCGTTCAGATTTAACGCAGGGTTCTGTAAGTATAGTCGTTCAAATTTAAAAGACAACTTGTACGAACGTAACGTCTCCTGCGTTCAGATTTATCGGCGAATCAAGTTTGAACTTCGGCGAAATATGTCCCGCAAGCGCAAACTTATTGTTACCCCACGTACACTCCATAAATCTGAACGCACCCAGGTTTAATATTTTGTCGCGGCGCCCTTTTCAAAATAAGTGTAAATGACATAATTGGGCCCCAGAAATGAACAAACCTTTTAAAAAAAAACTCACATTTATTAAAAATTAATCAAAAGAACCATCAAACTAAAATATAAACATAAAAAAAAATATAAATAAATGGTGAAAACCTTCAACGAAAAAGACCCAAATTCATGATTTTCCCCAAGTCCTCACCCTCACCCGTCACTCATAGCGTTCCCTTCCTACAAATCGGAATTCGTAGACAATTAGGTACTCATTGGTACCTGGCCGCAACACGTGTTCTACGTTCTAACTTTCGAACCGTTAAAACTACCCCTAACAATTCACTTGCTGCCTTTCAAGTTCATTTGATTATGCGCTCGTGCTAAAAACGTCACGAAAACTCTGACGTAAGATACAGACGTATCCTGTTAGAGTCCGTTCAGAATGAGAACGTGACATTACGTCGCATGTGCACAAACATGTTCTTACTCGAATTGCCGTTTTTGTAGATGTCATTGTCTGTAATATATTTGTTTTTAAAGGGTTTTTAAATTTTTGTATATTATAAATTTTCTGTTCCATATTTTTGTAAGTGCTGGGCCCTTTGCCAGCACTTACTAAAATTGAAAAAAGACAAACTTTAGTGTTTCTTCGATTTCCCGCCGTCCAGAAATTAATGACGGTCACGTTCTCATTCTGAACGGACTCTACTACCACTAATACAAGGATAACCAGCTTTGATGTCAGCAGACTGTGATGTATTTTGACGTAGGCCATAAACGCGTTTACACACTCAGACCGTCTCTGCGTTTTGAATTGGTTTATTCAAATTATATTGGTTTTATTTAAAAAAATACTGTGTAGTGATATTTCCATATTTTGTTGGTGATACCTGTAATGTTTTTCTAGTGTTGCATAAGCGATAAAACCCTTTCTGAAACGATAAAAACCTGGTAACCCAACCAAAGATGGCGTCGGTTGTTTTGTTTGTGAGTTACACATTGTAAATAAAAGAAGATATTATTTATTTTTCAACAACTATAGATTCAAGGACCGGCGAAACTATAACCGTAAGTTTAAAATATCCTAGGATTAAAAAAGATGCTATTCCAACTCAATTACCTGTCCGTTGTATTTGACAAAAAACGTGAAGATGTTATTCTTCAAATAGTTTTATATTCTTACGTTATATTTAACAAAAAAACACCACAAATACATCTTTCACGAAAACGGTGCTCGGTTACGTGTTTGGTTTTTGCTTTGAAAGATCGTTTTTCCAATATAAAATCTAATGGGATGCGAAGGGCTCAGTTGACGACTGGCATCCTCTTTAAACCGGAAGCCCTTCAAAACTTAAAAAAGAAATGCAAAAAACGATGCCTTTACCCCTTAGGCTAATATCGTGCATGGCGATACATTACCTAAACAGTGTGATGTCATCGAAGAGCGATGAGCCCTTCTAGTATCGGTGGTAACGCGCTTCCTCATATTATGCTAGCAGTACACGCTCGCCGAGGGGACCCGAGACCAGCCGAACGCGAGAGTGTACTTTGTGTTCCCGCCTCGCTCACTGAGCGCTTGGTCTAGAGTCTCCAGCACGAGTCAAAGGAAGCGATAGCGTTAAGTAGGGGGCCTCCCGAGAGTGTACAGGGTAACCTTTGCGTTCTGCGTTGCCAGCAGTACACGTTCGTTTGGAAATTGTTTGTGGTTTTCGGTGTTAAAAGTACGTTGTTTTTTTGTTTATTTTATGGAGTGGACAAACGATTTTACTCTCAATTTTTTGGAATTGTATCGGCGGGAACCCTGTTTGTAGGATCCCTCACCAAAATCACAAAAGAAGGGGAAAAATATCAGATGCTTGGGACCGAATATCTGAAAGTACCGGAAAATCTGTTAACGAATTGAAGAAAAAAAAGGATTCTTTAATGGCCACTTTCCAAAATATTAAAAATTAAACTAATCACTCACAGTCGTATTCGTACAGCATGTATATATGTAGAACGGAAATGAAACAAAACATGTCTTATTTGATATCATTATTAAATAATCTCTATCTTATAAGAAACAATATAGAATACACCATACAAAATTAACATACCAATTTACTTTTCACAAAATAATTCATTTTGTCCTTTGGAGACAACAAAATGAAACAAAATTCATATCACATTCATATTCGTACAGTAACAATAATCTGGATTCCGCAATGTAATAAAAATCCTCAGTACTTAATATGGAAACCCTTAAAAACCTCATTTTCGGCTGTTTCACCTGTTAAGTGAAAAGATTGAAACTTTCAGATGTTATAGTATTGCACCAATAACTATACATACTTTGAAATATTTTAATCAAATTTACGGAAATTCAAAAATTCGGAGTTGTTATGCTATTGTACCAGGGTATTGATTTGCTAACTATACCGCTGGGTAAATTACAAAAAAAAGTTATTCGTATAATGTCGCTTCGATGGTGAAAAAGTCAGGAAATCGCGGAGAAAGATATAAACGTCGCCTTTTGCGCGAACAGAGTTAGCGTATGATGGATAGAGTGGGCAAACAGCGGTAAAGCTTTAGTAGATATGGGTGCGGAGTCGGCGATTATTTATTTCAGCGTTCCAACGTCATTGCTAATTCTGTGTATATGTAGGCTGTGTAATTTATTTCGTAATGTACCTTGTTTTCTTTTAAAATTCGAGTTAAGTAGTCGCGAAAACGACCAATGGCAGAAAACAAAAAAATTTTTTTGGGACATGCCGGACTTAATTTTTGATGGCGCTAAAATTCAATGTCTAGTTTGTAAAATCCCTTTAATGTGTTGGTCCAGAAGCCATTGTCAACGTCACATCGAAAGCAAACAGCATTCTTCTGCAAAAAGTGGCATACGAGACCAAGAAAAATGTACATTTGATTTATGTGTTACTCTTATTTTATGTAATCTATCGTTTCCTTTACTAGACTAAGAAGCATTTGTCTCCTTCTGGAATAAATATACGGACTGTAAATCACTTAGTCGGACATCGATACGAAATGTAGTGCTATTTGCTTGTGAACATATAGAAAAAAGAATTAAAACGGAATTGAAAGATAAAAAACTGTGGTCGTGTGTGGACGAAACAACAGATCGTCAAAAACATTTTGTGGTTAATGTAATGGTACGTACAATGGAACCACATCGACCGTCATCCTCCTTCTTACTTGCTTCTAAAAGAGTTATAAATTGTACTGCCGATGAGATTTTAAAGGTGGTGTTGAACTCATTGAACAAATTTGAAGTTTCAACTATGCAACTTTTAATGTTTCTGAGTGATGGTGCCGCAAACATGCGTTCTTTGCGCCGATCTCTTAAAGAACACCGTGGTAATTTCTAACATGTAACGTGTAAAATCCATACTCTAAATCTTGCGGCACAAACGATTCCTACATGTTTTCCACTAGTAAATGCATTGATTGCTAGTACAAAGGCAGTGTTTCTAAAGTCCCCGAAACGTACCCGACTATTTCACAAACTGTGTCCTGATTTACCTGAACCACTACAGCCGATTGTTACACGTTGGGGAACATGGTTGCAGGCTGCGTTTTACTACAACAAATATTTTGATTGAGTAAAGAAGGTAGTTTTAAAATTCAATCCGACAGAAGCTGCAGCAATCAAGAAATGCCAGGAAATATTTCAAGATAATCAGGTTAAAAGAGATTTACAATCTATTCATAACAATTACTTCGGACTAGCGGAGGGAATAGAAAAATTACAAAATGTTTCGATGTGGCTAGTGGATTCTGTTCAAATTGTGAATGATGTTCACGCATAGTTATGCGCTGTAGAAGGCGAAACAAATTGGTGTGTAATACGAAAATTTGAACGTGTTTTAGAGAAAGACTCCGATTTTCTTATATTAAGACAAATTTGTGAAGGTGCGTGTGAAGATGCATTAAGTTGTGTCAAAGATTATTTTAAATATGCAAATATAACATCGCTAGATGTCGAACGGTCGTTTTCCGCATTAAAAAACATTTATTCCGCACGTCGTACTCACTTAACTGAAGCAGCTGTGGAAACATATCTAATGATTCAAATATTTAACAGATGTTACCCAGTTTGTGATTTCACGGAAGACTTTTAAAACGGTAAGTGTTTCAGCACGTTCTATAATTTATTTCTTACCTTCTATTTTATGTGTAAACTTTTATGCGCTCGCCACGCCTCTGGCTGTTACCGCATATTTGCCCAGGTTAATGATAGATTTAGTATAGTTCGAAAGTGATGGACTTATTTTGCACCTGTGATGTATATTGGTTTTTGTTCGATTTATTTTTTCTTATCATTATTTAGTTTCAAAATAGGTTAAAGGAAGAACGCCAATGCAACTAAGTATTGTAGGCGATTTAATCTTTTTGGCATTGTGTGTATGTTTGCATAAATTGTTATATCTACTCTCTTACTTTATTCCCAATAAATACGTATTATTATTATTATTATTATTATTATTAATACAATAGATGGCACAAGTATTTACATAAGTAGATGATATTACATTGTTGTTGTTGTTGTATATGGCTATGCAAAGCAGCATTAGCCAAGGGAACCAATTAGACACACAAAACGAACAAATAAAGCTACACTACTAAAAGAATGTTCTGCTCTTCTCTAAAAAATCATAAATGGCTCTATAAATACCAATATCATCAAGGCTAAGGAGGTAATTAACATTCGAGGGCTGTTTAATTTACAAAGTCGTTAAAGTCCTCCACAGTTCCATCGTAGCAGTCCTATTTTTCGGGCACTCGTAAATTACGTGATTCACATCACCTACAGTTTGTGCGTCATTGGATGGCCAAACGCTTCAGATGCGCGGTGGAAATACAAGACTTTATTTTACAGTCGTTTTTTATTATGCTAAAATAATTTAAAGAATAAGTCGAGCTACGCCACTGCATGTTTGCATTCAAATTTGGGGTTTTCCCGAACGATGTCCGACAGTACCTTCGAACAGCGCCGGAACTCGCCATCCTACAACGCAAGACCTGTACATCACCACATTCTTAATTTTGTTTAACCATTGTTTTTTTTTTGACCATCATTCGGAGCTACGGGTAATTCTGCGTACCAGAAATCAATCAAAAAATGTATGGAAGTAACAAAAAAACCCTATATTTTATATCGACTAAATGATTGTTAAACCATTTTTTAAATCGTAGCTTTATATGCCTTCTTATACTTTGAGGGCTCTTAAATTTTTAACTAAACCCAAACTTAAAGAACAATGGAAATCCCCGGCACCTCAGTTTTTTTAGTCCTGAAGAACAGCCTAAAGATTTTCTACAAACTTTGTACTTAGACACTTTTCATCAGTGTGTGTTTTCATATGTCTATTGAGTCGATCCCTCTCACAAAACGACTTTTTACAAACTTCACAAGTAAAACGATTTTCACCGGTGTCTTTTAATATGCTTCGTCAGTTCTGCCCTCATGCTATATGACTTTTTACAAATCTCGCAAGTAAAAGGCGTTTCGCCGGCGTGTTTTCTAATATGGCCGGTCAGATTGGTTTTCCGAGAAAATGACTTTTTACAAACCTCGCAAGGAAAAGCCCTTTCACCGGTGTGTTTTTTAATATGACTTGCCAATGCGCTCTTCTGAGAAAATGACATTTTACATATCTCACCAAAAAAAGGCTTTTAAACCGGTGTGTGTTTTATTATGTCTCCTCAGTTGGGGTCCCTCTCACAAAACGACTTTTTACAAATTTCGCAAGTAAAAGGCTTTTCACCGGTATGTGTTTTAATATGACTTGTCAATCCTCTCTTCCTACTAAATGATTTTTTACAAAATTCGCAAGTAAAAGGCTTTTCATCAATGTGTGTTCTCCTATGATACATCAGGCGAAATTTCTCAGAAAATGACTTTTTACAAATCTCGCAAGTAAAAGGCTTTTCGCCCGTATGTGTTCTTATATGTCTCATCAGTCCTCTTTTCCAACAAAATGACTTTTTACAAACCTCGCAAGTAAAAGGCTTTTCACCGGTGTGTATTTTAATATGATTCATCAGTCTAAATTTCTCAAAAAATGACCTTTTACAAATCTCGCAAGTAAAAAGCCTTTCACCAATGTGTGTTTTAGTATGTCTCATCAGCCCTCTCTTCCAACAAAATGATTTTTTACAAATCTCGCAAGTGAAAGGCTTTTCACCGGTGTGTATTTTAGTATGAGTCGTCAGTGCATATTTCTCAGAAAATGACATTTTACATATTTCGCAAGTAAAAGGCTTTTCACCGGTGTGTGTTCTAATATGATACATCAGACCACTCAACCAACCAAATGATTTTTTACAAACTTCGCAAGTAAAAGGCTTCTCACCGGTGTGTGTTTTCATATGACTCCTCAGTCCGCTCGACCAAGTAAATGACCTTTTACAAATCTCGCAAGTAAAAGGCTTTTCACCAGTGTGTTTTCTAATGTGTATCGTCAGACCAATTTTGCGAGGATATGTCCGCTCACAATAACTACATGAGTGAACTTTCCTGACGAAATGTGCCCTCCTAAAATGGTGATATAGTTTGTTTTTCCCTTTGAACGATTTTCCACATTGCGCACACACAACAATCTTGTCGAGCCTATGAGAGACTTTGTGAACTTTTACTTCATGTTTGTATTTAAAGTTTTTATCGCTTTGGTCGTTCAAATTTTCAACTTTAACATTATCCAATAAGACACCTTCTGCTACGACGTCGTCACTTATCGAAGATATTTCTGCTTTTGTATCGAGAGAATCTCCCGTTTGAACTATAAACTCCTCTAATTTAATGTCTGCATCACAATTATATTTTTCACAGTTCTCAGTATTAACAATATCTTTGCTTAACTGCTCATCCAGACGTTCATCTTTAATATTGTCCAATGAGACATCTTGTGGTACGTTGGCGTCGCTTATCAAAGATATTCCTGCTTTTGAATCAAGAGAATCTCCCATTTGAACTATAGAATCTTCTAATTTAACGTCTGTGTCACTATTATATTTTGCACAGTTCTCAGTACTAACAACATCTTTGTTTAACTGCTCATTCAAACGTTCATCTTTAATATTGTCCAATAAGACACCTTCTGCTACGTTGACGTCACATATTCCCGTTTTAGAATCATGAAAATCTCCCGTTTGAACCATAAAATTTCCTACTTTAATGTCTGCGTCACTATTATATTCTTCAAAGTTATTACTGTAATGTTCACGCAACTCATATTCTGTAGCCATTTTTGTGAATGCATCTACAGAATTTTGTTTATTTAGATAACAGAAAATAGGCCCAAAATTAGGCCTATTTCTTTCGCTTCAACTACATTAATTTCCTTTTTTTTCCTCCAAACAGAATGGCAACGTATGTAGAACCAGGTCCGGAATGTAACTTACATAGAAAGAAACTTCCTCCTAAAAAAAAAAACCAAAAGAGATAAAGGTTATTGCAAAAAATTACATAAAACTTAAGCTGGGTAACACCAACCACCAAGCATTAAGCTAGGGTGCTTTAAGAAAACAAGTATCAAATACAGTGGAACCTTCCTAACTCGAACCTTTAAAATCCTGCCTAAAAATTGGAGTTACGGAAAATTCGAGATACAGAAAAACTGTAAAAAACATCAAAATTTCATATTTATTGAGAAATTCACATTATTATACACTAATTTAACTCAAAAAGTACATATGTATTAATAAGATATTATTTAAACAACAGATATGTATTTGGAGATTAATGTATAAAGAACCCGAACAAATAACAAGGCAACGTAGATAATAATATACAGGGTGTCTCCAAAATGTTGGGACATAGCTTAACTATAGACTCCTGGGATTAAAATAAGAAGATTTAACCCAACTTACCTTTTATCCCAAAAAAGCCTGTTTTAAGTTGGTACAAGACGTGAAAGTTGTTTCTCCGGAAAAAAATCTTAAATACATTATAAAAAAAAAAATACAAAATGTATGGCATGGCTGTAAATCCCTTCTAATTATTTAAATTTTTTACCCCCTAAACTTCTGTGTTTTTTAAATGTAGCAAACAAATGATCTCATTTGTTTTAAAAGATAGTATTCCGGTTAACTAGATTATTGCTAGATTTTTCCCTATAAAAAAAAGCATATCATCAGATCAGATTTTATTTTTTCCGGAGAAACCGTAACAGTTATCAAAAATTACAAAGATACAAAAAATGTTCCTAAAGAAAGTATTTTTTTGTAACAAACAATTGAAATTTCCCCGGGCTAAGCACTAGAAATTTATCACCAAATTTGTATTGCGACTTTTTAATTTAATCACTTACAATTTTCCCGATGAAGCCCAAAAACCATCTCAAAACGTGACTTATAGTCACAAAACACTCCATCCCAAAAAATTATAACAATCGATCAAAGCCTTATTTTTATCCCAAAAAAATTTTTTTTTTTTTCAAACAACTTTCACGTCTTGACCAACTTAACGAGGCGATTTTGGGATATAGGTAATTTGGGGTTAAATCTTCTTATTTTAACCCCAGGAGTCTGTGTTAAATGCCCCAACATTTTGGAGACACCCAGTATAACAGTGTGGGAATGTTTATTTCAATGTATTAAAAACACTTTCTTTTTTAATGGTTTGGGAAATAGTCTGTTTTAAATTTTGAGGCGACACTCTGGGGGATTTGCTTCATAAAATTTTTTTTACTTTATTCAATGACATGTAAATTGAATCCGGGGTTGTCTCCTCCGTCATAAAGTAGTTTTTTAAAAATCAAGAGCGCATATGATTTCGCTATGTGGGGTCGTTGTTTTAACAGGAACTTCTTCATCACTTTCTTCTACCTCTTGTAGGGTTGATGTAATTGTTGAACACTTTTTTCCCAAAAAATCATGGTCTTGGGAAAGGTTGGGCAAATTTTAAAACTTTGAATCCACTTCCCAAAAAAAGATTCTAATGGTCACAAACCTCTGTATTTAATAATTCGTTACATCTTTCTGTATTTTCTTCAAGAACAACAGCATCCTGTTTCTCAATCAGCAAGCTTTTCTTAACTGAGATGGGGGGAAATTTTATCCTCTCCTTCAATTTGGGGATATTAAAAACCTGCTTTTTTTTCTTCAGTTCACTAAAACCCCCCCACCACAACACTTAATTCGTACTGGGCGCACGTTTCGATAGCCAAGCTATCATCATCAGTAGCAAGACTGAACTAACGAGCTAAGTGAAAAACTAACCTTATAAGGAAAATAAATTATGCAATATAAATTTAAAATCAAAATTAATGACCCGCTTCATTGCGGGACTATAAATAGCCTAAAGTAAAGAGCCAATGACGTGAGTTAAAAAACCTAGATTACAATGAAGGGTTCATTGCACATGGTTAAAATTACAATAAAAGAAAACTTTTTCCAAATTAAAACCCCTTTTATAACAAAGGGAAAGGGAACAGCAATGGGTAACAGCTTATCTCCGTTTATGGCTAACCTCTTTATGGGTAAATTTGAAACTGACCTGAAGAAACTTGCTTATTTCCCCGGCTTTGGATCAGATACGTCGATGACATTTTTTTCATCTTTGACATCAGTAAATGTTCAATAACGGATTTCATAGAACAACTTAACTCAAAATTTCCCCCTATCAAATTTACCCAGAAGAAGAAAAAGACAACAGGATTCCTTTTCCCCGACATGTTAGTAATAAGAAATAAAAAAAAGTTAGAAATAGACGTATATAGGAAAAACCCACTAGTAATAATAGATTCATCTTACAGGATTCTAATCATTCATATGAACACAAACTTTCGGCTATTAACTTTTTTGGGCACCCGGGTTTCTCAATTTTCCTTTTAAAGAAAGATAGATATCAAAAAGAACTAAAAAATCCAATATTTTAACTTTAAGGATTCTCGAAGATGCGTCTATAATATATTGGAAAATTAGATTAGATTAAGAATTAGAAATGTAAGCACATTAGAACGCATTGACGGCCTTAATAAGAAATATGTTAAATTACCCTTTTATCCATGTTACACCAAGGGTCTTCAAAAAATCTTTTTTTAAGATTGACCGCAAGATTGTTTTTCTTCGAGCAATAACCTTAAAACCTTTTAGGGAAAATTTCCCAAAAACCCAGTGATAACATGGTAAATCAGGGAATTTACAAAATTTCATGTAAAGATTGTGATCAATGATATTGGGAGACAAAAAAATCAATCAAAATTAGGTACAAAGAACATTTGGCTCATCTCAAATTCAGAAGGTTTGATAAACAGTTGCTTCACATATGCTTGAAAATAACCATAATGTTGATAATATAAAGTTAATTAAAAACGTAAGGAGTACTTTCAATTAAATTGTTACGAAGGCATGGAAATTTACAAAACAAAACTCACTTAATGAATTCAGATTTAGGACCACTAAATTCCACCTTTATCCCTTTTTTACATCATGTTTAATCATTTATAGTTGTAATTTTTAAACCCTGTGCAATGAACCGCTTCATTGTAATTCTAGGATTTATTAACTCCGTCATTCGGCCTTTCCTTTGGG
>JAROYC020000003.1:1473199-1486141 GCA_029619255.2 Dynastes hyllus | reverse complement strand
TTTGGGGGATAATTTGTGTAAATGAAATCACTTACATTTAGATATTTTAAAAATCAATTTATTTGCAACACCCTTAAAATTTAATCCCATTTTTTGGGCATCTTGCAATCCGCAATCGAGATATGTTTGGAATAGTTTAAATCAAATGGCGCAACTCAAAAGTATTGATATACGCTAAGAAAAGCGTGGTTCCAAATTGCCCCTTGCGGGCCCCCCTGAAGCTGCCAATACGAAAGATGAAATCCACTATTGAAAAAAAGCATCTGTCCGATAAATAGAGGAAAAACGTTTTTTAAATATAATATAATATAATTTATAAAGAATAGGAATAAAACAGGTCCCAAATTAGATCCCCGGACCATGTCCGAAGGTGAAATGTACATATTGAAAGTAGTGCCATGGTATTCTACATAATAAACAAAACAAATATCATATTTTCATTTACAAAAGTGCTTGAATTAGCAAATACAGTATTTAAAAAAGTAAAGCACCCTATACTGACAAGTGACAATAGAAATATCAAGTACAAAATATTCATTGTAAAGCCTTTGATGTCCTTAAAGTGCTTCAAACAAGGTAGATACTACATATTATCGCATTGTTCTTTTATTAGATACAAATTCATCCTTAAGCTGTCAGTGCATGGTCTCAAGGCGAGTTATTATTAAAGTACTTATCAACAGAAGTGTTAACACACTCGAAATGATGGAAGATCGTTACCTCCACACAGAAACTGGTTACTCGATATAAAAGGTTTATTCACAGATTTTTCGTTTGAACATTAGTACAAATTTAGTTGAAAATCAGTAGCAATTAATTCAGTTTCATCAATAAATTTTGGGACATGGGGATTCATATCTTCTTACATTTTACTGGGAGGAATAAATTTGTAAACCATGTTCTAGGTTAGGAATAGTCTACAATATGACTTACTAAATAGGCTGACTACAAACCGTGATTAACAAGTACAAATAGGATTTAATAAAGAATACGTTCACTCACCTTAAAAGGTAACCAAAAAACCTCCAATCCACCAAAAACCTTGTTGGATTTGTTATTATTTGCTATGGAAATGTATGGCAAGGGTAAATGTTAAGAGGGTACAGCCAACTGAAAAAGTATCGGGTTAAAAATACAAAATTGTAAAAGTAGTTGAAATTTGGTAATAAATTTAGATATGGTTAATGATGGGCAGTGTTACCAGCTCTAGAAAAATTAGTGTAGGGCGATTATGAAGGATATAATCGAGATATATCGATTATATCCGAATAATCGATCATTTGATTATGGTTCAGAAATCATTCATTATCCGTTTCGACCCGGGGGAGCACACAAACGCCATTCGAGATCTGTATTCGAAACTTCGAGGTTTCGAGTTTTTAAATAATTCACTCGTCACTCGGATCCTGTCAAATAATCGTGGAAAATAATCAAATCGTTAGTAAATTTCGAATGATCATTCGATTATTTTAAAAACATTTTATTAAAAATATCGATTATCCCAATACTAAGAAAAATTTCCCTAAATGTAGAGATGTTTCAAACTGCTTAGGGCAAAATGGAAATTTTAAACGTTTTACTTTAAATCTAGGGAAATTTTACATTTTACACCGCAAGTGGCAAAAATTAATAAATTCGAATTTCAAACAATTTTTGACGCTGACGTTTCTTTTAAAAATTTTTGCAACCATCTATCCAATAGTAGCACAAAGTGGTCTTGATTGCAGAATAGACACAAATTACTTCTTAAGAATTTCTGCGGCTTGAACGGGTATCCCAACTAAAATAAATAATTAATAAGCATTGGATAATCGGTATTTCCCCGTTAATTAAAACATAAATAGCATCCAATATAATTTGAATAAATCAATTCAAAACGCAAGAATCGATCTGAACGTATGAAAACAACCAACGCCATTTAGTTTAAATTTTACCTTGTTTTTATCGTTTCAGTAAAGGTTTTATCGCTTATACAACATATACATTTAAAAAAAAATAAAACCAATATAATTTGGGTAAACCAATTCAAAACGCAGAGATGGTCTCAGTGTGTAAACGCGTTTATATGGCCTATGTCAAAATACGTCACAGCCTGCTGTTTTAAAAGCGCGGGTTTGTGTATATCGTAGGTAAGGGTTGGTACTACCACCCAAAGGCCAAATATTTTTAAACAAAATTTAAAATAGCGCCGCCATACTCACACGGCGACACTTCATGAATCATGTGATGATAATAGCCATGATAATAGAGTTCGGCGAAAAAATTTTTTCCATTTTATTTAGGGCCGGGGTTTGGGAAAAAACGCAATTTTTAACCTTTGGGTGCTATTACGTTTTAATTAACGGGGAAATACCGATTTTCCTAAGCTTAATAATGATTTATTTTAGTTGGAATACCCGCTCAAGCAACAGAAATTCTTGAGGTCTATTCTGAAATCGAGATTACTTTACGTAGGTGGCTGTAACGATTTTTAAGTAAAAAATTTAGGGCAAAAGTTATTTTTAAATTCGAGTTTATTAATTTTTTTTCACCTTTTGGTAAAAAGTGAATCTACCCAAGATTTAAGGTAAAACGTTTAAAATTTTCCTTTGAAATGTCCCTAGATTTAGGCAAATTTTTCTAGATCTGGTAACATTGCAATTTGAGATCTTTAATCCGATACTTTCCCAGTTGACTGTACCCTTTTGACATTTATGCTTGCTATTCGTTTTCAAAACAAAGTTTGAAATAGTTTGCAATTTTCTTTAAAGGTGAGCGAATACAATCTTTATTAATTCTATTTTGCAAGTTCTTACTTAGAATTAGTGTTAATCACGGTATGCAGTCAGCCTATTTAGTTTGTTATATTGTAGACTATTCTTGACCTAGAACTTGTTGGTTTAAAAATTTATTCCTCCCAGTAAGATGTAAGAAGATAAAGACTTCCCCATCGTCAACCCAATCATAGTTTTTTATTTGATGAAACTAAGTTAATTGTTACTCGAACTACTAGCTAACAGGTTAATGTTGCCAAAAACATTGCTACTAGGGTTACGAAACATAGCAATGATGCTACGGATAAGCCTTTCACTATCGATTGTTACCAGATTCTGTGTGGAGACAACGATCTTCCATCAGTTTGGGGTGTGTTAAGTCTTGAAAAAAATTAATAATAACTTTCGCCCTGAGACTATGCACTGACTAAGGATGGATTCATATTGACAAACAATAAAAATAACGCAATAATATGCATATATGTATGATATTTGTTTTCTTCATTATGTAGAATACCATGGCACTAAATTACGACATGTTGCTCTTGACGATGGTATATCATTACTGATGTTATTTGGACTGGAGAAGACGGTAGAAGAAGATCTGCCGAAATGTCATATATTTTAAGTCCTCCAGATGATGGAAACTCCAAATAACAACAGTAACCATGGCACTACCTTCAATATGTACATTTCACCTTCGGGCATGGTCCAGGTATCTAATTTGGGACTCGTTTTATTCCTAATCTTTATAAATGACACCATTAACACCTTACACTGCAAACATCTCTTATTTGCTGACGATTTAAAGATTTTTCATAAAATAAACAGCAGAATCGACTGTTGTTCACTTCAGAATGATCTTGATTGTGTAAGATCTTGGTGCCAAAGATCTCGCATGTGCAACTATGTCGCAACGAAGTTTGAACATGCTAGAAACTGTATAAACCTGTAGGTCGAGAATTGATGGTGCCTACCTCATACAAAAAAACTAAGATCAATGTGTTATAACTATGGTTTGGAGGGAGAAATACTTGAAAGATTTGAAAAATGTACGTTGTCTAATTTCATTATGCAATGTATTTATTCGATCCAGATTGGAATATGGTGCATTTATGTGGTATCTCATCAAACCCGCATTAGGAATATTAAAAATGTTCACGATTCATAAAGTTTCCTGATGGTGCATACCCTGAGAGAGCCTACATGATTATAGGCTTATGTTGAATCATTTCAACATGGTGTCTCTACAATTAAGACGCAAAGTGTATGGTCATGCTAATGGGAATGCCAGAGAAGCGCAACGTCCTTATGTGGACGCTCATCCCAATCGCCAGATCCCTTCAGTTCGTGTTTTTGTTAGATTGCACCAAAGATTGCGCGATGTCGGTTCATTTGGGAAACAGTCTCATGATTTTGGAACACCAAGGTTGGTTCCCACTCCCGAGACAAAAGAAGCAATTCTAGCACGGAATCCGGAGACGAGTTTGCCGAGATAGAAATTACTGCTCCTCTTGTTTGCAGAAGCCTCCACGAGCAGTAGCCTTACCCCTATCATGTGCATCGAGTGCAAGCCCTAAATCCACTTGATCATCAAGTATATTTGATTCTCTGTCTCTGGTTTCTACGCAATGGTGCTGAGTGTCTCAATTTTGCTGCCAATACTCGTTTTACTCACGGGTTTACCTTTTAGACGACATTCCTTGTTACATCTGCGGGAAATAATCAAACGGATTGGATTTTGTGTTTTCTTGGATTTGTATTAATGATAGGGAACTTTAATTATCTGTGTGCGTGGGGGTTTGGTTCTAGAATATTCTTTTGAGAGAGTTGGTTTTTGATATTGTGCTTGTGTACATCAACACCTATCGCATTTGCGGATTTGTGAAGGAATTTCCCGAATTTTGAATTTATTGGAAGGATATATTTAAGGGAATTATTCCTCAGCTCGATAGGAGTAGGTTCATATTAAAATTTGGACTACGTCTCCCTGAATTTTGATTCCAAGAAGGACCCACCATCTCAGGTCGAACCTACCCCCACCCACAGATGTTTCTAGGAATGATAGTATTTTTAAGTTAGCATTTATGCAGACTGGCACTTACCCATTTTTCATATTTTGATAATAGTAACAAAGTGTCACATATTTCAAACCAAAGACAACAAAAGCGGTTCCAGCACGATGGTGCTCCGGCGCATTTTTCGATTGCCGTTAAAAGGCATTTAGTGTGAAGCACTTCTACTAGTGCTCGAAATATTTTAAGGACTTCAAACACTTTACAATGAGTGCTTTGTACGTGATATTTCCATTGTCAGTATTCAGTGCTTTACCTTTTCAAATATTGTATTTGGTAATTTAAACACGTTCGTAAATGGAAGTATTTGAAACTTGTTTTCTTAAAGCGCCCTGGCCTAGTGGTGATTGGTGTTACCCAGCGCTCAAATTGATTCTTGCTTAATCGAAGTGTTGGTTCCTATTCTGACGAACATTTTTCTTGGACGTGGTGTCACGACCGGTTTCGGCGGTTGCCGTTGTCAAGTGACTGGTGGTACGGTGTGTGCTTGTGCTTTTATATGGAGTAGGTGGAGTAGTGGGGAGAATAATGCGTCCTGTGTGTTATTGATCTGCGTGTTCATCAACTTTCCTGTGTGTTTGTGTATGTATATTTGCACGTTATCCAATATGTTCCATTGTTTCTTGTATTGTCCGTGGGCTGTGTCCGTTCGTATTGAGGTGTTCTGCGTAGTCCGAATCTGCCCTGTTATGTACGAAGGATTTGATGTGCTCTTCGAACCTTGTATTGAATTTGGGTCCCGTTTGGCCTATGTATTGCACGTTAATTTGTATACACCACTTAGGATGTACTTGTCACTGTTTATTTTTGAAGCGATTCTATGTTTTATGTTGTTATCTGTTTTGTATGCCATCTTGAGTTCATGTTGCTTTGATTATTTTGGTTATCTTGTGTACGTATGGTGGTGTGCATGTGAATGTTGTCCACGTTGAATCTTTTGCGTCCATTTGTGCTGTTTATGTTACAGGTTTCTTAAGCCTGTTTTTGGTTTGTGTGTGTATTCTGTTCAGTGCGCGTTGGTTGTAACCTTTTGCCTGGGCTTTTTGCTTAATTATGTTCAGCTCTGCAGTGTAGTTTTTGTTGTTCATCGGTATGCTTTCTAGGCGGTGTAGCATGCTCCTGAGTGCTGCGTGCTTGTGCTGTTTCGGGTGATTTGATGTGGCGTGAATGACGTTATTTGTTGGAGTTGGTTTCCTGTATATTTGAAATTCTAATTTGTTATTGTGTTTGACTATTGTTATGTTCACGTAGTTGATTGCTCCGTTGGTTTCTTTCTCCAGTGTGAATTTTATATTCTTGTCTTTACTATTGATGTAATGTAATATTTCTTCGGGTTTATCGTGCTTTGTCAATGAATCATTTTGTATGTTTGTTGAAGTTTGGGGAGTAGTTCTTCGAGTTTCTGCAAATGTATTTCGGATAATATTCCGGATAATGGGCCTCCCATTGGTAATCCATCTTCTTATAGGTATGCGGATTTATTGAATAGAAAATCATTTTGTCGGCAGACTACCTCTAATGACCGGATTATCTCCTCCATCTTGATGTTATCTGTATTCTTTTCTGTAAGTTGTTGTTGGATGATGTTCAAGGTTTCTTCTATCTGTATGTTCGTATACAAGTTTGTGATGTCGGAGGACACCATAGTAGTTCGATTATTTTACGACAAAACAAGGAAACAACACCAATGAAGAATTTGATTCTTGCTTGTTTTGTAGTTTTGCTTAAGTTTTACGTAATTTTTTGTGACAAGTTTTGTTTCTTTTTTAGGAGGAAGTTTTTTATGTGATTTACATTCCGGGCGTAGTTCCACATACGTTGCCATTCCCTTTGGAGGAAAGAAAAACAAATTAATGTAGTTGAAGAGGAAGAAATAGACTTAATTTAGGGTTATATTCTGTAGTTGCGTTCGCAAAAATGGCTACAGAATACGATGAGCTGCATGTACATAATAGTAATAACGTTGAAGAATATAGTGGTGACGCAGACATTAAATTAGAAGATTGTATAGGTCAAACGGGAGATTTTCTTGATTCAAAAACAGGAATATCTTTGATAAGCGACGACATCTTAGCGCAAGGTGTCTCATTCGAACATATTAAAGTTGAAAATTTGGATGAGCAATTGAGCACAGATATTGGTAGTACTGAGAACTGTGGAAAACATAATAGTGACGCAGACATTAAATTAGAAGATTGTATAGTTCAAACGGGAGATTCTCTTGATTCAAAAGCAGGAATATCTTTGATAGGCGACGACGTCGTAGCACAAGGTGTCTTATTGGAAAATATTAAAGTTGAAAATTTTAACGAGCGAAGCGATAAAAGCCTTCAATACAAACATGAACTAAAAGCTCACAAGGTCTCTCGTAAGCTCGACAAGATTCTTGTTTGTGCGCAATGTGGAAAACCATTCGAAGGAAAAAACAAACTATATCGACATTTTAGGAGCGTACATTTTACGAGGAAGGTTCACTTATGCAATTATTGTGGGTGGGCATATCGCCGCAAAATTGATTTGTGGCAACATATTAAAAAGCACACTGGTGGAAAGCCCTTTACTTGCGAAGTTTGTAAAAAATCATTTTCACGGAGGAGGAAGCTGGCGACTCATATTAAGACACACACTGGTGAAGGGCTTTTTAATTGCGAGATATGTAAAAAGTCATTTACTGAGAAATACAAACTGAGGATTCATGTTAGAATACACACCGGTGAAAAGCCTTTTACTTGCGAGATTTGTAAACTGTCATTTTCTCAGAAGTGTGCACTGACGAATCATATTACGATACACACTGGTGAAAAGCCCTTTACTTGCGAAGTTTGTAAAAGATCATTTTCTCGGAAAGCTTACCTGGTGACTCATATTAAAACACATACCGGTGAAAGGCCTTTTACTTGCAAGTTTTGTAAAAAATCATTTTCTGACAAATATAAACTGACGACTCATATTAGAATGCACACCGGTGAAAGGCCTTTTAGTTGCGAGATATGTAAAATGTCATTTTCTGAGAAATATGCACTGACGACTCATATTAAAATACACACTGGTGAAAAGCCCACTTGCGAGATTTGTAAAAAATCGTTTTTTCACAAGAGTGATCTGCGAACTCATATTAAAAGACATGCCGCTGAAAAACCTTTTACTTGCGAAACTTGTAAAAAATCATTTTCTCAGAGGAACGAACTGGCGAGTCATATTAAAATACACACCGGTGAAAGGCCTTTTAGTTGCGAGATATGTAAAAAGTCATTTACTGAGAAATCTAGACTGAGGAGTCATATTAAAAGACACCCTGGCGAAAGGCCTTTTACTTGCGAGATATGTAAAAAGTCATTTCCTGAGAGATGTAGACTGGCGAGTCATATTAAAACACACACTGGCGAAAGGCCTTTTACTTGTGAGATATGTACAAAGTCATTTTTTGAGAAATCTACACTGGCGACACATGTTAAAATACACAGCGGTGAAAAGCCTTTTACTTGCGAGATTTGTAAAATATCATTTACTCGGAATAGCGGACTGACGGCTCATATTAAAAGACACACCGCTGGAAAGCCTTTTACTTGCGAGATTTGTAAAAAATCATTTTCTCGGAAGGATGGACTGACGAGTCATATTAAAACACACACCGGTGAAAGACCTTTTAGTTGCGAGATATGTAAAAAGTCATTTTCTGAGAAATATCAACTGACGACTCATATTAGAAAACACACCGGTGAAAAGCCTTTTAGCTGCGAGATATGTAAAAAATCATTTTCTGAGAAATATGGATTGACGATTCATTTTAAAACACACACCGGTGAAAGGCTTTTTGCTTGCGAGATATGTAAAAAGTCATTTCCTCTGAAATGTAAACTGACGAAACATATTAAAACACACAGCGGTGAAAAGCCTTTTACTTGCGAGATTTGTAGAAAATCATTTTCTCGGAAGGGCGACCTGACTACTCATATGAAAATACACACCGGCGAAAAGCCTTTTAGTTGTGAGATATGTAAAAAGTCATTTGCTGAGAAATATAGACTGACGACTCATATTAGAATGCACACCGGTGAAATGCCTTTTAGTTGCGAGATATGTAAAAAGTCATTTTCTGAGAAGTGTAGACTGACGGTTCATATAAGAATACACACCGGTGAAAAACCGTTTACTTGCGAAGTTTGTAAAAAGTCATTTTCTCGGAAGGGTGGACTGATGAGACATATTCAAACACATACCGGTGTACTGGGGAAGCTTTTTTCAGGTCTATGAAACTTTTTTGAAATGGTGAACGAAATTATAATTATAATAAAGGATACTAAGAGAATGATGACTCTAGTTAAGAAGATAATTTGATTTATTTATACTAGTTTTTTCATTAGATCTTTTGATTGGAAGTCAAATATAATTATTATACTAGTCAGACCACATCAACGAAGTGTCAATTTCATGCAACTGCTTCAAACCCAAAATGGTGAATGCAGGAGAAGTGATTAAGATAATGTCGGATTAGACAAACAGTTAAAAATGTCGTCCCAATAATTACGTCAAGGCCATGAAATCCTGTTGCTACAAAGAATGTTGAGCCATAAACTACTGAATCTGCAATAGTAGATGGGGCTTCAAAATATTCATAAGCTTGAAGAATTGTAAAATATAATCCTAGTAGAACCGTTAAAGTAAGTCTTTGCAGGCCTTGCGTATAATTGTTTTCTATTAACCTGTGATGAGCTCATGTTACAGTTAGTCCTGATGTTAATAGTATAAGAGTGTTTATTTAATAAAGGAATTTGTGTGGGTTGATTGGGGTGATTCCTTTAGGGGGTCAATTTATTTCTAATTCAATTGTTGGGGATAATCTATGAAAGAAGTCTCAAAAGTATGAAATAAAAAAGAATACTTACTGTAATGAATAAAACTATTCCTCATCGTAGGCCTATGGTTACTGGGTAAGCGTGGAGATCTTGCAATGTGCCTTCTCACACGACGACTCATCATCATTGATATATGGTAATAAATATTCCAAATAAGAATAGGGAATTGTTATAAAAGTGTACTCCGAAGTTTGTAAAAAGTCGTTTTGTACGAGGGATCGACTGAATAGGTAAATTACAACACACGCTGCCTGGTGAAAATCGTCTTACTGCGAAGTTTGCAAAGACATTTGGCTGCCCCTCAGGACCAAAAAGACATGAGAGCGCATACGTGTTGCAAAATTTGCTCGCTAAAAAAGCATAAGGACGGGGAGTTGCGCGACGGAAATGAATCAATATCAGTAATAATCTAACCGCTGTTTTCCTTATTTCCTTGGTTGTAAAGCGTATAATATATGTAAATATGAGAAGATATAAATAAAGAGAAGTGTGAGCTGCGGAGTATTTGATAAATACGAGGGATGATCGTAAAATAAGGTTCCCAAAGCCCTACAGCAGCAATAAGACGTGTTAGGCGAAATCCGACAACATTGACGTGTGCAGCAGCTCTCCCACTCTATATACGTACCACTCCCGTCTCGCTACGCCGCTCAGTGTTGGCTAAGCAGCCGTCCGAGGTGGAACTCCTGATCGCCGCTACCGCCAGGTGTGACATTCGCGCTGTGATACGTTTTTTAAGCGCGAAAGGGGTTTCACCTATAGACATCCATCGTCAATTAAGTTTATGGAGAAAAGTGTATAGCTGTTCAACACGTCCGCAAATGGTGTAGGGAATTCACTGGAGGTCGGACGGAAATTCACGATGAAGAGCGAAGCGGAAGACCATCAGTTCCAGAGGAAATCGTTGAAAAGGTCGAGAGCATACTGCTCAACTCGCTCTTCGGATTCTTGAGATTTCCAACACCACAATTGAAAAGATTTTGACTGGCGACAGAATTTTACGACATGGAGATACAGAAGTTGGAGCACCGTCTGCAAAAATGCTTGGATAGAAATGGCGATTATGTCGAAAAATAGCTAAAGTTTTTACCTTTAAAATGATGTGTAATATTAAGGAAATAAAGAATGCTGTCTATTTTTTAAAAATATGGGAACCTTATTTTACGATCATCCTTCGTATAAGGAAATAAAATTCTAAAAGACAGGAAAAGTGTAATGGTTCTCTTTATTGATTAGGTTTGCATACTTATTTATGTAAATAGTCTCATAGGCGTCAGTTCAAGCGGCGAAATCATGTTTTTAATCAGTTTTAGGTTTTCTTATTTAGTATGCCAGGTATCGTTTATGTGTTGTGCTACACTTGACGCTTGTATCTTCCCGTATCTGTAATACCTAATGTGTTCATTGAATCTAGTACCTATCGCTCATTTTGTTTGACCAATACAGGCTTTATCACAATCACCATATGCAATTTTGCAAATTTCCGACCTTTCTCTTATATCCGGTTTATCTTTTGGATTACCAAGAAGGTTTTTGAGTGTATTTCGCGAACTGAAACATACGTTACTCTTCTATAGAGATCGATCGCATGCTTAGGAAAGTCCAACATAAGCTTTATGTCGGAAATTCCACGATCTCAATCCCAACAGTAACCCGCGATAAGAAGTTTGTAAAACTTCCCTTCTATAGAGTATCGAAAGGTATTAGTAAAGTTTTTAATCAATAAAAAGAAGGGACCTTTACATTTTTCCTGTCTTTTCGATTTATCACGGTAAAGAGGTCATTTGATTTATGGTTGTGCTGTAACATTATTGAAAATAAAGACGATTAACAGAAAAGTTCAATTGATTAAAAGTAGAAAGTATCGAACGGCCATTTGCGACAAGATTAAAAGAAACGTTAGTCCACAACAAAACCTCTCTAAAATTTACAAATAAAGAATTGGAAATGTTAAAAAAAGGACTCAAGCATGGTTCACGGCAAGACAAATTTCCACTCGACGTGCTGGACGACCTTAAAGATAGTAATGAGCAGATCACGTTTAAATCTCAAACGGGGAGTAAGGAAAAATACAATTCCAAACAAGATGCAGACACTTTAGCCTCCCTTAGGAAGAAAGGATGCATGTACGTCGAGGCTTGGTGGACTGGTCATTTTTAATAAATGTAAAAAATGTTAATACAGCTTGAATAATTAATTATTTAGTTTTTCGTAGGTTTTGCCAAAACGAGTGCATTGTTAATTACAATTTTTTGCCACAATGACGAACAGATCAAGCACCAAGACTCTATTTTTAATATTTTTTACAATCTTTGCTGTTATTAATAACAATTAATTAATGACATTAGGATCATTGATCAGAGGAAGGAATTGTGAACAATTTGAGTTTTCAATCGTCCAATTTCGAAGTTAATTAACTACAAAACCTATGCAACTAATTTCTTACCGACCGAGCGCTGTCTGTAATATCTTAGCGGTCCGTAACCCGATACTTTCTCAATTGGCTGAACTGTTTTAACTTTTTCGCTTGCTATATGCAGTGTTGCCAGATTTAGTGATTTTTTAACTAATCTAGTGATTTAGTGAAAACTTTTGCCAAAATAAGACTTTCTAGTGATTTTTCTAACAATAACTGATTTTTAAAAATCTTTCTGATACAAAAATTACATTGTTATGTAACTACATCTCTCCCTGTGTCACTATCAATGGGTTTGACAAGCTGATTGATCTGGTTGATCGAACTGTTTTAGTGATATCATGAGTAAGTAGTCACACTGTATAGCACGTTCCGTTAGAGAAACGTACATTTACGTCATACTCCCCGCGTAGGGACTTGCGTTTCAGAGTTTTTGTAGCTGTGCAACGGATACGCGCAGGCGTCGTCGTAGCAAATGAATGCAGCGTTGAGGTTAGTGCTGTAAACGAGAGACAGTATATTAGATGTTATGTGTATGTAAACGATATTAGGTGATATGAGTATTAGGACAAGGAGTGGAGAGGTGACGTGACGGTTCGAGAAGCAAAAATAAGTTTTTGTTATTAGTTGAGTAAAAAAGTATTGTATTACGTTAAAATAAAGTTAACAGTGCATTCGTTAGTTTAATTCCTTCTTGAATAGTCATGTTTCAATGACGTAATGTACTTTTGTCTAACGAAATGCACTATATTTTATAAAAGAAAAATCCCACCTTTACTATGACATTGGGTCATTAACGTTATAAACAGACTCCCTGAAAAACCTTTTAAAACGTTAAAAAA
>JAROYC020000003.1:1443307-1473099 GCA_029619255.2 Dynastes hyllus | reverse complement strand
AAACTTTTCATTCGACATTCTTGTGTATGGTGCTGAGCAAAATGATTTGGGTTTTTTCTTAGGAATGTAGCCAACCATAGTCATTTTGTCATAAAAGCCAAATGTAGAAAAATTCCCGGGTTTTTGTTCTTTGCATCTTTATTTCTTTTTGGTATTTCTCTCTTATTTTTTTAGTATTCCAACCACTGTTGGTTCTTTTCTAATAAACATTTAGCCAATGGAATGCTTGTAAAAAGTTATCCATTGTAACATTTAGTCCAGAAAAGTGGATGCTGCATACTAAAGTTTGCACTACTTCAGAAGCAAGATTTGTATGGATAGGTTGATTGGGTCGTCGTCCGATATATACCATTCCATTAAATTGCAAATCCTGATTCTGGCAAACAATGACATTGAGGAATTTGAATTTTGGCCAGCTTTTTAGGTCAAATACCCCTACGTGCGTCGGTCCGCTTCCTAGTTATCGGTATCCCGGGTTTTCCCAAATTTTTTTGGAAATTAAATTCCTTTTATAAATAAGTTTTTTATGCCAAACTTTTTTTTTAAATTTTGGCCCAGTGTTTTGGTGATTGGTATTACCCAGCGCTCGGATTGATTCTTGCTTGTTTTGTAATTTTTTGTAACGAATTTTGTTTCTTTTTTAGGAGGAAGTTTTTTAATGTGATTTACATTCCGGGCCTAGTTCCGCATACGTTGCCATTCCCTTTGGAGGAAAGAAAAGCAAATTAATGTAGTTGAAGAGGAAGAAATAGAACTAATTTTGGGTTATATTCTATTATCTCAACAAACGAAATCCTGCAGATGCGTTCGCAAAAATGGCTACAGTATATGATGAGTACCATGAACACTCCAATAATATCTTTGAAGAATATAGTAGTGAGACAGACATTAAATTAGAGAATTGTATAGTTCAAACGGGAGATTTTCTTGATTCAAAACCAGGAATATCTTTGATAAGCGACGACGCTGTAGCACAAAATGTCCCATTGGAACATATTAAAGTTGAAAATTTGAATGAGCAGTTAAGCAAAGATATTGGTGGTACTGTGAACTGTGAAAAATATAATAGTGACGCAGACATTAAATTAGAAGATTGTATAGTTCAAACAGAAGATTTTCTTGATTCAAAAGCAGGAATATCTTTGATAAGCGACGACGTCGTAGCACAATGTGTCTTACTGGAAAATATTAAAGTTGAAAATTGGAACGAGCAAAGCGATAAAAGCTTTAAATACGAACATGAATTAAAAGCTCACAAGGTCTCTTATATGCTCGACAAGATTGTTGTTTGTGTGCAATGTGGAAAATCATTCGAAGGGAAAAACAAACTATATCAACATTTTAGGAGCGTACATTTTACCAGGAAGGTTCACTTATGTAGTTATTGTGGATGGGCGTATCGTCGCAAAATTGATCTGAGGAGACATATTAATAAGCACACTGGTGGAAAGCCCTTTACTTGCGAAGTTTGTAAAAAATCATTTTCCCAGAAGAGTAAACTTGCGACTCATATTAAAACACACCCGGTGAAAAGGGCCCTTTTTCTTGCGGATATGAAGAAATCATTTTCCCAAAAAGAGCGGACTGAGGCGTCATGAGAAAATACATACCGGTGAAAGACCTTTTACTTGCGAAGTCTGTAAACTGTCATTTTCTCGGAAGTGTGTACTCACGAATCACATTAGAATACACACCGGTGAAAGGCCTTTTAGTTGCGAGGTTTGTAAAATGTCATTTTCTGAGAAATATAAACTGACGATTCATTTTAGAATACATACCGGTGAACAGCCCACTTGCGAGATTTGTAAAAAATCATTTTCTCGGAAGAAAGAACTGGTGGGTCATATTAAAAGACACGCCGCTGAAAAGCCTTTTACTTGCGAAATTTGTAAAAAATCATTTTTTTCGGAAGAACGAACTGACGGAATTCGAACGCACACTGGTGAAAAGCCTTTTACTTGCGGGATATGTAAAAAGTCGTTTTCTGAGAAAAGTAGACTGACGACTCATATTAAAATACACACCGGCGTAAGGCCTTTTACTTGTGAGATATGTAAAAGGTCTTTTTATGAGAAATCTAAACTGGCGAGTCATATTAAAATACACACCGGTGAAAAGCCTTTTACTTGCGAGATTTGTAAAAAACCATTTTCTCGGAAGAATGAATTGACGAATCATATTAGAATACATACCGGTGAAAAGCCTTTTACTTGCGAGATTTGTAAGAAATCATTTTTTGGGAAGAGTTCACTGACGGCTCATATTACAAGACACGTCGCTGGAAAGCCTTTTACTTGCGAAATTTGTAAAAAATCGTTTTTTAAGAAGAATGGACTGGCGAGCCATATTAGAACGCACACCGGTGAAAGGCCTTATACTTGCGAGATATGTAAGAGGTCATTTTCTGAGAAATATCAATTGTCGAGTCATATTAAAATACACACCGGTGAAAAACCTTTTACTTGCGAGATTTGTAAAAAATCATTTTCTCGGAAGAATGAACTGACGAGTCATATTAGAATACACACCGGCGAAAAGCCTTTTACTTGCGAGATTTGTAAAAAATCATTTTTTGGGAAGAGTGCACTGACGGCTCATACTAAAAGACACGTCGCTGGAAAGCCTTTTACATGCGAAATTTGTAAAAAATCGTTTTTTAAGAAGACTGGACTGGCGAGCCATATTAGAACGCATACCGGTGAAAGGCCTTATACTTGCGAGATGTGTAAAAGGTCATTTTCTGAGAAATATCAACTGACAAATCATATTAGAAAACACACCGGTGAAAGGCCTTTTAGTTGCGAGATATGTAAAAAGTCATTTCCTCTGAAGTATAAATTGACGTCTCATATTAAAATACACAGCGGTGAAAAGCCTTTTACTTGCGAGATTTGTAAAAAATCATTTTCTCGGAAAGGTGACGTGGCCATTCATACTAGGATACACACCGGTGAAAAGCCGTTTACTTGCGAAGTTTGTAAAAAATCATTTTCTCAGAAGGGTAACCTGACGAGTCATATTAAAACACATACCGGTGAAAAGCCTTTTACTTGCTAAGTTTGTAAAAAGTCGTTTTGTGCGAAAGACCGACTGAATACACTCAGTTCCATATGAACGTTTGAGCAGAATATTTGGTTTTCTTAATATCTTCGGCAAATTATGCATCGAAGTTAATGCTGAACTACAAAGAAACACAAATGCAAGAGAAAATAACATTAAAAAATGTATTACATTTTATACAGAGAATATTTACGATAATAGTAACTCAAAACGGCGAAATTTCTATAGGTCCATTAACACAAAATTAATAAATTAAATAAATACATAAAACATTTCTAAATTTAGTAGTGAGTGTTAGATCCTCTATTCAAAATAACTTCAAACACCCGGGTCTTCTACTGTTATCAATTTGGTCAATGTTGAAAAAGGAATATCATTCCAACACCTCGTTATCGCAGATTTTAATTCTTTGACGCTATCGTATTGTTTATTATTGGCATTCCTCTTTGGAATATTCCCCAAAATTTTCGAGGGGGTTAGATCGGGCGAGCGAGCGGCCATTGTAATAAATTTTTTCCTTTTGATAAAACCCCCCCTTTTTGTCTGGAATTAGGATAGCGATTGTTTTGTAAAATATCCACTTCGTCGGCAATTTTCACCAAAGTCTATCAGAACCATTTCCAGAAGTGTATTTAAAATTAGAATTATTCGCGTAAAATAAAACGTATAGGGGTTTTTATTGTTAAGGGAAAAAGCCGCCCAAACCATTTCACTACCGCTAAAAATTTCGGCTCATCTCAACTTCAGTGTTCTTGCGTAAACGTGCCAAAATAGCCAAAGGCCCGCCCAAAGTTAAATTTTTTCCGCCAAAAAATATCGTTGTTCCACTCGACCCCATGTCGTATGATTTTGCGCAAATTTCAGTCTTGCCTGTTTATTTTCTCTTTTAAGGGTGGTTTGAAACCTTTCTTAGCCCCCAAAAACTTTACTCCGGATAAAATTTGTTGTACATGTTTTTGTTACTGGTAAATTTAGATTACATTTTATTTGTTGCGCGGTTACATTACCAGAAGAGGTAACCGAAATATCGATGAGCTCTGCCTTCGAGTTAGTTTTTTTTACACCCCTTAGCCGATTTTTTTCCGTAGGAATTGCCCAACTTTTTAAAATTTTGATGAGATGATGGGATCGTCCTATTTTTTTGCTATGGTTGGGGTTTTAAAACCCCACCTCTTTATAACAATTTATTTTTGTTTTTTTCCCCCTTGGGTAACAATTTACCCCTCGGTATTTTTATAAACGATTGTATACTTGATAATAAAACAGGGTGTTAAAAAAAAGTTTAAAAATTTAAAAGGGGAAAAATTACGATCAAAAAAAAGTAAAACCCCAATGAACATGGGTCCCCAAAACAACGTTTTCGAGATAAGTGCAATTGTTTTTTTTTTCATTTTTTTGCATTTTGCGTTACAGCACGAAATGTCCCCTTCCATTTCAACACAGGATGACATCTTTTAAAGAAGGAACTCCGCACCCTTTCCCAAAAAGCCCGGTTTTGCTCGAATTGTTTGACAACATTGTTCAATTCGCTGTCCGACTCGGAAGATTATTTACTTGTTTCTCACTAAATTTTTAATAACCCAAATACAAATATCTAAGGGGTTTTTCGGGGGACCCAGCAGGCCATGGAATGGGGCCCCCCACCCATCCATTCCAGAAACGTTTGTTCAGGTGCTCCCTAACCAAGCGTAAAATGCGGGGGGTTTCCCCATCCAAAACCAAACATTCAATTCCAATTTCGAGGGGCTCTTCCAAAAATTCGGGGGGTGTTTCCAGAAAGAATTGCAGGACCTGTTAAACGTGGCAAACAACCGGTCCCAATAACTGATCTCCAAAAAAGAAGATATTGAGACTGAAAATGTTGATGTCTTTCTCTGACACTTTAATCATACACTTCTTCTATCTATTTTATGGCATATTTGCCAATAGGTTTTAAAGAAACTACTATAACTTTCTTCCTCTTATTTGAAAAACCCCCCCAGAAAATGGCTAATGGGGGATCCTCGTCACCCCCCTGCATAAAGTCTGGTGACCTAAAAAGGGGTATAGGGACCCTCTATACACCATATACAGTTCTAATATTATAAAATGTTTCAGGTTTAGTAAATTCCATATGTACGGTGATGACATGCAGTTGATTTATTCTTTCGCACCCGGTATTGTTGAGGTAGTTTCTAATATCAATGCTGATCTTTCGTCTATATTTTCAAAATCTTGGCGTAATTCTCTTTTGATTAACCCCATTAAATTTACTGTTCTGTTTTTAAACAAATTTAAACCCAAATTACGGGTTTTCTGAAAAAATTAAAATTAATTGTCGACAAAACATTAGTTATTTCTGATTGTTTCCGTTACCTGGGTCTCTTCCAAAAGTTCGGGCAACGTGTTTACCAGAAAATTAAGGTATACAGGACCTGTTAAACGTTGTGGCAAAACAACCGGTCCTAATAACTGATCTCCTAAAATGCCTAGCCAGATATTGAGACTAAAACGCTGCTGATGTCTGGAGTCAAGAACAGCGGATTTATCGACCAAACGTGATTATTGTGGCGTTGAAAACCCCATCTTTAGTGAAACATAAATGCAAAGGCCTCGACGATTGGGAAAAGTCTCCAATAATGGGACGTGTTTCCCAAAGCATTCCCATCGGCACGACCAACATAAAACCATGTCGACCATTTCAGCATTTGAATAAGGCATTGCAAATCGGGAAAATAATTTCCCTTGCGTCGAAAATAAATTCATTACCAGAAAACAGCTTATGAATTGATAGCGAACTGATTCATAACCCAAAAGTTATATGAAAACAAAAAGTTTTCAAAGCTGTTGTTTTTTTTTTTTAAATCCCTTTATTTAAAAACAGCGTATGCATAACTGCGAACTGTTAATAAAATTTATGAAAAAAATTTTCAAAAAAAACAAATGCACTTATCACAAAACGGTTGATTTGCGGACCCATGTTCATTGGGCTTTTTTACTTGTTTTTGATCGTAATATATGTCCCTTAAATATTTAAACGTATTTTTTTTAATACCCTGTATATTTAACAATAAATAAGCTTTTGATGTTTAAAGGCTTTTTTACACTGAAAGGTAATACTTGATTTCGTAGGATGTCTGCCTAACACTGTAATTTTGACATTTCGCTCGTATTTATAGCAGCAGGTACTTCCCCTCATATTAACAGTTGGATATTAAAAATAATGTCTCTGCTTTTCTTTACGTTCAGGGGAAAAGTAATTCAAAGGGAATTCCCTCTCCCTTGCTAAATGTTTATAGAGGAACTACAAAATTATGTGGAACTATAGAAATTTCACTGAGTGTAGACATTAACACGTTCACTGCGGCAGATTTCGTTTATTTTGTCTGGTATACGTCATTTGCGACTGGCAAGAGGTTTGACCATTATTGCGTTACCAGTCAGTAGTAAGAAAGTACGTATCGGCAGCAGTCCATCGCTCTCTCTAACAACGTAAATTTCGGTAAGCTTATCAGCACTTCCGCCTTTTGGACGCGATCTCGTCAATTAGTGACACCAAACCGAATAATAGACAAAATCGAGAGATGGCAATGCACTAAATGCGGCCGGACTTTGAAAATGGTTTATTTGGATGATACGGAGTGGATTAGATGTAAGTTCTGTGGAGAACATTGTCCTATAAATCAATCTTGGAGCTGCACGCGTCGAACCTACCGGTTCGATCGCGATATCGATTTACGCGGTCACACGAGTCAGTATCGATATTATCCATATAAGGAGTAAGGAACTTTTACTGTTACATAATGAAGACCAATTAATTATTGAATTGAAAAAATAAAATATTATAAAAAAATGTGTTTTATTATTAAGACTAAGCATTTTGTTAATATTACCTTTTAAACAGTACGTGATTTTCAAGAACGTGATAGTGGATAGAGGATAGCAGGTAAAACAGGTAAAGTAGGTGGGTGAGACAGTATTTAATCATATAACGAATATTAGTGTTATATACTTTTATTTGTATATATATATACATCCACAATCTATCACTCTCAGACAAATAATTTCGATAACATATCACAGGCTGTTCTTCCACCACCGCCTCTAATAATTCCCTTGTCAACTGCCTTCTAAAACTCACCATATTAAGTTTCTTCTCATGTTTGTACACTTCATGATATCTGATATGGGAGTTTACTACAGCTGCACCAAGTATTAGTTCAAATGCAACTTTGCGATACCATTTTAAACCTTTCAGTAACGTAGTATAGTAAGGCGACATTTGGTCGCTTATGTCAACCCCCTTTTAGGCTTTATTATAGTCCAGCACGTACTTCAGCTTCAAAATGGAATCTCCCTTCCGGCCCTTTTTGCCAGTATCGCATCATTTTTGTTTGATATCATCGTCACAGGTCGCTTATCTTGCCATATTATTATTTTTATGCCGCTTTTGTTATGAAAGCCAATCACCTGCCCTTTTTTTAATTTCCTATTGACAAAATCTTTAGGAACGCCCCTTCTGTTAATTCGTAACATTCCCCAGTAGTGCGTTTTGTTAATCTGAAGCGTTTTCACCAAATTTACTCCGGAATAAAAATTATCCCCATATAAGGTTCGACCACCATTTAGATCTTTCATTAGACTTAACTTTCTCAGTATGAGAATTTTCCTTGTCGCCAAAATTTTCATCTTTTCCTGGGTATACTTTTACATATGAAACTGTTTTATTCATAAGTAAAGAAAATGTTTGCACTTTCACAGTGTATCAAGCCAAAATAAACAAAAATGTTCTCCTTCTAAGTACGCAATATCCAACAGTTTCGATTGATGCTGGTACAAAGAAAAAAGCCAGAAACAGTTTTATACCATAATAGCACAAAATATGGCGTTGACGTAGTAGATCAAATGGCCCGAAAAAACAGCGTGAAGCACCCTCAAGAAAATGGCCAGTCCATGTTTTTTTTAATATATTAGATCTTTTCTGCAATCAATGCGTTTGTTGTATACAAAGACATCACTGGCAAAAAAATAAAACGTCGCGACTTCATTCTGTAATTGGCAGAAGAACTCTCGCAACGATCCAATAACGAAGAAGATCCTCAGGAGGGAACATCGAATCAAAAATGCAACAAGAACTTATAAGCCGGATCAAAGACAGATAAGCAATCTCGCAAAAGACGTACATGTCAAGAAAAGAAATGTGAAAATAAGACTTGCGATAGATGTAAAAACTGTAACAAGAACATATGTGGAAAATGTGGATTTAAAATAACTTATTGCAAAAATTGTAACGATATTTAAAATACTAAAGTTAAGTTAGAAGTTATTTTTATATCTTGTGAATAAATATACACTTTTATGCAAACAAATTATGTTAATAAAAACAGTCGAAACAAAATTGAGTTTTAATCACCAGTCAATTTGACCGGGGCGGCGATTCGAGGAATTCTCGGTACCCGATACTTTCTCAATTGGCTGTACCCTCTTGACATTTACGCTTGCTATACGTCCAGTGATGCCAGACTTCATGATAAATCGTGTAATTTCACGATTTTACATAAAATCTCAGAATTTTCAATATTCAAAAGAAAATTAGTCCATTATAGAGCGAACATTTCGTGAAATTTATATTTAGCAAAGGTCATTGTAAATATCATTCTATTTCAACGCCGTTTATAATTAATAATCTGAATTAGGATGTTATGAATATTATAATATCACGTTAATTTTTCTATTTAATAGCCGATGTAAAAAAATGATGAGCGATGGGTGTGATGTTACTGAAAATAAATTTCCTAACTTAAGTACATTCCTATTTAATTTACTATGTTTACGGTAACCCAGTGCTGTCGTAGAAAGTACTCACAAATCAATCTACAGAAAACTCGGACAAGGAATAGACTTAAGAGCGACACGGAAGGATAACCACTCACAAAAAGTTTAGTTTCACATAGCGGCAATCGTTATGATTTTAAAATTAATTCATATCTTATAGAAAAACTTAATTAATTTCATTTACTGTATACGTTAAAAGATGACACCGATACAGATTCCGAAAAAAATACTTTTTTTTTTGTGGACGTCGCAAACAGTTAATTGCCTCCATTTGTGTGTATTTGTAACTATTACATTTTGTACAATTTAGTGTTTATTTTAAAGTACTAGAACATTGTTTTTATAAACGTCCTTAGTTTTCCTATTACTAAAACGAATTAAATCGTATTTATATGTAAAAACAAAATTTTTTAGGACATCTCAGGAATTTTTTTAAGCAAGCTCAGGAATTTCTCATTTTCTAATCTGGCAACACTGTATGGGTCTTCATAACAAAGTTTGAAATAGTTGGAAGGTTGTGTTAGAGTTTTCTTTTAAGGTGAGCGGATGCAATCTTTATTAATTCTATTTTGTATGTTCTTACTTAGAATTAGAAGTAATTTTCATCCGTATTAATCACGGTTTAGAGTTAGCCTATTTAATTAGTCATATTGTAGACTATTCCTAACCTAGAACTTATTAGTTTACAAATTTCTGCCTCCCAGTAAGTTGTAAGAAGATAGAGATGTCTCTATCGTCAACCCAATTATAGTTTTTTATTTGATGAAACGGAGTTAATTGTTACTCTAACTACAAGCTGACTGGATGATGTTATCAAAACGTTGCTACTAAGGTTACGGAACAAAATAATGCTATCGATATGCCTCTTACTATCGATTGTAACCAGTTTCTGTGTGGAGATAACATTCTTCTATCGTTTCGAGTATGTTAACACTCTTGTTAATAAATACATTAATAATAACCTTCGTCCTGAGACCATGCACTGCTGTAGCCATAAGGATGGATTTATATTTACAAACAATAAAAGAATAATGCAATATGATGTAGGTACAAGTACATATACTTGTTGAAGGTCGCATTGGGAAGCAAGTACTGACCACAACTCACAAATTGCCCAGCGCATTTTTCAATTTCCCTTAAAGAGTATTTAGTACGTTTCAAGTAGTGTTCGAAGGACTTTAAGGACCACAATGAATACTTTGTACTTGATATTTCTATCGTCACTTGTCAGTATTCAGTGCTGTACTTTTTTAAATACTGTATTTGCTAAATTCAAGCATTTTTGTAGAGGGAAGTACGATGCTTGTTTTCTTCAATATGTGGAATACCATGGCACTACTTTCAATAAAATTCCGTCACCTTGGGGCGTGGATCAGGGATCTAATTTTGGACTCGTTCTACTTCTAAACTTTATAAATGACATCGTTAACAGAATAAACAGCAGAAATAACTGTTCTTCACTTCAGAATGATCTTGATCCAATGTTTTTTGAGAAGAAGTACCAACAACTCGTTAGTAGGATGAGAAGATTGATTTCTCATTAGAATTAAAGTCTAGAATTGCAAAATCTAAAGTAACTTAATTGGTTACGAAAAAATATGGGTAGTGAGTATCTAAATTAAAAATATAAAAACCGTAAAAGAATTGTAAATACCAAAATAAGAGCTAAAAAAGAAAAATTTTAAGGATTGTTTGATTTCTGCCGCAAAAAACTCTGTGGGCTATTGTAAATCAAGTGAATTTAAAAAAAAAAAAGGGAATAAAATTAATAATAAATTATAATAAGAGTTTGTTAAAAAGGTGGTACCGGGAGTGGCGCAAAGCATAAAAAATAGGTACGTAATATACAATATTAGTGAAAAAAAATATTGTTACCTCTTCCTGTCGTCTTGATGTCCACTGCGGCAATTGGCAACCGCCCTGGTTAGGGTGCGTAGAATTGCAAAAATCGGCAACGCTTCCATTGTCGATTCATTCAGCCGTCAAGTGGTGAATACGTTGTCGTATACTTTGAAAAAGATCGTTTGTAATCCAATGAAGTAAGATTTGCAAATGTCAGATATTCCTTTTCCTCATCTTTGGGGACCTTGATTTTCACTTTTTAGACCGAACCTTTTTTAAATCGGGATTTTCTGTTAAAAATTTCACCAAATTTTTGAGCAAAAATCATCCTATAGTGTTCGTCAAGTTTTAGAGCGGCTTGTAAATTGTTTTGGGAATTTAATTTCGTGCAGATAAGTTTACGTTTTTTTAATTGCTCAATAGCTTGTGCAACTTCAGAATAGTTCATAGAAATTTAATCTATTTTTGTTGAACGTCCGAAATTGGAAAAAAATTTCTGACTATCTTGAATCCGCCAAAAAATCATTTGAATCAAGTTTTAAGATGACATTTTCCACTTGTGAAAAATATTTTTGATAGTAAGATGTGGCCCGTCCCCCTCGCGTTATTACAGGCTGAGGGGGGTGGAATTTCCCGGGCACAATTGTTCGAATAAAGGATGGGTTTTTGGGGATTTGATGAACACTTTTTTGGTAGATGCTATTAACCTATCCACCATCGGATACTTTTTTTTCGAATTTTCTTGGGCGAGGTGAATGCGTGTATGACTGTTTTTAAGAAGAGTCGGAAAACATATTTTCAACACCCCTACCAACCTCAGCATTGTTGCGGCTCCGTCAGTAACGAACATTGTATTGGGTTCCTGTGATACTTCCCAAAGAACCCTTTTTTTATCTTGACAACGGTTTCGCATTAGTTTTCGAATCCTTTTACTGGGTAACAACAATGAAGCTGGTGGACAATCACGTTTTTAAAAGGGCGCGCTTTCAACATGAATGACGTTGTGTTTCTGAGCATCAGTTGTTTCATCCACACATAGGCAGATTTTCTTATTTCTCAACTCGTCTTTTATACATTCCTTTATTGTACCTTCCATGAGGGAACGTATTGAGCCCAAAAAAACACGAAAGTGTTCATTAGATACTAGATGTTGTGGGATGTTCCACACTTAACATAAAAATCAAAAAAAATTGCCAGTATGGAATACTGTTTCTTAAATTAAATACATGACGTTTTTCTTTTACAATGTTTTCTTAAATTTAAACCTTTTCGCAACTTAGCAATCCGCTATTGCATATTGTGTAATAAATATGCGGACTTCTATATTCTAATCCAAGGAAATGCCTGAGATATTTATTCACATTCGAAGGGAACGTTACACCCTTTGGGTGTCCCATCTCCGCGTACTTATTTGGCGCGCAGCGTGCAACGTACTGTCGTTTTGAACTCTCTCGCGGTACTGTCGAGATCGACTACGAGTTGAAAATTACCCCTACCCACGCCGCTACCGCTTCGCTACTGCCATCCCGTACCAACTTTTTAACAAAATTTAGTTATTAGAAATATTGAGAATTGGGAGAGAAATGTAGGATAAATGTCAAATGTATATACATAACCTTACTAAGAATACTTCCCGCACAACTCTTACTTGATAATTTATGCATTCCTGCCTACTGTTGCTTAGAAAAATTGCAATGTGGATTGGTTTTGCGTGTAACATCATCAAAACTATTACACATTTGCATCGTCAAAATATAAAAATTCAAAAGAATTAGAAACATGGAATAATGTAGTTATTTCAGGTGTTTTCTTCATTGCTCGAGCAATTTTTAAACACCGCTCCCATTTCACTCGACTTATAAAAAAAACATTTGTGTTGCTCAATCTGTTCGATCAATCAAAATACACAGCTTTAGTTATTTTGTATCGACAGACTATTTTGAAAGTAGAAAATATGTTTTATATTCCATTATAAGTCTCTTTGCTATCGTGTTTATAGGATTAAAACATTAATTCCTATGTAGCGTTATTATGTTGTAAGTCAATACTTTTTAATATGAAAAAGTCAACAATATTACAAGAATACGTCTTTTATTAACCATAGTACGACGTAAGTTATTACTAACGGGATTAACAGGAATAACAAACTCTTCTCAATAAATGACTTTTTACAAACTTCGCAAGTAATAGATCTTTCTTCAGTGTGTTTTCTAATATGAGCCCTCAGTCTATTCTTCTCAAAAAAATGATTTTCTACAAATTTAGCAACTAAAAGGCCTTTCACCAGTGTGTCTTTTAATATGAGTCGTCAGGTTGCCCTTCTGAACAAATGATATCTTACAAATTTCGCAAGTAAAAGGCCTTTCACCAGTGTGTTTTCTAATATGAATCCTCAGTCCATTCTTATTAAAAAATGATTTTTTACAAACCTCGCAAGTAAAAGGCCTTTCACCGGTGTGTACCTTAATATGAGCCGCTAGCCCATCTTTCCGAGAAAATGATTTCTTACAAATTTCGCAAGTAAAAGGCGAATCTTTTATTATCTTGACAACGGTTTCTGCATTAGTTTTCTGAATCCTTTTACTGGATAACAACAATGAAGCTGGTGGACCATCACGTTTTAAAGGACGCGCTACAATATGAATGACGCTGTGTTTCTGAGCATCAGTTGTTTCATCCACACATAGGCAGATTTTCTTATTTCTCAACTCGTCTTTTATACATTCCTTTACTGTACCTTGCACACGTGGCAAATTGTATCGTAATTGCATAGATGTTGGCAGGTTCCATGGGGCGAACGTTTTTACCCCAAAAAAAGAAAGTGTTCATTAGATATAGATGTTGTGGGATGTTGCACACACTTAACATAAAAATAACGTCATATAAAAATTGTCAGTATGGAATACTCTTTCTTAAATTTAATTTCATGACGTTTACTTTTTTCAATGTTTTTCATTCAAACCTATCCCGACTTAGCAATCCACTATCGCATATTATGCAATAAATATGCGGACTTCTATATTCTAATCCAGGGAAATGCCTGAGATATTTATTCACATCCGAAGGGAACATATCGCCCATGATTATTATGTGTTTCAATTATAATGCTATTTCTAGCAATGTCAACTTTGATTCATTGAAATGTATTATGCTTCCTTTTGCAGAAATGCATTGTTTTTTTTTCTTGTATGCTCATATACCTTATGTTTAAACTCGCATACATCAATTTTTTGTAAAATTTTCAATATTTGGGTTCTGTCCTTTGAAAATAAATTATTATTATTATTAAAACATCCTGGCCCAGTGTTTGGTGTTACCCAGCTCAGATTGATTCTTGCTTGTTTTGTAGTTTTGCTTAATTTTTATGTAATTTTTCGTAACAGCTTTTGTTTCTTTTTTAGGAGGAGGCTTTATTTTTTATGTGATTTACATTCCAAACCTCGTTCTACGTACGTTGCCATTCTCTTTGCATGAAAGAAGAGCAAATTAACCATAGGGATGAATCCATATTTACAAACAATGAAAGGCTATCGCAATATTATGCAGGTACAAATACGTATAGTTGTTGATGATCGTACTGGGAAACAAGCACTAACCACTATTCATCAATTCTTTGCAAAGCTGCATTGCAATATCTCTGAGATATTCGGGCAATCTATTATCCAACTTTTTACCTGTATAAATAGACGATTTTTCATAGATGCTAGTTTCTATACTAACAAGTCTCATTAAATCTCTGCTTCAAGTAGAATATTTATGAGTTTGTCCAACTTTAATAGTACTTGAGTTATCAAATACGGCCACAGCAACTCTCCCAATCTAACCCTAATTTTCGTAAGCAAGCGTATCTACCCTACATTCATGTTGTCACCGATCGCATCAGCAAGATTCTCTTCAGGAACAACATAAAAACCATCTTCAAACTCAATTTTAAGCTCTCATACTACTTTCCCATCAAAGACCGCAATCATCTGGAAGCCCTTGGTGTCTGCCAGATTCCATGTTCATGCGGTGGTTGTGTACATCTGTGAAACAAGGCGATCAGTCAGCACTCGCGTTATTGAGCAGGAACGTTGTACGCGGTTGTTGTGTGTTGCCGGGTCCGCATTGGCTGAGCATAGACTGGAAACTGGCCACCAAATCCAATTTAACTCTACCCGCATCTTATCTCGCAATCCTCACTATTATAGTAGAAAGATTCGCGAATCAATAGAGATTTTCAAACAATACATTTTGAAAGAAGAATACAAATCTGGTTGTCTAGAATTCAACATCTCGCATTTAACTGATTCAATACTGTTACGCAAATATTTTACCAAATCATCAACTTTTGTTTGCGGTTCTACAATCCCTCGCCAAATTACATGAAACACTCAATATTTTGTAGTTTCTTCATAATAAAATATAAACCATACATGTATTATATTTTTTGTTTATAAAATATATTGTAAAAATATGTAACATATGTAAATATTAAATAAGTAATTAATATTTAGTCCATAACCCATGATTTTTAATAACACCCTTAATTCTTCGGGGCATACTTTCAATGCAAGATATGATTGTCTCTTTTATATCTTTAAAATGGTTCTGCATACATCCTTTATATTCTTCATTAATATTTCCTTTTCAGTTTTCTCTTTCATATACCTTACTTTTTAGTCGATTCCTTACGTTCTCGATAGGATTGAGATCGATGAATTTCGGGCCAACGTAAAAAGAGGTATGTGATTGTCTTCAAGAATTTCTTAACCTTTTTTGCCACATGCCAAGCAGCATTATCACATAAATATACGTCCTGTCGGTGGCCGACGTCCTGGCTTACAAAAAGAGGTAACAACATGGTTTTTAACACATTTATGTACTGCTCTTGACGCATTGTACCTTCTACAAAATACAAAGGGCCGGGTTCGTCTCCACCAATCACTCCCCAAATCATTACCTGCGGAGGGTGTGCTACAGTTCGAAGAGCCGTGGACTCTGTGAGACGTTCGCCAGGTCGTCTACGAACAAATTGTGCTCGCTGCACTAACGCACAGAACAGTACTCGTCACTAAAAACCTATTAAATAATGCAAACATTAATTCAAGCCAAAATTATGTTAAGTTATTCACCTTTCCAATTCTCGTCTGTGAAATGTCGATATTCTCTTGCAAAGTTGAGACGAGCAGATTTCATTCTTTCTGTTAAACGCGGCTTTTTTACAGGTCTTCGGCCGATTAGGCGATTTTCGCGCAGTCGGGGCCTGACAGTTCTGCTCGAAATCTCTATTCCTCTTCTTTGTAATTTTTTTTGAATCATTTTAATTGTAGCAAATCTATTGCTCAAAGCCTGATGAACAATTTCACGGTCAGATCTCTTCGAAGTTTTTCTTTTCCGACCGCACTTTGCCCGTCTTTGTGTCGATGTGCTGGCTCCTTCGTTTAAGTTTCTAGCGATACAGGAGGAGATCGCCTCCTCCTGTATCACTTTCTGTAATTTTGCAATTTCTCGTTGTGAATGTTTGTTTGATTGTAGAAGAGCTTGTATAGCGACTTTTTGTTCGCTTGTTAAATCTTTCCCGGGCATTTTCTACAAAACACCCCAAATATTTCAATTTTTTTTCAAATTCCAAATAATTAATTATTAAGAGAGAGATAGAATAACAATTTTACCTTTGTAATAACGATATATCAACACAAAACACTTAACGATACTCCACAACTTAGCTTCTATACGGTTATGACGAAATATTTAAAAGAACATCGATGCATTCTCTAAACTGTGAACTCGCTAAATGTAAGTTGATAACTGAAATATTTAATATATACGTACTTTACTCTTCTAAATATCATTTCTCTGGAATTTTTATTTATTGATACAATAATCTAGTCCCCCTATAAACGATCGGATTCAAAGCAAAAGAATATCCCTTGTAATAGGATGGGAATTTGAGTGAAAGGGTAGATTTATGACATGTTTCAAGTAATATGGCCAGGGACTGTAATTTGTCAATAGTAGTGCTCGTAGTTACATGCTCCCTTTATTACAGTGTTCTTATTTATCCCGCTTACCAGTGATTTGCGTATTTTGTTGTTCTTAAAACCTTCAGCACGCGGTGTATCTGAATTTCCGTTATTAACTATCTGCAAACGAGTACGTTTACTTTGCGTGTCCAGCGTCGTTGGTGTTGCATTAATGTTAAGCGTATTTGTTACCACAATTGAAATGTTATTTTTTTGCTATAGGCGAGCTCTTCTTCTTGTTTAACATTGAAAAATGTTGATCGATTTTTATTATATTCACTAGCGTTGCATTTTCGGATTTAAGTGAATCAATCGATAATTCCAAACAGTCAATCTTGTTGATCAAAGTATCAATAAGCATTGTTTGTTTCTTCATTACCTGCTCCTGGTGGTCCACCATATTAAACAATTCACACATCTTCGAGTATATTTCGGTCAGTTTATTACACTGGGGAACAGCAATTTCGTTGTCTTAAATCTGTGATTTGTTTTCAATCAACTTTTGGCATCTGGATCCAAAAATAACCCAGTTTTTGTCAATCATCAACTTTTTTAAGCTACGGGATACTTAAAATCAAAAATTGGCAAAAAAAGGAAAATAAAGAAAAAGCTTACCAAATTACTGTTTATAAAAAATAATTTTATTTATACAAAGGCTATAATAGTTACACAAGTTCGGGCATACAAATAGTTGTTTTTTTATGAACGGTAATTCATATTAAGGCAAAAATTTTCGCTTATATTTTTTCGGAATGTTTAATCATGGACTTTCCTCGCTTGATGCCCCAAGAATAGTCGGCCATCATAGGGACACCCCATTATTAAACCGTCCCCCTGCCTTCAAATCCTGGTGAAATCGCTCACCTGCTCATCACTGACTGCGCCAAATTTTCCGGGAAGTTAGCAAGTTTATGAAAAAAAATGCAATTTGGTGCTCATGTTGCAATCTCGCAGTTTGAAGCTGTCCAAGAGTTGCTGGACAATTTTGGGTAATTCTGTGTCGTGTATTTCCAAGATAGTCTTTAAAATTTTTTTGAATACCAACCAAGCATTCTTTTAAATTTCACATTGTTCCGATGAAATGTTCTTTTTTAACAAGTGCCGAATCTGTGGACCATAAAAAACACCGGCCCTTTATTTTTTAAAAGACAGGCTGGAAATGCCGAAATAAATACTTGAAACAGTCTCCTTCAATTGGCAAAGCTTTAACGAATTGTTCATGAGCCCCAAATTTTTTAAGCAGGGTGGAAATATAATGTTCTTTCTGTCGACAAGTGGCGATGTACAATGTTTGGATCACCATTTTCGGGTCAGATCGGGCAGCCAATTCGGCTGCCCCCAAATCTTTCTCACGATCTGCTGTCCCAAATACACAAAAAACGGGGATACTTGGCTTTCCGCGTTGCTGGCCAAAAAGGGGAAGCTAACCTTTTTGGTCAACACAAATGATCCATTGGTGCATGGGGTATTCAACAAATCAATGACTCTTTTATGTCTTCATATTCTTCACTCAAACGAACTGAATGGCCTATGGACGAACCACATAAATTTCCATTGGGAGGAGAACACACTTCAAGCTCCGCTTTGAGCATCGATAAACAGTCGCCATTCATTGGTTATGGGTGAAATTCCCAACTCTTCCATTAAACCATGTACGTTATGGTACACAAATCCATCATCACTTGAAAGTATTGTAAAAATTTCTCTTGATCGAAAATGGGATACCTTAGTTCCTTTTCAAGCAATTTTTTCTCGTGCATCTTGATGCTAAGAGCTCTGAAGTTTTTTTTAGTCCCAAATCTCGTAGCAAATCATTCAACTCATGCTGGTAAAATCCATTACGAACGAATCATCTTTAATTTCAAAATCTTCATCGTTGGGGTCACTTTGATCTTCCCCGGACTCGTTTTCCCCGTATTTCCAAAAGGGTAATTCATTGAAAACTGGCACTGGGGTTTCGGCTGAATGACACTGGGGGATAGCTGATGGTAAACTAGGGTACTCCATTTTACATTTGTTTTTTTTGTTATTCCGACGTTTTACTATACAAAAGTAACGGGAAAAATCTCTGCTCGAAACAAAAAATAAAAAGGAAGTTTATCGTGTTCCTTGGTCCACATCCGAAACCCTCAACACACTGCCAACTTTGTGAGGGGCCCCTGATTTTTCTTGATCACCAATTTTCACTTTAAAATAGGCAAAATGACTTGCCTGACAAATGTACTGATGTTTGTCCTTTAACTGGGAATGCTAAAACTGCAACATATGTAACAAAACGAATCGGAGCTGTTTAAGCACTTACGACGTGAACTAGCAGAGGTAGGCATAAGGAAAAGTTTCAGTTCATATATAAAAAACACAAACACTGCCCCTTTTTATCAAGAAATAGACTCCCGTCGGAATGGGCTTTCTTTTAGAGCGAAAACAACGTCTCACTAATATCTCAGGCGTAACTGAACAAGTCCCGACAAGTATAAACCTCTCGCTGTTCTCCATGCGTCATTCACCCCGGGGCCCATCGGAGAAGGTTTGTGTCAGCCAATAGGAGAGCAATGTGTTCCAGGGTCCCTGCTCGATTCCGCGGTGAGTGGAAATTTTCATAAGGTGTAGAGATAAAAAATTGACGGGGAGAAGAAAACTAACTACAGTTTTGAAGCCAGCATGCCTAATTAACTATAAAACAGCTCAAAAACCAAACTCAACAGAAATTGTGTTACAAATTGTTCCCCAGTGTTATCTTTATCCTTTTCGCATGATGCATTAGCAGCGTTATTTCTCGTAACCACTTGCGTATTCATTACTTTACGATTGTAGATCAGAACAAATATAAATTCAGGAAATAATAATATCGCGAAACACGTGTTCCCGCTTCGCTAGGACGATAATACCGGGACACTGTGCGTGAAATGTTCGAAGACTCATTAAAAGTCATAAAATATGTCCTAGATATAATTTTAGAAAATTTGCTGAGGTGGGTAAACTGCAACTGGTATTCCTATGAGTGTAGACCTAGAAAATTTAGTGGGGTGGGTAAACTGCAGCTGGTATCTCTATGATTATAGAGCAAGAAAATTTGCTGGGGTGGGTAAACTGTAGCTGGTATTCCTATGATTATGGATCTAAAAAATTTCCTGGGGTGGGTAAGCTGTGGCTGGTACCCCTATGTGTGTACTCGAAAGTTGTTTCTCACCCAAACCCTTGAGGTTTGGGTTTTTCAGCTAGTTTTAAAAAATAATTTCTGTATGTATATTTTAAAATTTCTATTTTACTCTCTTCCCCATATATGTACTTTTAACCGACGCTCATCGTAACACACCCTTTAATGATCTTTGAAAACCATTGTTTATTTCATTATTTTTCCCAAATATTACTTTCGTAGTGGATTTTACCTTCCCATAATTGAAGGGAAACATCAAAGTAGAAAAAGGCGTAAAAACGCATCATTTTCCCATTGAAATTATTATCAGTTTTCATATCATTCCCAATTTTGTCTGGTATTAAAAAAGATTTTTATTTTAGTCGCTGTACACTCTGCGGAATTGGAAACATTTATTTTCTGACTTCGGTATCTCAGAATACAGTAACAAAAGCCTGTGACTACATCTTTTAAATTGATTTACAAATTGGTGAATATGTTATCAATTGTAGAAGAGGAAGTGTGATACTTGTTTTCATAAAGCACCCTGGCTTAGTGCTTGGTGGTTGGTGTTACCCAGCTCGGATTGATTCTTGCTTGTTTTGTAATTTCGTTTAAGTTTTATGTAATCTTATTGTAACAACTTTTATTACTTTTGTTTCTTTTTTAGGAGGAAGTTTTTTTTTATGTGATTTACATGCCACATACGTTGCCATTTCTTTTGGAGGAAAGAAAAGTAAACTAATGTAATTGAAGAGGAAAGAATAGACCTAATTTTGGGTTATATTCTATTATCTCAACAAACAAAATTTTGCAGATGCGTTCGCAAAAATGGCTACAGAATACGATGAATTGCATGGACTTTACGATAATAACTTTGAAGAATATAATAGTGACGCGGACATTAAATTAGAACATTGTATAGTTCAAACGGGAGATTTTCTCGATTTAAAAGCAGGAATATCTTTAATAAGTGATGCCAACGTAGCGCAAAGTGTCTCGGAAAATATTAAAGTTGAAATTTTGGATGAGCAGTCAAGCAAAGATATTGGTAGTACTGAGAACTGTGGAAAAGATAATAGTGACGCAGACATTAAATTGGAAGATTGTATAGTTCAAACAGAAGATTTTCTTGATTCAAAAGCAGGAATATCTTTGATAAGTGACGTCGTAGCACAAGGTGCCTTATTGGAAAATATCAAAGTTGAAAATTTGAACCAGCAAAGCGATAAAAGCTTTAAATACGAAGATGAATTAAAAGCTCACAAGGTCTCTTGTATGCTTGACAAGATTGTTGTTTGTGTGCAATGTGGAAAATCATTCGAAGGGAAAAACAAACTATATCAACATTTTAGGAGCGTACATTTTACCAGAAGGATTCACTTATGTAGTTATTGTGGATGGGCGTATCGTAGCAAAATTGATCTGAGGAGACATATTAGAAAGCACACTGGTGAAAAGCACTTTACTTGCGAAATTTGTAATAAATCATTTTCTTGGAAGAGTACACTGGCCAGTCATATTAGAATACACACCGGTGAAAGGCCATTTACTTGCGAGGTTTGTAAAAAGTCATTTTCTGAGAAGAAAGGACTAACGATTCATGCTAAAATACACACCGGTGAAAAGCCTTTTACTTGCGAGATTTGTAAAAAATCATTTTCTCGGAATTGTAAACTGGCGAGTCATATGAAGGGACATACTGGTGAAAGGCCTTTTAATTGCGAGATATGTAAAAAGTCGTTTTCTGAGAAATATCAACTAACGGCTCATATTAGAAAACATACCGGTAAAAGGCCTTTTACTTGCGAGATATGTAAAAAGTCATTTTTTGAGAAATATAAACTGACTGCTCATATTAAAATACACAGGGGTGACAGGCCTTTTACTTGCGAAATATGTAAAAAGTCATTTTTCGAGAAATGTAAACTGATGACTCATATAAAAATACACAGCGGTGAGAGGCCTTTTACTTGCGAAGTTTGTGAAAAGTCATTTTCTGGGAAGTGTGGACTGACGGCTCATTTTAAAATACACAGCGGTGAAAAGCCTTTTACTTGCGAATTTTGTAAAAAATCATTTTCCCGGAAGGGCGGACTGATGGCTCATATTAAAATACACAGCGGTGAAAAGTCTTTTACTTGCGAAATTTGTAAGAAATCATTTTCGCAGAAGAGTCAGCTGGCGAATCATATTAAAACACACACCGGTGAAAGGCCGTTTAGTTGCGAGATATGTAAAAAGTCATTTTCCGAGGAATGTAGACTGGCGAGTCATATTAAAACACACCACGGCGAAATGCCTTTTACTTGCGAGATATGTAAAAAGTCATTTTCCGAGAAATATAAATTAACGAATCATATTAGAATACACATCGGTGAAAGGCCTTTTAGTTGCGAGATATGCAATAAGGCATTTCCCGAGAAATATAGACTGGTGACTCATATTAAAACACACACCGGCGAAAGGCCTTTTACTTGCGAGATATGTAATAAGGCATTTTTTGAGAAATCCACACTGACGACTCATATTAAGGTACACAGCGGTGAAAAGCCTTTTACATGCGAGATTTGTAGAAAATCATTTTCTCGGAAGGGCGATCTGACGACTCATATTAAAATACATACCGGTGTAAAACCTTTTAATTGCGAGATATGTAAAAAGTCATTTTCTGAGAAATATAAATTAACGACTCATTTTAGAATACACACCGGCGAAAAGCCTTTTAGTTGCGAGATTTGTAAGAAATCATTTACTGAGAAAGCCAGACTGACGGTTCATCTAAGAATACACACCGGTGAAAAGCCGTTTACTTGCGAAGTTTGTAAAAAATCATTTTCTCAGATGGGTGGACTGATAAAGCATATTAAAACACATTCCGGTGAAAAGCCTTTTACGTGCTAAGTTTGTAAAAAGTTATTTTTGGTGAAAAGCGTCTTACTGCGATGTTTGTAAAGTAATTTGCCTGCTCTTCAGGACTAAAAAACATGAGAGTGCATACGAGGGATTACCCTTATTCTTGTAAGTTGTGTTACGCTAAATTTAGCCTTTAGTTAGGCGCGGCTTAACTTGTGACGCGGTTAAGTACGTGGATGACGTGTTATCCAATGATTTAACGTTGTATGTTTTGCTGAAAATAAACTTTATTGATGTAAAAACGTACGTTATAATACTGTAATATAACAAATCATGTACATTAAATAAAACTGAAATATAATAATGCTTTCAAACAAATACGAAATGAATACAATGAAACTACTAACTAATTTTGGAAACAGTTTATGCAAGCGGCTTTAAGATGATCTGGACATGTCCAATTATTGCAGTGAATGCATCATCTTCTACTCATTTTGTTATGTTGATGACCACACTCATAACTAGAGTTTATTAAAAAGGTGGTACCGGCAGTGCGCACCGCCTAAAAGTAGGTACGTAATATACAGTATTAGTGAAAAATAATATTGTTACCTTTTCCTGTCGTCTTAATGTCCACTGTGCCAATTGGCAACCGCCCTGGTAAGCTGCGTAGAATTGCAACATCAGCAACGCTTCCATTGTCGATTCATTCAGCCGTCGACGGTGTTGTGAATACGTTGTCGTATACTTCGGAAATGATCGTTCGGACATCCAGTGAAGTAAGATTTGCAAATGTCAGATATTCCTTTTCCTCATCTGGGCACTCTTGATTTTCTGTAGTTATAGACCGAACTTTTTGTAAGTCGGGATTTTTCGTTAAGATTGCACCAAATTTTTGAGCAACATCGACTCCTATAGTGTTCGTCAAGTTTAGAGCGGCTTGTAAATTGTTTATGCAATTTAATGCGTCTCGTGCAGATAAGTGACTGTTTTCTAATTGCTCAATAGCTTGTGCAACTTCAGAATAGTTCATGGAAATTTCATCTATTTGTTGTTGAACGTCCGAATTGGAAAAATTGCTGACTATCTCGAACTGCTGCAGAATCATTCGAATCAAGTTTCAAGATGACATTTTTTCACTTGTGAAAAGTATTTCTGATAGTGTGCGATACTGCCTGGAGCCATGTTCATCGCGTTATTACAGGCTGAGGTGGTGGTGGTAATTTCTGGACACAATTGTTTAAATTCACGGATGTGTTTGGGAGATTTGATGAACACTTTTTTGGTAGATGCTATTCACCTATCCACCATCGGATACTTCTTTCGAATGGTTTCTGCTACGAGGTGACATGCGTGTATGAGGCTAGTTATCTGAAGAAGAGTCGGAAAGCATGTTTTCAACATCCTACCAACTCTCAGCATTGTTGCGGCTCCGTCAATAACGAACATTGTGACTTGGGTTCCTGTGATACAAAATTATCTCAACGAATCTTTTATTATCTTACTAAACGGATACTCTAAACTGTGGCACTGGAACACTGAAACAGTTCACTAAACCCTTACCACAACACTTAATTCGTACTGGACGCACGTTCCGATAGCCAAGCCATCATCATCAGCAGCAAGACTGAACTAACAAGCTAAGTGAAAAACTAACCTTATAAGGAAAATAAATTATGCAATATGTAAATTTAAAATCGTAAAATTTAATGAGCCGCTTCATTGCACAGGACTATAAATAGCCTAAAAGTAAATGAGCCGAATGACGTGAGTTATCCTAGAATACAATGAAGCGGTTCATTGCACATGGTTAAAATTACAACATTAAATGATTAAACATGATGTAACAAAGGATAAAGGCTGGAATTTAGTGGTCCTAAATCTGAATTCATTAAGTGAGTTTTGTTTTTGTAAATTTCCATGCCTTCATAACAATTTAATTGAGAAGTACCCCTTACGTTTTTAATTAACTTTATATTATCAACATTATGGTTATTTTCAAGCATATGTAGGGCAACGCTAGATTTATCAAACCTTCTGAATTTGAGAGATGAGCCAAATGTTCTTTGTACCTAATTTTGATTGATCTTTTTGTCTGCCCAATATACACTTGATCACAATCTTACATGAAATTTTGTAAATTTCTGATTTATCCATGTTATCCATCAGGTCTTTGAATTTCCTAAAAGGTTTTTAAGGTTATTGCTCGAAGAGAAAAACAATCTTGCGGTCAACCTAGAAAAGATTTTGAAGACCCTTGGTGTAACATGGATAAAAGGTAATTTAACATATTTCTTATTATTACGGCCGTCAATGTTCTAATGTGCTTACATTTCTAATTCTTAATCTATTCTTATGTTTCTAATAGTATTATAGACGACATCTTCAGAGAATCCGTTAAAGTTAGAAATATTGATGATTTCTTTAGTTCATTTTGATATCTATCTTTCACTGAAAGGAAAATTGAGTAACCGGTGCACCAAAAAGTTAATAGCCGAAAGTTTGTGTTCATATGAGTGATTAGAATCCTGTAAGATGAATCTATTATTACTAGTAGGTTTCTATATACGTCTATTTCTAACTTATTTTTATTTCTTATTACTAACATGTCGAGGAAAGAATCCTGTTGTCTTTTTCTTCTTCGTGGGTAAATTTGATAGAGGGAAATTTTGAGTTAAGTTGTTCTATGAAATCCGTTATTGAACATTTACTGATGTCAAAGATGCAAAAAATGTCATCGACGTATCTGATCCAAAGCCGAGGGAAATAAGCGAAAGTATTCTTCAGGTCAGTTTCAAATTTACCCATAAAAAAGGTTAGCCATAAACGGAGATAAGCTGTTACCCATTGCTGTTCCTTCCGTTTGTTGATAAAAAGTGTTGTTAATTTGGAAAAGTTTTGTTTCATGCAAAGTTTTGTCAAAGAAATGAAGCTAGTAACTTCCTCTCTATCCATTTGGTTATCTAACAAAAGTGTTTCTAAATATTCCAAAGTTAAATCAACTTGAACACTAGGGAACAATGAACTTTACGTCGATACTAAAATTTCTTTGTCAGTAAGCTCAATGTCCTTAGTTTTTTCAATGAACTCGTAAGAATTTTTAATAGCCAATTCGGGAAATTGTACGGGTAACTGATTCAATTTGTCAGATAACCACCTGAAAAGTAAGTAAGTTGGACTGTTGATATTCGAAACAATGGTCCTTATGCGTTTTTCCGGGCTTGTGTATTTTAGGCAAACAATACATCCTAGGTAGTACTGGGCTTGATACCGTTAGCTAAATCTTAAATTGTCGCTAATGACAGCCTTACATTCTAACATGGTCTTTTTTGGTTTCTGTAATCATTTTAGACAAAGGATTTTTTGATAATTTTGAATAAGAACTTTGTGACAAAGTGGTGTTGACTCGACTAAAATAATCTTCTTTGGTTCAAGATGATTGTGCCAGTGTTACCCTTGTCGGATTTTAAATAAAAACAATTTTTGTTTTTTTTTTTTTTTGTTTTTTAGTCTTCTAGCAATGATTTGATCTTTTCGTGCAATGTCAGGTGCATTCCTTTGCATATTTTCAAAAATTTGACTTTTACAAGCGGTACGAATAAAATTTTTGTGTTATCATCAAAATTACTGATCGCGTTTTCTATGCCAACTATAATTTCTTCAACCGGAGGCTTATTAAATTCAGGTTGTATTTCAAACCTTTGTTTCATAAGTCGATCTCTTCTTTGCTAAAAGACTCATGTGACTCGTTTTTAACTACTGCAGTTGGGTTAATTATCTCGGAAGGTTTCAGTTTGTTAGTGTGACTAATTTGGAAAAACTTTTTCTTGAGAACCTTTTCTTTATCTGAAACTTTCTTAGCAATAACGTCTTCAATCCTATTGAGATAATTAATCCATTCAAAATATTCTAAAATACATAGGTTGTTACAAAGTTGTAAATGTAAACTATATGCTTCTAACTCTAGTTGACTAATTTTAAAATACTGATACTTAATTTCTGAATTTAACCAACAACAACTTTGGCCGAAGAAATAGCTCTATTAGCCGAACTTGATTTACTCTTGCAGTTAATTTGAATGAAATTCGGAAAAACATTAAATTTTCTACAATCTTGCTTGGCTATCGAAACGTGCGTCCAGTACGAATTAAGTGTTGTGGTAAGGGTTTTAGTGAACTGTTTCAGTTTTATTATCTTGACAACGGTTTCTGCATTAGTTTTCTGAATCCTTTTACTGGATAATAACAATGAAGCTGATGGACCATCACGTTTTAAAGGACGCGCTACAACATGAATGTGTTTCTGAGCATCAGTTGTTTCATCCACACATAAGCAGATTTTCTTATTTCTCAACTCCTTCTTTATACATTCGCTTATCAGTACCTTGCACACGTGGCAAATTGTATCGTAATTGCATAGATCTTGGCAGCTTCCATGAGGAAACGTACTTAGCCCAAAGAAGACGAAAGTGTTGATTAGATACTAGACGTTGTGGGATGTTGCACATACTTAACATAAAAATAAAATCATAAAAATTGCCAGTATGGAATACTGTTTCTTAAATTCAATACATGACGTTTACTTTTACAATGTTTTCTACATTCACACCTATCGCGACTTAGCAATCCGCCATTGCATATTGTGCAATAAATATGCGGACTTCTATATTCTAATCCAAGGAAATGCCTGAGATATTTATTCACATTCGAAGGGAAACGTTGCACCCTTTGGGCGTCCCATCTCCAAGTACTTGTTTGGCCAACATACTGTCGCTTTGAACTCTCGCGGTACTGTCGAGATCAACTACGAGTTGAAAATTACCCCTACCCACGCTACAGCCGCTACGCTACTGCCATCCGATACCACCTTTTTAACAAACTCTACTCATAACACCTTTCTCGTGACCCAGTCTTGACTTCTTGTGCAACCCTTTCCGGGACGCCTGCTAACAGTTTAGCCCTTCTGTACAATTTTCTAGGGAGTGTTTCAATACCTGACCGGCGTTCTATTTAGGGTTTTACGCCTATTTTAGTCGTATTGCAAAATGTGACCATTTCTGGTTTTTGTTCATGACCTGTTGTTCCATTTATGGCTTCATCAAAATGCATTGTTGACAAAATAGGGACCGATTTATTATTCTTAGGACAGTAAGTTACTAAAGTACAATCCTCTTGAAAACCAAAAACTTGATTTTATTTCTCTGTCTTTATTTGGCGTATTGCTCCAACGTACGTCAACTTTTTAGTTTTCAACGTTTCTGCCAAAGAAAAACTAGAAAACCAATTGTCGCCAGTTATGTTTCTGTTGGTGCTTTTTACTGATTCTACTAGACGAAGAACAACCTCTTCAGCAGAATTACTAACATTGTATGGCACGTCTAGTTGTGTACCAACGTAAGGTTCTAGACTAAGCGTATAACCTGATTTGGGATCCACCATACCGAAAACTTTTAAGCCATATTTGGCGGGTTTACTCGTAATATATTGACTGAACGGGCATTTTCCTCTAATGGCAAGAAGCTGCTCGACTGGGGCAAAAATATTTTTTTTAATTATTAGTAAGTTCAATCACCTCCCGAATTGGTGCTAGTTTATCATTCGCCTTTCTGCTCTCTCTGTCAAGAATGTTGCCAAATCTTAGACATCTCAAAATGAATCGAATTCTTTTTTTCGCTCATTGACAGGTAGTATGACTCTAGCCCACTACCCTTCGAATTACCGTACAGTTGACTCAGATTTACTCTTGAACATCGGAACGATCCAATTACGTATAACAAACCAACAAAAGCCCTAATCTCCGTAATATTAGTCTGCCTTGCATCTTTTTCTTGAGCAAATTTGGCACGAATTGTATCAATGTAAATATTTGTACACATCACGATACGAAGAATATTTTCATCCACATATATCAATTTCAGTCTTTGTTTCACAAGCTTCATTTTTTTGCCCAAGTAAAATTGTTATAGTGTTACAAGCTCTGACTTTGGGGGGTATTCTGTTTTTCCTCCATATAGTAATACCGTCTTTTCCTACATACACATTACTTCCTTGTGCCTCTTTATCTTCCTCTTCCGAGGAACGCTTTCATAAATGCAATCTTCCTCCGATTCACTTTCATCATCAACAAAAGGTTCTTCATCACTCAACTCGTTAAACCATTTCAACCATTTATTAGGATCAGTGCTGGACTCAGCTTTTCGTTTTCTTCATTCTGACATGTTTCAACGAATGAAAAAAATAGAGGGAACAAACGAAAACAAATTAGAGGGTCACTCCCAACAACGTCGACAGTAATTGCAACCACAATATCAATTTCAGCAATTCACATCAAAATTTCGTCAGTCAATGGGTATACACGTTTTTTAATCAAAAACAACCGTTCTCGCAATGCTGTAGTATTTCAACAAAAAAGTAAACTTACATTAATGCAAAATGTAACACGGTTGGGCGCGTGGATGACAAATGTCGTCCGGTTTAGAGATTTTTGTAATACCAACCCTCCTTGCACTATTTTCAAGCGATAACTATTGGAAAGCGTTAAGAAGGGATTTTTAGGAAGGTACTAAACACGACACGTAATCACACCCTGCCAATCCGATGTTAGACGGAAAAACATAGTCATGGATGACCGGTCATCCGCGCGTCTAACGAAAAAGCCTACAAAGTGTAAGACGGCATATAAAGCTACATATTAAAAAAGAAGCTTAATAATCACCAGTTATAACTAGGTCCATGACGCCACATATGTTTTTCAGTTGGATTTACTTTTAATGTTTATTGTATGTGGTCTACCGTTTCGTGTACTCGATAAAGAAGCGTTTCGACAATTTTGGCGTACATACAACCCGGGGGAACTTTCCACCGGGCAGCGTTACGGAGAGATCACCATTTTACGTAAGGAACGAAAATAGGGTCAAAGCAGAATTAAAAGATAAACAGCTGTGGCTATGTCTTGATGAGTCACCAAGGCAAAAGAAAAAATACCTGATGGTGCAACTTTTCAACAAGCCTATCCGCTCTATTAAGAAGCCCTTTTTCTTTTTATATTTTATTTATTGATGTTATTTAAACGAATTTTTT
>JAROYC020000003.1:1394031-1434281 GCA_029619255.2 Dynastes hyllus | reverse complement strand
GGGGCCACTAGGGGAAAAAGTTTTTTTGTGGGTTAGTACTAGCGCGGGTTTAACGACGACGGAGAAGTACCCAACAACATTAAACTTATTCTTACGTTTTTTGTTCTTTTCATTTTGTTACATTTTTCTAGCCAAACAAGTCCAGTAGCGAAAGTAATAAGAATATTAATCCAAACAGAATTAAAACCACCCATAGAAACATGTATTGGTTAATAATTTATTTTAGCTTTAATTTTACTGTATTTTTTTATGTAGAAATTTCGAATTATATGGACAGATGTGGGAACAAGGGGGTTTACTGTCCCTAACAATAAGTATAAATTATTATAAAATAAATATGTACATATTTGAATAAAAGATTTTATATACATGTAATGCATACCTATTTTTTGTACACAATCCCTACATTCGCGATTAACATACGTACGGAAAAATAATGTCATGTACGGAAATTTTAAGAGGGTGGTTCGGATTTTATCCATTGATCAGTTGGCAACGCTGCTTCATAGACAACCTTTAGTTTAAATGGTTTCAAATAGTTTTACTCTTCTTATCTTTCAAGGTGAACGAAAGCATTCTTTATTAATTCTATTTTGCAAGTTCTTTTTAGATTAAATTAGAAGTAATTTTCATCCGTGTTAATCGCTGTTTGCAGTCAGTCTGTTTAGTTAGTCACATTGTAGACTATTTCTAACCTAAAACTTGTTGGTTTACAAATTTACTCCTCCCAGTAAGATGTAAAATTAGACATTTCTTATTCACCTCCATCGTCAACCCAAGTATTGTTTTTTGTTTGATGAAACGGAGTTAATTGTTACTGCAACTTAATGATGCTGTGGATAAGCCTTTCACTATGGATTGTAACCAGTTTCTGTGCGGAGGTAATGATTTTCCATCATTTCAAGTGTGTTAACACTCTTGTTGATAAGTACATTAATAATAATTTTCGCCCTGCGGCAATGTACTGACACCCTAAGGATGAATTTAATAAAAGAATAATGCAATAATATGCAGATACAAATTGTTCGAAAGCCGCTTTGCAATATCTCGGGGATATTCAGGCAACCTATTGTACATATTTTTATCTGTATAAATGGGTGATTTTTCGTAGATGCTAATTTCTATACTAATTAAATCTCATTAAGTAGAATATTTATGAGTCTGTCCAACTTTAACAGTAATTGAATTTGTTAAATATATATTTTGTACAATGCTATGCAGGCTGTTAATAGAAAGTATCACAAACCTTAAGAGGCGAGTTTGTAGTAGATATAGGGCACATAAAGTTAAGTATGTACAAGCATGAATAAATAATTAAAAGTAAAACCTAAAATTTAAATTTAAAAAAACCCCCGGAATTGGACGCATTTGAGACCATGTATATAAGGACACATTCAATCTTCTACAAAAATTGGCCCCTTTATTTCTTTGCCTGTTTGATTTATTAGGGGAAAAGTACTTTTGTCCACATTTCAAAAACCGATCTCCGTGTTTTTCAACATATGTATTGATTTGTTTAGTATCCTTAAAAGGTAGATAGAGAATTAGGGGGGTAACCTTTTTCTCGTCTCACTTATTTTACGAGGGCGGGATGAGAAAAAACCCTTTTTCCCTTTCACATATACTCAGCATGTTTAGTTAAACATAAAAAGTAACTTAAAAAATACACAGATACAACACGTTTAGATATATTTGTACTATATACCCCTTTTTTTTTCCCCAGAGGGGAGATAGACAAGCATGGTAGAATTAGGAAAAAATTTTTTGTTTTTCGTTCAGATTTATTGGTAACTGTTGAAAAAAAAGGGGCCCCGTGAGCCTTTAAACACCCTTTGAATTAAATTTAAAATTTTGGTGGGGAGGGGGTATGCCGATACTCTGTGTTGTTTGTTAAAAATGAGTAATTAATATGGTATCGGCATACTAACAAAATATAAGTTTAGACAGAAAGTATGCCCTAAATATGCAGAAAAGTCTTAGTGATTGGGTCCGCAAAAAGGAAATTTTTAAATTAAGAGGGGTTATCCCCCTTTAGTAGCAAATTGTACATGTTTTTCGCTTATATCTACTTTCGTTACTTCTTTATTGTAGATGACAAAATTCTGTGAAACATACAGTTTGTAGTTGATTCAATGATTAGCGCTCAATTCGACGAGTTTCCTAACATTGTATTAGAACGGCCATCCATTTAGTGGGAGTGCCAAAGAAACACAACGTCTTTATGTTGACGCTCATCCCAATCACCAGATACCTTTAGTTCGTGTTTTTGTGAGACTGTACCAAAGATTGCATGATGCCGGTTCAGTTGGGAAACAGTCACATGATTCTGTTCTCACCCCTGAAACAGAAGAGGCAATTTTAGCATGGAATTTGGAGACGAATTTGCCAAGGTAGAAATTAGTGCTCTTTTTATTTGGAGAGTTCACCATGAACAGCAGCCTCATCTCTACCATGTACAACGACTGTAGGCCATAAATCCACCTGATCATCAAGCGCGTTTGGTTCCTTGTTTCTACGCAATGAGTGAGTTTTTTGTAATCTCTTTGACTATCGGTTTTGGGTTTTAAAAATGGAATTATGATTCCATTTCGCAATAGGCATATTAGGCTCGTTTTTCATTGAATGTTTGGATGGGTATTTTGAGCGACAGATTAGTAGGTCCAGTTGCTTTACCAAACCGGTTAACAGGCGCTGCTCACCTAAACTTTCTGCAGAACACAATGAAGGATACTTTACACGATATTGCTTTGAACCAAAGACAACAAATGTAGTTCCAGCATGATGATGTTCTGACGCATCTTTTGATTGTCGTTAAAGAGCATCTAGTGTGATTGAAGCATTTATAGCAGTGCTAGAAGTACATTAAGGACTTCAAGAACTAAATTACTGCTTTGTACTTGATATTTCTATTGTAACTTGTCAGTATCCAGTGCTCTACTTTTTCAAATACTATATTTGGTAATTCAAGCACCCGGCCTCAATGCTTGCTGGTTGTTATTACCCAGTTCAAATTGATTCTTGCTTGTTTTGTAGTTTTACTTAAGTTTTATCTCATTTTTTGTAACTTTTATTTCTCTTGTTTGATTTTTAGGAGGAAGTTTTTCTATGTGATTTACATTCTGGAGCTGGTTCCATATGCGTTACCATTCTCTTTGGGGGAAAGAAAAGCAAATTAACGTAATTGGAGAGGAAGAAATAGGCCTAATTTTGGGTTATATTCCATTATCTCAAAAAACAAAATTCTGTAGATGCGTTCGCAGAAATGACTACAGAATATGGTGAGCTGCGTGAACTAGAGTTGCTCAATTTGCGCCAACAGCCAGTGGCGGGCGCATAAAAGTTTACACAAAATAAATGGTCAGAAATACGTTCTCAAACACTTACCGTCTTAAGAGTCTTCCGTGAAATCACAAAGTGAATAATGTCTGTTAAATATCTGCAACATTAGATATGTTTCCACAGTTGTTTCGGCAAACCGAGTGCGACGTGAGGAAAAAGTGTGTTTATATGCAGAACACGAACGTTTTACATTTTTCTAGAACACAAATATTTTTTGCGTCTTCTACCGCGCATAGCTGTGCGTGAACATGTTGCACTATTTGCACAGATTCCACTAACGACACCGAAGGATCTTGTAACTTTTCTATTGCCTCCGCTAGTCCGAAGTAATTGTTAAAAATAATTTTTAAATCCGTTTTAACCCGACTATCTTGAAATTTCGACTGGTTCTCCTTGATAGCCGCTGCTTCCTTTGGATCGAATTGTAAAACCACGTTCTTAATATCCTCAAAATATTTATGATAATAAAACGCGGCCTGTAACCATGTTCCCCAACGCGTAAGAATAGGTTCTGGTGGCTCAGGTATACGGGGGCACAGTCTGTGAAATTTGCGAATACGTTTTGGGGATTTGAGAAACACTGCTTTTGTATGCGCTATTAAAGCGTCTACCTCAGGATAACATTTTCTAATACTATCTACCACATGACTGAAAGCATGAATTTTACACGTAATATGTAACAAGTTAGCACAATGTTTTTTAAGAGACCGGCCTACAGAAAGCAAATTTGCGGCAGGATCACTCATAAACATCAACAGTTGGTTTGTTGAAAGTTCTAATTTTTCCAATGTATTTAACACTAACTTTGAAATTACTTCGGCAGTACATTGTTGTACTCGTCTGGAAGCTAATAGAATTGAAGGTGACGATTGATGTGGTTCCATTGTACGTACCATTAGATTAACCACAGAATGTTTTTTACGATCTGTTGTTTCGTCCACACATAACCACAGTTTTTGGTCTTTCCACTCCGATTTAATTCTTTTTTCAACATGTTCACGAGCAGATGGCACAATTCTTTGTAACGATGCCCGACTTGGTAATTTGCAGTCCGAATATTTATTCCAAAAGAAGATATATGCTTCCTCGTCTAGTAAATTAAACGGTAGATTACATGCAATAAAGGTAACACATAAATTAAATTTAAATTTGTCATAGTGTCGTGTGTAATTTTTTTTAAAAAAACTGTTTACTATTTACGTGACGTAGATAATTCCTTTTAGACCAACACATTAAAGGGATATTACAAACTAAAATTGAATTTTAACGCCATCATAATTTAGGTCAGGGATTTCTGCTATAAATTCTGTAACTTTGTCCCATTGGTCGTTTTCGCGACGTAGGCAACATTTTTAAAAAAAACGTAGAACTACGAAATAGTATTTACGGCAGCGTACATGTATACACAACAGATCTGGTTGAGACTCGCAGTTATACTGAGGGTTGTATCGAACTTTCGCCACTGCCCGTTGGGGCTTGTGAACAACTCTAGTAATAATGCTATACATAAGTTTCTATGTGGGGAAAACGATTGGTGTTACCCAGCTCAATTTGATTCGTGCTTGCTTTGTAGTTTTGCTTAAGTTTTATGTAATCTTTTGTAACAACCTTTATTTTTTTTTTGTTTTTTTTTTAGGAGCAAGTTCCATATACATTGCCATTTCCTTTGGAGGAAAGAAAAACAAATTGACGTAGTTGAAGAGGAAAAAATAAGCCGAATTTTGGGTTATATTCGATTATCTGAATAAACAAGATTCTGCAGTCACGTTCAAATAATGGCTACAGAATATGATGAGTTGCCTGAATATTACAGTAATAAATTAGAAGAATATAGTAGTGATGCAGACATTAAATTAGGAAATTTTATAGTTCAAACAGGAGATCTTCTTGATTCAAAAACGGGAATATATTTGATAAGTGACGCCAACGTAGCGCAAGATGTCTCATTAGAAAATATTAAAGTCGAAACTTTGGATGAGGAGTTAAGCAAAGATATTGGTGATACTGTGAACTGTGAAAAATATAATAGCGATACAGATATTAAATTAGAAGACTGTATAGTTCAAACGGGAGGTTCTCTTGATTCAAAAGCAGGAATATCTTTGGTAGATGACGACGTTGTAGCACAAGATGCCTTATTGGAAAATATTGAAGTTGAAAATTTGAACGAGCAAAGCCATAAAAGCTTTAAATACAAACACGAACTAAAAGCTCACAAGGTCTCTTGTAAGCTCGATAAGATTGTTATTTGTGCCCAATGTGGAAACTCATTCGATGGTAAAAACAAACTGTATCAGCATTTTAAGAGTGTACATTTTCCCAGGAAGGTTCACTTATGTAGTTATTGTGGGCGGACATATAGTGGCAAAATGGATCTGACGAGACATATTAGAAAACACACTGGTGAAAAGCCATTCACTTGTGAAATTTGTAAAAAGTCATTTCCTCGGAAGGATCGACTGAAGAAACATATTAAAGCACACACCGGTGAAAAGCCTTTTACTTGCGAGATTTGTAAAAAGTCGTTTTCTCTGAAAGGTGGACTGACGAATCATCTTAAAACCCACACCGGTGAAAAGCCATTTACTTGCGAAGTTTGTAAAAACACATTTTCTCAAAAGTGCGGACTGAAGAAACATATTAAAATACACACTGGTGAAAGGCCTTTTACATGTGAAGTTTGTAAAATGTCATTTCATCGCAGGTGCGGACTAATGATTCATATTAAAACACACATCGGTGAAAAGCATTTTACTTGTGAATTTTGCAAAAAATCATTTCGACAAAAAAAAGGACTGACAAATCATATCACGATCCATACCGGTGAAAAGCGTTTTACTTGCGAAGTTTGTAAAAAGCCATTTTGTGAGAAGGGTCGATTGAATACACATATGAAATCACACGCTGGTGGAAAGCCGTTTACTTGCGAAGTTTGTAAAAAATCATTTTCTCTGAAGGGTGGTTTGATGAGACATGTTCAAACACATACCGATAAAAAGCCTTTTACTTGTGAAGTTTGTAAAATATCATTTCGTCACAGGTGTGTACTGATGAATCATATTAGAAAACATACCGGTGAAAAGCCTTTTACTTGTGAGACTTGTAAAAAATCATTTTGTTGGAGGAAAGGTCTGACAAGTCATATTAAAACACATACTGGCGAAAGGCGTCTTGCTACGGAGTTTGTAAACAGCTTCTTGGCTGCTCTGACATGAGAGTGCATAGGATTGTATGCACCTATTCTTGTAAGTTGTGTTCAGCGAAATTTAAGAGCTCGGAAAGTGATTGAAAAAAAAGTTTAAAAAGTCAATTAGTGGAGATAAAATATAGGGTTCTTTTATTACTTCGTTGAATTCTTTAGTTGATTTCTGATACGCAGTATTGCTTCATCTCTCAAACGATTTAAATTACAAACAACACGTTGAGGAATTGAATAAAAGGTTGGCATCTGCAATATATGCAATTCGAAGAATTAAAGAGATAGCGACACATGAGGCAGCAAAAATAACATACTTTTCTTTGTTCCACGCACGAGCGACGTATGGAATTCTCCTATGGGGATACAGGCCAGAGGCACAAACAGTATTCCTAAAACAGAAGGAAGCAGTCACAGTATTGTGCAACGCACCTTATCGAGCGTCATGTAGGGAATTATTCCCACAACAAATACTCACACTGACATCGGCATACATTGTTGCCTGCCTCGACTACATCCGCAACAACAAGGATAAGTACAACAACCACCTCCATAGCTACGGCACGCGTCACAAAGACAATTATGTGATACTCTATCATCGAATAGACAGGGCTCGATTTTCAGTAAATTTCTATGCAGTTAAACTATATAACCACCTGCCAAATAGATTTAAGGCACTCACAAACGAGCAATTTAAGATGAGGGTAAAAAAGCTGCTAGTGGAACATGTAATTTACACCCTCGACGAATACTTCAATGTAGAATTTTAATATATTTGTGCTGGTCCAGTTTACTACTTTTTTTGTTGTTTGTCCCATATATATTTTTATCTTTTTATTTTTATTTATACATATATTTATTTATTTTACTTATTTACCATATTTATAACAATTTCAATGCCCTTTTATGTGAAGGTTAGGACAATAAAATTATGTTTCTGTTGGAGATCTATGTTCACATTAACTGAAAGCTCAGGTTCTTGCAATTAAGGCGTTATCGTCCGCTTATGCAATTATTTGTGTCATTTATTGTATTAATAATAATAATTAGAGTAACCTAAACTTGCGGAGTCGCATAGGCGTCGGTATTATGGGTTAATATAAGAATACGAAAAATTCATAAATAAACTAAACCGGTAGAGAAGCAGGCATGTAGTGTCGACCTTGAATATAAATCATGTTAAACCGCTCTGAGAGAGATATCGTTTTAGTACCGGTTGAGCTGTTGCAGAGATTAGTCGAACGGTCAAGGTTACGTACTTACGTGTCGCTTTTGAAAATATAGCTGGTGTTTTTTGTGTGTTGTAGTATTATACCAAGTACATAATTAGTGTATCGTTTCATATAGAACTAATATTTACATACCTAAGAAAACAATGCCTCGTAATAGATTTGCTACTAATGTACATAATGTGTCACTTTTTCCCCATTTAAAATATGACGGTAGTGCAGTTTTTCGCTTAATATGCAATGTTCGTTTGGCTGCATTGGACAGAACTGATTGCCAGAGGCATGTCAATGGTATTAAGCATATGAGAAATGCAAGAACTGAAATACCTTATACACTATTCCTCATACATTTATTAATTATGTTTACCTCTTGTAATCTTCCGTTGTCGTTGGTGAGAAAAGCAGCTTTTAAACGTTTTGGCGACAGTACGTTCCAAAGTACCCATTACCCTCGCAAACACAATTACAGAATTATTTGCCGCGAATAAAAGAGATGCTAGAAAATGTGTGTAAACGTGATTTGTGTTCCAAAAAAATATGGTTTACCGTGGATGAGACGACCGATATAAAGAAAAACAGTATTGTGAATGTAATAGCTCGCGTTTTATCTAGCGAGAACACAGCATCTCGATATTTGTTAGCTTGCAAACGTGTTCAACAATGTACCGTGTAAATATTCAAAAAGTGATAATGAACGCTTTGAAAAAATTTAAAATTGCCCAAGATCAAGTTGTGATGATTGTGACATAGTGCAGCAACGATGTTAAGTGTTGGGCGATCCTTAAAACATATATTTCCTAACTTAATACATATAACCTGCGTGCTGCATGCTTTGCATTTAGTTGGTGAAGTTGTTCGACAACATTACGGAAACGTTGATCGGATGATTGGAAGTACTCAAGCAGTGTTTCGTAAATCTCCTAAACGTTTAAAAGAATTTCGTAAATTTTGTCCAGGTATTCCAGAACCTCCTGAACCAATTTTAACGCCATGGGGTACCTGGCTAACAGCAGCTTCTTACTGTTTGATCCATTTTCAACAAATTCAATCAGTTATAATGCGATTTAATCGGAATGAATCCAAAGCAATTAGAGAAAGTCAAAGAGAATTTCAAATTCCTCAACTTTTAGAAGATTTAACAACAATATGTACCGATTATACAGCATTACTAGATGCCATCAGACTACAATGTACTGAATTGTCATTGCAGGAATCATTAGACATAGTGGAGAGTGTAAAAAATAAATTACACACATTAAATGATACGCCAGGATTATGCGCTAGTCAAAAGTTGGTAGATATTTTAAGGAAAAATCCCGATTTTAATACTTTAGAGGCCGTTTATAATAAGTGTAAGAATGTGAACTTTTAAGTGATTTTGAAAAACAGTTTCTACATGCAAATGTAACTTCCTTAGATGTGGAGAGATCGTTTTCTATGTATAAGAATATTTCTTCTTGTCGACGCACAAGGTTTAAAGAAGTAACTGCGGAAACATATGCAATGATGCAAGTTTACAGTAGTTCACATCCTGATGCCTCTAATTTGTTGAATAATTAGCAAGTAAGTTTATTTATGAATTTTTCGTATTCTTATATTAACCCGTAATACCGACGCCTATGCGAGTCCGCAAGTTTTGGTTACTCTAATAATAATACGTATTTATTGGCAATAAAGTAAGACAGTATGCCAAAAAGATTAAATCGACTGCAGGAGGACATTCCGTGTAGCGTTTATATTCCACGCTCGATTAAAATCTCGGTATCTACATTATTTTTTATTCAACTCTCCCAGGATCCTTCCTTTTTCAAGCGTCCTTATTAACCACACCATTAAACATGGGCATTTCGGGATTTAAAAGTTTAACGAATTGTAGAGCTCGATGGTTGGTTGGTTGGCGAGGGTTCGTACATATAGCGAATATTCTCCAATAATTTTTGGGTCTTATTGAGAAACGACAAAGATAGAGAGACGTAGAAAAACAGCCTTCAAAATAAAATATCTTTCTCTTGAAAATTGAAGAAGGGAACTTACAGTCGCTTCTAACATCGGTTCACTTTTTATTGATTTTTATTAAAAATAATAAAATACCATCAGAGGGATTCTTTTTTATCAAAGAAAGGGAATTAGAAGCAGATGATATTCGATCTTTGTTGTTTTTAGAAATAAATTGAGTACGGATAGCATTCTTGTGAAAATTATTTAGCCAAGTAAATGAAAGGTAAGTATTCAAGTTTTAATTTAGAATCGATGTTCTAATGTTATTTAATACATAATAATCTGTACGTGCTCCATATTTTTAAATTTTCTAATCGTATTTTGTCAATCTATAACTAGAAGTCGTATCTGCCAACATACGTTATAGGAATTACAATTCTTTTAGTAGTTATAATTAGAGCGGGCCAAGAGCGCCACGCGCCAGGTTCGCAATCAGGCTGCCGGGCGCATATATGTATGTAAACATAGGTAATTTAAATATGTAATTATTAGGACGAGGACCAAAACCACTGTCTATTACGTCGTGAAGACGCGCAAATATACACCTGCAGTTTGGGTGTTCGTTGATAAATAGGGCGTTGTTCACAGTGGGCCACTAAAAAAAAAAAAGTTCATTCATCGACGGCTACGAACTAACAGCGCGCTTATTCTTTTAAAGGATGACGCGCTCTATTCATCAACAAATGACGAGTCTGCAGATGTTACGTTTGCACCCACTTCGTGGCATACTAGAAACAAGCGTCGGTGTGCTCGTTTTAGTGATTATGTCTAACGTAACTATTAAAAAAAAACGGCCATTCCCTTTACGAAAGTTAATAAATCTCTTTAGTGAATTTGTGGATTTCACAAAAGGGGAAATACAATTTTCTGTAAAGTTTGAAAAAGGAAACTACTGTGGGGAGAAAAACGGGGGATTGTGAAAGACATAAATGGCCCCCACCACAGAAATAAAAGAAATGGTTTTCCACAACAACGTCAATTTCAATTAAAATTGCTTTTAACGTTTATGGTATTGGTCTACCACTTCGTATACTTGAAAAAAAAGCATTTCAAAAATTTTGGGAACATAAAAATACCAGTGGATACTACCATCTGGGAACAGCGTTAGGAGAGATATTCCCGAATAGGGAGGACATTAAAAAATCAAATTTAAAAGCCGAATTAAAAGATAAACAGCTGTGGCTATGTTTTTGATGAGAGGGAAATTGAAAAAAAATTTCTTTTTTAATTTTAATTGCGCGTATTAATCCTTTTAAAACCAAATTTTGCAATTCTATTAGCCAGCAGAAGTTTAAAAACAGTGTACTAGTAAAGAAATTTTGGGGCCGTATTTTCCCGAAACGTTAAAAAAATTTCCCGGTTTAACCAGTCAACTGTTGTTGTTCATGAGCGATGGTGCAGCAACAATGTGTAGTGAAAGGCCCTTTTCCCCTTTAAAGAAAAGTGTGAAGGACTTTTACTTTCGTGTAAAGTCCATGCTTTACATCTTGTGGCACAAACTTTTCGGGGTGTTACCCGGAGGTGGACATTAATAAAACAAAAAATTTTTTTCCAAAGTCCTAAAAGGACAAAGGGACCCACAGGTTATCCCCCTGGTATTCGAGAACCACCACAGCCCATTCTTACGCTTTGGGGGAACTTGGTTAAAAGCCGCTTTTTATTATAATGAACATTTTCAAGAAGTCAAACCGTTTTTTTGGGAATTCGTCCCTGCCAACTAAAGCTATTGGGGATGAGCCGAAGGATTTCTCGATATTTCTGTTGAAACACATCTAAAGAATTTTTAACAAAAAAAGGGTTAGTAGACGCGATAGAAAATTTGCAAAATTCGGGAATTGTCGTTGGTAGAATCAGTAAGTCGTGGACGAAGTTAGTACATTGTTACACAGTATAAACGATGCAACAAGTGGACGAGTTTTAGCTAAGTTCGATAGTGTTTTAAAAAAGAACCCGGGACTACACGAGATTAAGACAAATGTGCGATGGGGCATCTGCAGTTTCCCTTTTGACTAAGTCAAAAGGGGATTTTTTTTTTTTTTTTTTTAATTTCCCCTGTCTTATTTGGTAGACGGGGAACGGTCTTTTTTGAAATATAAGAACTTTTTTTCGTCTCGGGGGAACATCCTTCACCGGGAAAGGGAAAAACTTATCTGATGGTGCAACTTTTTTTAAAAAAACCTATCCGCATTATTGGGATAGAATTTATTTATTTTATCTTTATTTACAGTTACATTATTAATACAACAAAAATAAAAAAAACTTTATTTCTCAGTTATTTTTATTACCCATTTACAACCAAAACCGTTTTCAATCAAATAAAAAATCATAATGAAAATAAAAAAAACCTCAGCGTGTACGATAAACAAATTTTTGCGTCAGCTTTTATATTTTTTCTTTTTGTGTATTAATTTCGGAAAATATCACATATCTCGTGACCCAAAATACGCTATTTACAATAAGCGGCCGTTCCCCGATTTTTTGTTGGGTTGGGGAATTTGGCCCCTTTATAAGGGATATTGGGGTGAATTTATAAATTTTATTTTAATTTCAATATTCGTTAAACTAGAATTGAATTTAATATTCGCAGGGTTCGAATTATTTTTAGTTGTTATTCGAATTCTGGCATTATTATCATTTATACGAGGGACGTTCAGGAATTAACGAGATAAACTGCATTAGCAGGAAAAGTAGCTGCAAGCAGTAAATGTCAATAGTGTACAGCCAACTGAGAAAGTATCGGGTTAAAGATCACCGAACCTGATAAGCCTGATAATACATAAACATATGGTTGATCGTTGGTAAGCCTACAGAATCAGTACAATTTCACACGAAGAGTCGGTTTAAACCCCCTGCGTGAACCACGTGACATGGGCCGAAACTACAAAAGGGGTCCCGAGCTCTTTGATGACGGGGTGTATCCCTATGCACGATATAAGCCTAAACGGTAAAGGAATCGTTTTTTCTCATTCCTTTTCTAAGTTCTGAAGGGCTTCCGGTTTAAAGACGATGCCAGTCGATAACTAAGACCTTCTTCGCATTCCATTCGATTTTAGAAACCAAACGCTTAACCGAGCACCGTTTTCGTGAGAGATGTATTTGTAGTTGTACATGTATTTGGACGAAGCTAAGGTTGAAATGGTTAGTACAGTACAAACTCTTTAATCCGAATTAATTAAAACACTGGTTTAAACCGATAAGTTCGGATTGCCAACATTTTCGGATTACTGGATAGTGAATATATATTAGGTTTTATGCGTTACTGAGAAGTAAAAAAAAAGCTAACAATAAAACAAAAAGTTATCTTGAAAGATATTTATTAAAAATAAAAAAAGAAAAACAAATCAAAAAATACATAAATTAAAATGTACATTTCAATGATCAAAAAAGGAATCGGTGATAGGTGTTTGTTTTTTGGTAGCAATTTTTTTTTTAGTGCATTCCGATTTGCAGTGGGCGGAGCAATGTTACTTGTCGAAGAGCTAAAGTACTTTGACAAGCCCCTCTTAAACACGTGGCGAAACATTTCACAGCTTCTTCATGCACCACAAGCCATTTTCTCCTTGTACCCATTCCTGTACATCCTGATCTGATACAGCTTCACCAATTTTCCCAATCAAGTCCTTGATTTCAGCTAGCTCATTAGTTTTAATTTTATTAGATGGAAGGAATGTGCTTAAATCAATAATTGCCTATGATCTTCTTCCAGTCTGGTCATCTTTCTTAATGGAAATCGACATATTTTTGTTCAGTAGTTAAGTTGAGACAAATATTCTTTTAGAGTTTCTCAACTGTCAGTTTTACTCTTGCCACGCTTCGTCGATAAAAATACCACGTCTTTTAAATTTATTGCCTGTAAAAGATTTATTTAATGTCATCATTAGATTCAATAATTTGTGAGAGAAGTTTCAAGATTAATTAAGTTTAGTAGCCTGAATCACATGTTGATCCATGGGTTGCAGAATCGGTGTACAATTTGGTGGAAGGTACATGACGGAAATTTGTTTATCATCATTCATTAATTCTAAAAATAACACAGCTTTCTTGCGTAATCCCAATTTCACCATTTTGTTTTCCACCGAGGGCACAACGTGCGAATAAAACCAGATCCTTTGTCACCCAAGCGTTTGCACCATTTCTTTACTTAATTTTCTTCCACGTGCCGATGCTTCGGATTTATTTACCGTTTTTTTTTTTTGGCAACATCCTCCAAAAAAGCCCACTCTCAACCGCGTTGCAAATTCGATCAGAAGTTAGGCCTAATCTCTCGTTGTTTTTAAGAATTTTAATTTAAAGGGTTCTACTACACTAAAATCACTAGACAGCTTTTCTCCCTCATGAAACTGGGGTTGAAGCGATACAGTAATTGCAATTTTATTCCAAATTTTGTTCAATTCCACCAGAAAATTTACAGACATGCTATTTAATGAAGATCTTAAATTTCCTATGATGTGGTGTTTTACCTAAATCTGTAATTACTTTCCCACAATCATTTCTAAGTAGGGTATTTGTAGAACAAGTTATTATAATTGTTGCGATACTTTCACTGCTGTGAATATGACGTTTACATATATCAGTTTCCAAAATGGCTACATTCAGTGATATAATTTAATAAATTGTATTAAAACAGAATGTTTATTATACACATGTATAAAATTACATAGTTCTAGTAAATATATATACAAAATGTTTTGTTCGTACTTGTAGTAAATGTAATTCACATCTGTTCATGCATTTTAGGTAGATCTATATGTATCTCTATAAATCGCTTTTGTTAGAACTAAGAAATTATTTTCTAAGGGTCGTCGTTAAAAAGACGTATTCTCAACGGACTGACAAGTTTATGACGACTAGGGTAATTTATGTGACCTTTAGAATTAGAAGTGACAAGGACCTTTTTTATTTAGTTATAGGAACAAAACTGTTTGTACACCTTTTTTAACGAGAGTCGAGTGCTACCCCGCGCAAGCGGGTGATCTAGTATACAGTCCACTCCAGCAATGTTAATCTATTAAAATACTATTAAACAAACAACCATTTCTAATTTAATTCTTGCAATACCCGCACTAGTTTTAAACAACACATTTGAAAACATCTCTTCGTGTTCGAAAATAATTTCGTTAAATATAACGTAAGAATTTAACACTATTTGAGCAATAAAATCTTCACGTTTTTCGCCAAATACAACGGACAGTTAGGAAATTGAGTTGGAATAGCATCTTTTTTAAACCTAGGATTTTTTAAACTTACAGTTATAGTTTCCCCGGTCCTTGAATCTGTAGCTGTTGAAAAACAAATAATATCTTCTTTTATTTACAAAGTGCAACTCACACACAAAACACCCAATACCATGTTAAGTTAGGTTACCTGGTTATCGCTGATACAATACTAGAAAAACACTGCAGGTATCATCAACGAAGTACGAAATTATCACTACATAGTATTTTTCTTAAATCAAACCAATATAATTTGGATAGATCAATTAGAAACGCAGAGATGGTCTCAGTGTGTGAACACGTTTGTATGGTCTAAATATAAATACGTCAGAGCCTGCTGACGTCAAAGCTGTTGGGCCTTGTCTTGGCGGTAGTAACGCCTGTATCGAATCGATGGGATTCCACTCAATCCCCTCCTCGCTCTCTCGCCCTACACATATAGATTAAATTGCTTCAATTAGAGATTATTATTATATTCAGAGTTTTGCTATTTTTTTTCTTTTATCATTATTTACGTTTTCCTTAGTTTTGGGTTGGGGTTGTTCCTTTATAGACGCCTTCGGTTCAATTTTCTTTTCTTATTTTGCATTTCTCATTTTGACTGATTCTATTGTCATTGACACCTTGAATCAATAAACGTTATTATTATTATTATAGCCAATTCCACATTTTCCCAGTGTGTATATAAAAGACGTTCTATTGTTGATATATTTTACACAAAAAAATTATAATCAATGTAATTAAATAAAATTATTTTCTTTACTGCAACCACTATACATGTAGTTTCCGATGAAATACTAGGGGGCATTTTGACACATATTTTCAACATTGAGTTGCCATTTTCGATTGTTACACCTCTTTTGTAATTTGCAGTTTTATATGCCGTCTTACACTTTGTAGGCTCTTAAATTTAGCCCATCACAACTTACAAGAATAAGGGAAAGCGCCCTTGTATGCACTTTCGTGTCTTTTTGGTTCTGAAGAGCAGCCAATCTCCTGTTTACAAACTTCGCAGTAAGACGCCTTTCACCAGTGTGTGTTTGAATATGTCTATTTAGTGGATCCCTCACACAATACGACTTTTTATAAATCTCGCCAGTAAAAGGTTTTTTACCGATGCATCTTTTAATGCGAGTCGTCAGGTTACTCTTGTCTTTACAAACTTCAAAAGTAAAAGGTCTTTCATTGGTATGCGTTTTCATATGAATTATTGGTCCACTCTTCCGAGAAAATAACTTTTTACAAACTTCACAAGTAAAAGTCTTTTCACAGGTGTGTTTTAAGATGACTGGTCAATGCTTGCCTCCAATAAAAAGATTTCCAACAAACTTGGCAAGTAAAAGGCTTTTTACCGGCGTGTATTTTAATATGAGACGATAATCCGCCCTTCCGAGAAAATGATTTCTTACAAATCTCGCAAGTAAAAGGCTTTTCACCCGTGTGTATTATAATATGAGCAGTCAGGTTACTCTTCTCAGTAAATGACTTTTTACAAATCTCGCAAGTAAAAGGCTTTTCACCGGCGTGTATTTTAATATGAGACGCTAGTCCTTCCTTCCGAGAAAATGATTTCTTACAAACTTCGCAGGTAAAAGGCTTTTTACCCGTGTGTATCATAATATGAATCGTCAGGTTAGTCTTCACAGTAAATGACTTTTCACAAATCTCGCAAGTGAATGGCCTTTCACCGGTGTGTTTTTTAATATGAACCGTCAATCCTCTCTTCGAAATAAATGACTTTTCACAAACTTCGCAAGTGAAAGGCCTTTCACCAGTGTGTTTTCTAATATGAATTTTCAGTTTATTCCTCTCAAAAAATGACTTTTTACAAATTTCGCAAGTAAAACGCTTTTCACCGGTGTGTTTTTTAATGTGAGTCGCCAGGTGACTCCTCTGGGTAAATGACTTTTTACAAATTTCGCAAGTAAAAGGCCTTTCACCGGTGTGTCCTTTCATATGAGTCGCCAGGTTACTCTTTCCAGTAAATGATTTCCTACAAATTTCGCAAGTGAAAGGCTTTTCACCGGTGTGCGTTGTCATGTGAATTGTCAGTCCACCCTTCTGAGAAAATGATTTCTTACAAATTTCGCAAGTAAAGGGCTTTTCACCGGTGTGTGTTCTAATGTGATACGTCAGATCAATTTTGCGAACATATGTCCGCCCACAATAAATACACGAGTGAACCTTCTTGGTAAAATGTACTCTCCTAGAATGTCTATATAGTTTGTTTTTCCCTTCGAACGATTTTCCACATTGCGCACAATCAACAATCTTGTCATGCTTGAGAGAGTCCCTGTTAGCTTTTGGTTCATGTTTGTGTTTAAAGTTTTTATCGTTTTTGTCGTTCACACTTTCATCTTTAATATTTTCTAATAAAACACCTTGTGCTACGATGTCGTCGCTTATCGAAGATATTCCTGCCTTTGAATCAAGAAAATCTCCCGTTTGAACTATAAAATCTTCTAATTTAATGGTTGCGTCACTATTATATTTTTCACAATCTTCAATACTACCAACATCTTTGTTTAACTCCTCCTCCAAATTTTCAACTTTAATATTTTCCAATAAAACACCTTGCGCTACGATGACGTCGTTTATTAAAGATAGTCCTGCTTTTGAATCTTCTAATTTAATGTCTGCATCACTACTATATTCTTCAAAGTTATGACTGTAATGTGCATGCAACTCATCATATCCTGTAGCCATTTTTGTTTTTGTGAACGCATCTACAAAATTTGGTTTATTGAGATAACAGAATATATCCCAAAATTAGGCCTATTTCTTCCGCTTCAACTACGTTAATTTGCTTCCCTTTCCTCCAAGGGAATGACAACATATGTGGAACCAGGTCCGGAATGTAAATCTCATAAAGAGAAACTCCCTCCTAAAAAAGAAATAAAAGTTGTTGCAAAAAGATTAAGTAAAACTATAAAACAAGCAAGAATCAATTTGAGCTGGGTAACACCAACCACCAAGCGCTGAAGCCGGGTGCTTGAATTACCAAATACAGTATTTGAAAAAGTAAAGCACTGGATACTGACGAGTGACAATAGAAATATCAAGTACAAAGCAATCATTGTAAAGTTTTTGAAGTCCTTAACCCTTTAACTACGGGTATATTTCGACGAAACCAGGCCTCCAAACGCAAAAAAAAATGTAGCCAGTAACAATTATACCAATTGTGGTAGCAGATCCTCGCCAAGTTACGATCTAAGAAACGGCAAGGAAAAAGCTACTTCACCTGCCCGGAAACGACGCCCAGGGTTTTTTAGACAAGAAGATCTAGAATAACAACAATATTATTTTAATTTTTATATGAAAAACTACACATAACTAAAATTTGATTATTTGTTATTGTCATATAATCTTTTCTTTTCGTTCAAATAAAATCGTTAAAATTTCAAAATCCACGTTTCATAAATATTTCCACACATCAAGGAGAGGTGCAAAGCAAAAGCCAGGCGCCCTTATTGCTACCTTTTGTGTATTTGAACTTTGATGGACCTCTGCTATAGCCCACCCTGATCCCTGTCCTGGCTGGAGGCACAGTGGAAACACCTCTTTGGTGGTGTTATAGACTTAATTAGCAAAGAAATTAGCATCTATGAGAAATCGTCCATTTGTATAGGTAAAAATATGGACAATAGATTACCTAAACATCCCTGAGATATCGCAAAGTGACTTTGAAAGAATTTAAGGGTTGTGATTAGTACTTGTTTCCCAATACGATTATCAACAATTATATGTATTTGTACCTGCATATTATTGCGTTGTTTTTTTATTAAATATAGATTCATCCTTATGCTGTCAGTGTATGGTCTAAGGATGAAAATAATTATTAATGCATTTAACAGCAAGAGTGTTAATACGCTTGAAATGATGGAAGATCGTTACCTACAGAAACTGGTTATAGTTGATAGTAAGAAGCATATCGATAGCATTATTGCTTTGTTTCGTAACTTTAGTAGTAACACTTTTGGTAACATCATCCGGTTAGCTTGTAGTTAGAGTAACAATTAACTCCATTCAATCAAATGGAAAACAATAGTTGGGTTGACGAAGGAGGTGAATTGGAGATGTCTATCTTCTTACATCTTACTGGGAGGAATAAATTTGTAAACCAACACAAGTTCTAGGTTAGGAATAGTCTACAATATGACAAACTAAATAGGCTGACTGCAAACCGTGTTTAACACGGATGAAAATTACTTCTAGTTCTGAATAAGAACTTGTAAGAGAATTAATAAAGATTGCTTACCTTAAAACATAACGGGAGAACCACCACCAAACTATTTCAAACTTTATTATGAGAACCAAGGGGCTTGCACGCACATGTAAAAACCTTGAACCGAGTAAACGCCATCTCTTGTTTGGGAGGTAGATTATATAACTATGAGGGCGTATATTGAAATTTAACTGGTTTTTAATTTTTGTTTTGTGGTAGCAAATGAAAATAGGGAGCTTACAAAAAAAAATAACTTCTAAATACGGAAATTAAAAAATTACCGTTTTATTTATAACTTAAAATCAGAAAAAGGTAAAACTAAAGCTATAAAATTGTAGCAATCCTATTTAACAAGACGAAGAACTTATAGAAATATACTCGGTGACAGAAATTGCAGCAGTTAGAATGGGTTGGAATTTCCGGATGAAATTTGGTAGGAATATTCACCTATGTAAAACTAATAAATGATCAAAATTTGGGAGGAAAATCTTTAATAGTTAAACAAAATTTACAATAATTGTTAATAATGTGTGGGGCCGCCTCTGTGATTTACACATTCATTTACATGCCGCGGCATTGATTGAATAAGGTGGTTTATCTCGTCTTGGGGTATTGCCTCCCCTGCAAGTTGCACCTCACGTCTCAAAGCCCCCAAGTAAAAGGAGGTTTTTTAAATTTTCGCAACCTTCTACCCATTATGTCCCATACATGTTGGATGGGAGAAGGATCTGGAATCTTGGAGGCCAGCGAAAGTTCATTTGGGCCTGTTCAAAGAAGTTCAAGAAAAACCTTGCTACATGAGGACGTGCATTATCTTGCTGGAATAATGGATCTTCGAGCCCTTATAAGTAGAGCGGGCCAAATTGCGCCATCCAACAGAATCGGAATCAGGCGCAACGGCCGCTTATTGTAAATAGCGTATAGGGAGTCACAGCAGATATGTGATATTTCGAAATTAATACACAAAGAAAAAAAATAAAGCTGACCAATAATTGTTTAGAAATTAGAGCGGATATATATATATTTTTTTTTTTTTTTTTTTTTTGTACACGCTAGTTTTTTATTTTCATTATGTTTTTTTATTTGATTGAAAACGGTATGCGTTGTAAATGGGATGTAAAAGGAAATAACTGAGAAACTAACCCATTCTGGTACTTAAAAAGTAACTGTAAATAAAGATATAATAAATAAATTCTATCCTTCTTAATAATGCGGATAGGCTTGTTTAAAAAGTTGCACCATCAGATAAGTTTCCACTTTTGCCTCGGTGAAGGATGTTCGCCGAGACAAAAAAATGTTCTTATATTTCAAAAACCCACCGTTCCACGTCTACCGAAAAAACAGGCGTAATTAAAATAATCTTTAGACTTAGTAAAAAGGAATCTGCAGACCCCCCCATCCCTTTTCAATCTCGTGTAGTCCATTTTTTTTTTAAAACACTATCGAACTTAGCTAAAACTCGTCCACTTTTGCATCGTTTATACTGTGTAACAATGTACTAACTTCGTCCACGACTTGCACTGATTCTACCAACGACAATCCAGAATTTTGCAAATTTTCTATCGCGTCTACTAACCCTTTGTAATTGTTGCTAATATTCTTTAGATGTGTTTCAACAGAAATATCGAGAAATCCCTTCGGGCTCATCCTAATAGCTCTAGCCGGGGACGAATTGCAAAATAACGGTTTGACTTCTTGAAAATGTTCATTATAATAAAAAGCGGCTTTTAACCACGTTCCCAACGCGCAAGGGGAAAGGGCTTGGTGGTTCTCGAATAAGGGCATAACCTGTGGAATCCCCAGTCCTCTTAGGACTTTTAAAAAACTTTTTTTTGTTTTCTATTAATGCATCCACCTCGGGTAACACTCTCGAATGTTTGTGCCACAAGATGTAAAACATGGACTTTACACGTAACATTAAAAATCCTTCCACTTTTCTTTAAGGAACGGGCCCACACTACATTGTTGCTGCACCATCGCTCAGAACAACAACAGTTGACTGGTTGACACTTGAAATTTTGTAACGTTTCGGAACTACGGCCGTAATTGCTTTATAGTACACTGTTTTAATCTTCTGCTGGCTAATAGTTCAAAAATTTTGGGTTTTAAAAGGATCTAATACCCCACTATTATTTCAAAATAAAAATTTTTTTTGCAATCTGTCGTCTCATCAAGACATAGCCACAGCTGTTTATCTTTAATTCGGCTTTAATTCGATTTTCAATGTCCTCACGTATTCGTGGAATATCTCTCCGTAACGCTGTCCGAGATGGTAGTATCCCCCGGATTTATTCCCCAAATTTTTTGAAATGCTTTCTTATCAAGTATACGAAATGGTAGACCACATACCATAAACGTTAAAAGCAATTCCAATTGAAATTGACGTTGTTGGGACACACCATTTCTTTTATTTTGTGGTGTGCGCTATTTTTTCTTTCACAATCACGTTTGCTCCAACGTGTTTCTTTTTACAAACTTTACAGAAAATTGTACTCCCCTTGTAGTGTAAATCCACAAATTCATAAGAAATTTATTAACTTTCTAGGTAATGGCCGTTTATTTTTAATAGTTACGTTGACATAATCACTAAAGCGAGCCAAACCCACCTTTTTTTTAGTATCCCGAAGTGGTACAAACGTAACATCCCGCAGACTCGTCATTTGTTGAGAATAGAGCTCATCCGTAAATGAATAAGCGCGCTGTTAGTTCGTAGCCGTCGATGAATGAACTTTTTTTTTTTGTGGCCCACTGTGAACAACGCCCTTTTATCAACGAACACCCAAACTGCAGGTGTTTTTCGCTCTTCACGACGTAATAGACAGTGGTTTTTGGGCCTCGTCCCAATAATTACATATTTTAAATTACCTATGTTTACATACATATATGCGCCCGGCAGCCTGATTGCGAACCTGGCGCGTGGCGCTCTTGGCCCGCTCTACTTATAAGTATATAGATAATGTACCGCAGTCAAACGAAGCACAAGTTGCGGACGATATGATGTTAACCCAAAACTTCGGATTCGGCGATAAACTGTTCTAAGGGTTACATGGCGACCTTCTTCACCAAACTATTGGTCACCAATTGTACGAGTAGAGGAAAATCGGTCTTTAAATGCCAGTTGTTTTAAGCGACGATTTTGACGCTCATTCGTTCTTCTTGAAGCCCCTGTTCCTCTTCTACGACACACTCGCATTACAGTAGGCCGTTTGATTTAATTAGCAATTTCCCCGAATGAAAAACCCGCTTCGCGCAAACCAATAATTCGACCTCTGTCAATTTGTTAAATTTTCGATACACTGCTCTCTTCTTACTCTGGTATAGCTAACACTTAACTAAACCGCAGTTCAATGAGAACAACATAAATCGGGAAAATTATAAAAAAAAGCAAAAAAAAAACTTCAATATTTCCGGGGAGAGAGGGAAAAACCTCAATAACAACTTTATTGCTTACTGGGGGTTCAAATTTTGACCCTTTAACTATTACATAGGTGAATATTCCACCCAAAATTTTATCGGGGAAAAACCCAACCCCTTCTAGCTGTTGCAATTTTTATGTCACTGAGTATGTTAAACAATTAACGATAGGATTTTTTAGCTTTTCTTTATCTAACAAAAAGCACAAAAAAAGTATTTTTGAAATCTCCCAAACGTCTACGATAATTTCACAGTGTCCTGGTATTCGTCAACCACCGGAGCCAATTCTTACATGTTTGGGAACAGGTTGCAGGCAACTTTTTATTAGCCAAATTTTTAAAATAGTAAAAGCTGTTGTTGCAAATTTAATCCTGGGAAACTGCGCTATTGGGGGCCCGTCGAAATTTAGATATTTCCGTTGAAACGGGTTTTAAAAAACGTAGCTGCTATAAAAAAATTAGCTGGGAAAAAGTCCCAAATTAAAAAAAGATCGTTTCATTATTGGAGTCTCTGCAAATTATGGACGGAGGGATACACATACGACGCAAAATATAATCGCGTTTTTAAAAAGTTCGAAGTGTGCTACGGAAAAATCCCGATTTTACCAAATAAAACAAATTTGTGATGGTGTATCAATAATCCACTAAGTACAAAGTATTTTTTAATCATGCTTATAACATCGGTAGATATTGAACGCTCTTTTTCAAAATATAAACTCATTTTCTAACCAGGGCGAACATCGCCCACCAACAACTGTGGCACATCTAATGGTGTCAACTTTTTGCCACTCTTATCCAATGATGTTAATACTGATAAGGTGCTTCTAGTTTACTGTCCGTAGCCAAGGCTGCTTAAAAAGGGGATGTTTCCTCTCTTCACATATTATCATTATGTATTAGTTCGATATTTTTTTTATTTTCTTACTATTGTTTTTTTTATACTAACAGGTACGGCTATGGCCGGCTCCTTTCCGGGCTCTCAATTTTAAAACGGGTACCCCTTTTTATCATACACCCGGATTCAAACGATAATGCGTAATCGTCGACTTTAATATGATGCCAAGAAACAGGAGTTGGATTAACATTTTCGATATTCTCATCACTACATGAACTGAAAAGTGTTTTTAAGGTGACTAAGTGATCTATCGTGTCACAAGCATCACAATTAAAAGATGACATATGCGTTGCCACAAAGTTATTAACGGACAGAGATTTATAATGGCACCTAAATGCAATGCAGGATGGGTAGATGTTTCGTCCTACATGTTGGCGCATCAGTCAATCAAAGAATTTAACGAAGTAACAAAAAAATCCTATACTTTATCTCGATTAATCGATTGCGTCGAATTGAACGCCCAGTTCAACATTCGACGACCTGCCACTACACCATGGTCTGTTAAACTTCCCACTTTAAATCCCTCGTATGCACTCTCGTATCTTTTTAGTCCTGGAGGGCAGTCAGTTGACTATTTACAAACTTTGCAGTAAGACGCCTTTCACCAGTGTGTGATTTGATATGTCTATTTAGTGCTTGCTTCCAATAAAATGATTTCTTACAAATTTCGCAGGTGAAAGGCTTTTCACCAGTGTGTATTTTAATATGAGACGCCAGTGCACTCTTGTAAGAAAATGACTTTTCACAAACTTCGCAAGTAAAAGGTCTTTCACCAGTGTGTTTTCTAGTATGAGTCCTCAGCCTAGTCTTCTCAAAAAATGACCTTTTACAAACCTTGCAAGTAAAAGGCCTTTCACCAGTATGTTTTTTAATATGAATCCTCAGGCTACTTCTGTCAGTAAGTGACTTTCCACATATCTCGCAAGTAAAAGGCCTTTCATCAGTGTGTTTTTTAATATGAATCCTCAGGCTACTCCTGTCAGTAAATGACTTTCCACATATCTCGCAAGTAAAAGGCTTTTCACCAGTGTGTGTTCTAATATGACTTATCAGTCCATTCTTCCCAGAAAATGATTTCTTACAAACTTCACAAGTAAAAGGCTGTTCACCAGTATGTGTTTTAATATGCCTCATCAGTACGTTCCTCCAACTAAATGACTTTTTACAAATCTCGCAAGTGAAAGGGTCGCCGGTGTGTGTGTTAATATGTCTGACTAGTTCTCTCTTGTCACAATATGACTTTTTGCAAATCTCACAAGTAAAAGGCTTTTCACCAGTGTGTTTTCTAATATGAATCCTCAGTTCATACTTCTCAGAAAATGACATTTTACAAATCTCGCACGCAAAAGGCTTTTCATCCGTGTGTGTCTTATTATGAGAAGCCAATACACTCCTCCGAGAAAATGATTTCTTACAAATTTCGCAAGTAAAGGGCTTTTCACCAGTATGTGTTCTAATGTGAATCGTCAGATCAATTTTGCGACCATATGTCCGCCCACAATAAATACATGAGTGAACCTTCTTGGTAAAATGTACGCTCCTAGAATGTTGATATAGTTTGTTTTTCCCTTCGAATGATTTTCCACATTGCACACAGTCAACAATCTCGTGAGCTTTTACTTCATGTGTGTATTTTTTATCGCTTCGGTCGTTCAAACTTTCAACTTTAATATTTTCGGATAAGACTCCTTGCGCTAAGACGTCGTCGCTTATCGAAGATATTCCTGCTTTTGAATCAAGAAAATCTCCCGTTTGAACTATACAATCTTCTAATTTAATGTTTGTGTCACTATTATATTTTTCACAGTTCTCAGTGCTACTATTATTTTTGTTTAGCTGCTTATCCAAATTTTCAACTTTAATATTTTCCAGTAGAACACCTTGAGCGATGATATCGTCGCTTATCAAAGATATTCCTGCTTTTGAATCTTCTAACTTAATGTCTGCATCACTACTATACTCTTCAAAGTTATTACTACAATGTTCACGTAACTCATCATATTCTATAGCCATTTTTGCGAAGGTATCTACAGAACTTGGTTTACTGAGATAATGGAACCTATTCCAAAATTAGGTATATTTCTTCCGCTTCAACTACGTTAATTTGCTTCTTTTTCCTCCAAAGGGAATGACAAGGTATGTGAAACCAGGTCCGCAATGAAAATCACACAAAAAAAACTTCTTCCTAAAAAAGAAACAAAAGAAATAAAAATTATTACAAAAACATTACATAAAACTTAAACAAAACTAACAGGCAGCAATTAATTTGAGCTGGGTACCATCAATCACCAAGCGCTAGACATGCCGTCTAGAGAATAGCGAAAACAACTCGGGATGCAGACTCCTACTACCTATCGAGCAGCCCCTGGGCTGCTTAATGCAAGATGGCACGGCGCCTAAGACGTCGCGTGTCCACACCTTTAAACGTTTCCTACAGGCTTACCATGATGTATTAAAATACACATGAAAAGATTGCCTAGTAACAATAATAAAAAATTAATGCCAATATAGCTTATGGTATTGGTGGAATCATTTCCGGCAAAAAACAAAGCGAGGGAAAAGGGACAGCGTAAACTCGCGAACATGTTTCTGCCTACCCGGCGCCATGCCATATTGCGTTAAGCAGCCCAGAAGCTGCTCGATAGGTGGTAGGAGTCTGTATCCCGAGTTGTTGTCGCTATTCTCTAGACAGCATGTCTGTTTCTCGACGCTGGGTGGCGTGGGGAGATATATCGTGATTCTATTCGTGGAGAACGGGAAGATCTACTCGAGAGGTGAAAAACAATAGCGAGGGAGAACACGTACGGAACCGCGCTGATGACGCCGGGTAGACAGAAACATGTTCGCGGGTCCCTTTCTTTTCCCTCGCTTTGTTTTTTGCCGGAAATGATTCCACCAATACCATGAGCTATATCAGCATTAATTTTTTGGTTATACTTACATTTAATTAAGAAAAAGATTTTGTTTTTACTTAGTTAGTATAGGACATAATTTTTAATACTTACACTTATTCTTGGTATCTTTTTATAGTGTTGCCTGAGGATGAGCTTTGTTCGAAACCGGTAGCGCTGATTAATATTATTAAACAAACTTTGTGAGTAATAGACCAGTTTTATTGACCCTAATTGAACAACTAACCACTGAATATCAACCACAAACCGTATGTTTAACTGAATCTGTCTTAACTACAATAAGAAAATGCAACTTTTTGCTAATGAAAGAATATATAACGCAGAAAACATGTACAAGTGCTACTAAATGGATTAATCCTCCGTAACTTCGAAAGCGTCCATTTGGTGGGGGTCTATGCTCACCAAAAACTTTACTGCATATTTTGAGCCATACGCTCAACAGCCTGTACGTCATTGTACAAAATACGTATGTAACAATCCAACTGCTGTTAAAGCTGGACAGATTCATGAATATTCTACTTGTAGGGTTTATTTTGATTATCAAAAAATTGGCATCTATAAAACTCGGCTATTTAAACGGTGACGTTGGAAATGATTCCCCAAATATCCTATTAAAAAAATTTTGGAAGAATTTATGAGTTGTGGTAGTGCCTATTTCCCAATACAATTATCAACTATATGTATTTGTACCTGCATATTATTGCGTTGTTCTTTTATTAAATACGAATTCATCCTTATGGTGTAAGTGTATGGTCTCAGAATGCCAATAATATTAAAATTTATCAACAAGGTTTAACACATTTGAAATGATGGAAATCGACCCCATACAGAAACTGGTTTAATTTATATAAGAAATATGACCGATATTGCTTTGTTTCGTAACCTTAGTAACAATTAACCCTGTTCTAATAAATAAGAATGGTTGGGTTGACGATGGAGGTGAATGGGAGATGTCTATCTTCTTACATCTTACTGGGAGGAATAAATTCGTAAACCAACACAAGTTCTAGGTTAGGAATAGTCTACAATATGACAAACTAAATACGTTGACTGCAAATCACAATTAGTACGAATGAAAATTACCTCTAGTTTTAAGTAAAAGCTTGCAAGTTAGAAGAAATAAGGATTGCTCACCTTAAAACATAGCCAGAGCACCACCTCCAAACTCCATGAAGTGATTTAAGAAAGCGAATATATTAAAAGGGTACAGTCAATTGAGAAAGTATCGGTCTAGAACAGGGTTGCCAGATGAAATTTTTTGGGTTTTCCCCTGCTCCACCCCCAAAAATTCCTCAAAATCTCATCTAAATCCTTCAAATTGCCAAAGCATAATTTAAAAATTGTGATCATAGACTCTTGTAATGGGTCATAGTTCCATTTTTTAGAAAATAAAACGCACATCAATATCTAATGTGTATTAAACACCTATAAAAATTTATTGTTAAGAACTTAAACTAAGACTATTTAAAAAACTATATATCTGAAAAAAAAAATAATAATAATAATAATAATAATAATAATAATAATAAAAAAAAAAATAATAAAATTTATTTTCCCAACAGGCATATTGCCCAATAACAGGAGAAATGTGGGTAACTATATACACAAAATAAAAACACAATGCAACACATGAAAACAAAATAAAGAGTAAATTTCTACATGTTTTACTTAAATAAGTCACGTTTATTAGCTGCCCTGACAAAGTTTCGTCGGGCTCGTCTCATTGTATTAGTCTTGGAATGGAAGAATGAAGCCACTATCCGATCTTGAATTCAAACGTGGCACAAGAAAATTCATTCGTTCCAGTATGTATGGACAATCTATGTCATTTCTAAGAATTTCTGCAGAAACTTCGCAGATGCCATCCCTCCTCGTACTCAAAGCCAGCATGTCGCCTTAACAGAAGTCCATCCTGTGGAGTACCTCTGGGGTAATTTCCCATCAATCTTAAATGACGGGAAATTTTTAAAAAATTTCCGATGGATACGATCTAGATTTAGAAGGTCACAAGCATATAAGGGATACCAAATTAGAGCGGCATACTCCAGTTTACTGAGTACAAAGGCAAAGTATAACGACTTTAATAAAGAAGGATCATTGAAGTATTTAGAGACACGCATCACAAACCCCAGAGATTTCATGGCTTCAGAACAGATACTGTTAATGTGAGCTTTAAATGTAGAGTGGTATCAAGTGTCAAATCCTTAAACTCAAGGTTACGTGACAAATTGGTACCTCTGATTTGGTAGGACAATAAGTACGGTGAACAAGAACGCGAGTAGGAAAGGGCACGCATTTATCAACATTTAACTTGAGCCCAAAAAGCTCACACCATTCTACCAACATAACAAGACCATTTTGCAATTTCATGTCATCAACGGAAGATATTTCCGAGAAGATTTTAATATCGTCTGCATAAGCAAGGGTGGAAGGTCAATTTTCAAAAGCAGGTCGTTAATATAAAGCACAAACAGTAACGGTCCCAGATTTGATCCCTGGGGGACGCCAGAGGAAAGAACAAAGTTACGAGAGCAATATCCGTTATAAGTTACATAACACTTTCTCTGTTTCAAGTAGGATTCGAGGAGACTTATCGCCGAAGGAACAAAACCGAAGGAGCTCAGCTTCACTAACAAAATTTCATGATTGATCATGTCAAAATATATCAATAGCAAGTGCGTCTTCGTCTGTACATTTATACATTGCTTCCGAATTAAATAATTTCAGCATCTCATCTGTTGGTTCGAATGATGTGCGTTCCCTTTTGTAAATCATACAAATGCCAACGCAGTCTCATTATTGCATCGGTGCTTGAAATAGATAACCGATTCCTGAGTTTATTTTTTATTAAACTAATAATTGAAAATGCTCTTTCTGCGGTTGCGTTGGAATATGGCAGGCTAAGAAGTCCAAGAGCTAGTGTTGAGATATGTTTAAATCGAGGTTCTCCAGCAGCATTCAGATTTTGAGAAACTTCGACCCAAAATATCTCACCGCTATCCATATGCATCCGCTTCATTCTAGGAAGAGATCTTCATTTTTCAGTGATCCTATCGACATTTACTTATACATACTTGTAAATGATGCGGCAATGTCAGTAATATCTAATTGCCGCACCATTGAAACGGCTAATTCTGGAATGAAAGAATTCAATTTACATAATAAATTCATTTTTCTGGGACTCGTATTTGAATTTGCTTGCACAATTCTACCAAAGAATCTTTACATGTAATGCGAATGGCACTCAGCCTGGTCTTTTCTAAAAACCTTGACGATTCATTAAATGCGTGAAAAATAAATCAACTCTGAATCCATAACATAATCTTCAAACGCAAAATTTATTTAGTCATTTCTTGAAACATTTTGCATTCTCATTGGTGGAATAAGTATACTCAGTTTATTATGTAATAATAAATTTAATCTTCCATTAATTTCAATGGGTCTGCATTCTCTGCCTGGAAATTTGCATTTAGCTGTTGGACCTCTCCAACGCCCAATTTAAAAAATGTGAAATTATAGGAAAGTTGATTTCTTGAAACTGAGCCCCTAATGGAGAGCAATGCAGCGGCGGTGTGACTGAGTTTAGGTGGGCGGGGGTGGTCGATTATGATACGAGACGACAAATCATCACTCAATTCAGTTTAGCATTGGATAGCGGATAGAGGGCGTGTTGATTTTATTGATATAGGCGTAGTTATTAACTGTAGTTTTTAGTGAACACGTCGAAGGCTAAAAAACGACCCTTTCAAGACATAGTAAATAAATTTATTTCTGACTTTCCCGGTTTGTTTTACAACGAGAGTAAGATAGTTTGTAAAGGTTTCAAAAAAAGATGTCAAAAAAAATGGGGAAATGTACAAGACACGTAAAATTTCCCCAACATAGAAACCGAAAATTTGGGTGCCGCCGAGAAGTGCATTTTTTTTTTAAATGTAATTTTATGTTGATAAATTGAATTTGCCACTAAGTTTACTCGATAAACAAACCCTTTCAGGGCTTTTTGGACAAATACAATCCAGAGTTGCGGTTCCCAAAGGGTTGTACACCGTCTCAAAAAGGCCATTTGAAGAGTTTTAATTAATTTGAGGTTTTCTAATTTGATTACATGTCCTGTGTATTTATATATTTTGTGTGGTGAGGAGTGTGCCGATACTCTGTGTTGTTTGTCATACTACCCCACAGTCCTTGCTATCATTATTAAATAGTGAACACTCTATTTTCATATACCTAGTAGTTGTACATCGGATTCCTAAGCAGCCCTATATTTGTGCATGTACAGGGTGCGGCAAAGGAACCTGACGTTTTTATAATGAATAGTACAAAGCCGTTATAGTATGTAGAACAGCGGTTACAGTGGGAATGACATCGGTAGTAGATGCCATTTTAGTAGTCATGGAGCTGTGGACGAGTGAACATCGCGCATTCGTTCTCGAGGCGTATTTTAAAAATCACGACTCGGTTGTCAGTACACAACGTTTATTTCGTGCGCGCTTCAATATTGGACGTCACGGTTCTGTTCCATGCCGTAACACAATTAAGTTATGGGTTGAAAATTTTCGTCGATCTGCATCAGCAATGAAAGATAAGCCACCAGGAATGCGTCGAACAGTTCGGACTCCAGCAAATATTGAGAGGGTGCGAACAGCGGTTCAGCGAAGTCCACGTCGTTCAGCAAGGCGACAAGCAATAACTCTAGGACTTTCCGAAAGTACAGTACGGCGTATTTTGCACAAGGATTTACATTATCACCCTTACAAATTAGTAATTGTTCAAGAACTGACAGCTGAAGACTTTTTAAACCGTTTGAATTGTTGCAATCAACTTCTAGAACTTTTTGGTGAAAATGATTTAGGTGGCTTAATTATGTCTGATGGGGCGCATTTCGAGTTATCAGGCTACGTAAATAAGCAGAATTTTCGCTACTGGTGTTCAGAAAATCCCAGAGAACTCCATCAACGACCGCTTCATAGTCGCAAGGTTACTGTTTGGTGCGGAGTGGGGCGATTCGGTATAATTGGCCCCTATTTTTTTGAGGACGATGCAGGAAATCATGTCACAGTCAATTCGCAACATTATGTGGAAATGTTAAACACATTTTTAGAACCAGAGCTTCGTCGACGGAACATCGATTTAAATACTGTATGGTTCCAACAAGATGGCGCCACAGCGCATACAGCACGAGCGTCAATGGCTCGACTGCGAGAAATGTTTCCGAGAAAAGTCATTTCGCGGAATGGAGATGTTCCTTGGCCGGCAAGGTCTCCCGACCTCACGGCTTGTGACTATTGGTTATGGGGTTATCTTAAGAGTAAGGTGTATTTAACGAGACCAAGGACCATTGAAGAATTGAAAGAAAACATTCGCAATGAAATTACCGCAATTCCGATGGGTACGCTACAACGCGTAATGGGGAATTTGCGAAACCGTTTGGAACAGTGTGTCCGCAGTGAAGGACGTCGTTTGAGCGAAATTATTTTCCATAAATAAAATGGCATGTTATATACTTTCGAATACTTGTATGTGAAAATAAACATATTGGAAAATACATTTGTAGTTACACATTAAAACTCGTCAGGTTCCTTTGACGCACCCTGTATAAAGTTTTCTTATCTTTGCGCATCTTCAAAACCAAAAATTGTTAAAAATATTCCAATATTATTATTGATTTACAATAATTATCACAAGTATTTGCCTCTTCTATTTACAATTGACTCGTCCGCAATTCCCACTGTGCTCTAAATCACTGGGTGGATTTACCCTAATCGATTGCGGCGAGTTGAACAGCCAGCTCAATATTTGACGACCCGCCACTACCTGTTAAAATTCCTTTTTAACATGCAGTTCCATATGCTGTCTTACTATGTAAGCTCTTATATTTGACCGAACACAACTTACAAGAATAAAGGAAATCCCTCGTAGGCGCTCTCATGTCTTTTTAGTAGATAGTTGATTGTTTACAGACTTCGCAGAGAGACGGTTTTCACCAGTGTGTGTTTTAATATGATTTTTAAGTGCCTGCCTCCAAGAGAATGATTTTTTACAAACTTCGCAAGTAAAAGGCTTTTCGCCGGTGTGTGTTATCATATGAGACGCCAGTATGCACTTCCGAGAAAATGACCTTTCACAAACTTCGCAAGTAAAAGGCTTCTCACCGGTGTGTTTTCTAATATGAGTCCTCAGTCTATTCTTGTCAAAAAATGATTTTTTACAAACCTCGCAAGCGAAAGGCCTTTCACCAGTGTGTCTTTTAATATGAGTCGATAGGTTACTCTTCTGAGTAAATGATTTTTTACAAACCTCGCAAGTAAAGAGCCTTTCACCGTTGTGTTTTCTAATGTGAACCATCAATCCTCTCTTCCAACTAAATGACTTTTCACAAACTTCGCAAGTAAAAGGCCTTTCACCTGAGTGTTTTCTAATATGAATCCTAAGGCTACTCTTCTCAGCAAATGATTTCTTACAAAGGTCGCAAGTAAAAGGCCTTTCACCAGTGTGGTTTCTTATATGAGCTCTCAGGATACCCTTCTCGGTAAATGATTTCTCACAAATTTCGCAAGTAAAAAGCCTTTCACCGGTGTGTATTTTAATATGAGAGGCCAATGCACTCTTCCGAGAAAATGACTTTTTACAAACTTCGCAAGTAAAAGGCTTTTCACCGGTATGCGTTTTAACATGATTTAACAGTACAGCCCTCCAAAAAAATGACTTTTTACAAACCTCGCAAGTAAAAGGCCTTTCACCAGTATGTGTTTTAATATGAGTCGTCAGGTTACTCTTCTCAGCAAATGACTTTTTACAAATCTCGCAAGTAAAAGGCTTTTCGCCGGTGTGTGTTTTAATATGCATGACTAGTTCTCTCTTCCCATAAAATGACATTTTGCAAACCTCACAAATAAAAGGCTTTTCACCAGTGTGTTTTCTAATATGAATCCTCAGTCTATACTTCTCAGAAAATGGCATTTTACAAATCTCGCACGTAAAAGGCTTTTCACCTGTGTGTGTTTTATTATGAGCGGCCAGTATACTTTTCCGAGAAAATGATTTCTTACAAATTTCGCAAGTAAAGGGCTTTTCACCAGTATGTGTTCTAATGTGAATCGTCAGATCAATTTTGCGACCATATGTCCGCCCACAATAAATACATGAGTGAACTTTCTTGGTAAAATGTACGCTCCTAGAATGTTTATATAGTCTATTTTTCCCTCTGAACGATTTTCCGCATTGCGCACAAACAACAATCTCGTCAAGCTTATGAGAGACCTTGTGAGCTTTTATTTCATCTTTGTATTTGAAGTTTGTATCGCTTTGGGCGTTCAAATTTTCAACTTTAACACTTTGCGCTATGATGTCGCTTATCGAAGATATTCCTGCTTTTGAATCAAGAGAATCTCCCGTTTGAACTATACAATCTTCTAATTTAATGTTTCCGTCACTTCCATATTTTTCACACTTCTCACTACTATCAATATCTTCGCTTAACTGCTCATGCAAATTTTCTACTTTAATATTTTCCAGGAAGACACCTTGCACTACGATGTCATCGCTTATCAAAGATATTCCTGCTTTTGAATCTTCTAATTTAATGTCTGCATCACTACCATACTCTTCAAAGTTATTACTGTAATGTTCATGCAACTCATCATATTCTATTGCCATTTTTGCGAACGCATCTACAGAACTTGATTTATTGAGATAATGGAATATAATCCAAAATTAGGCCTATTTCTTCCGCTTCAACTACGTTAATTTGCTTCTTTATCCTCTAAAGGGAGTGGCAACTTGTGTGGAACCAGGTCCGGAATATAAGCCATATAAAAAGAAACTTCTTCCTAAAAAAGAAACAAAAGAAATAAAAATTATTACAAAAAGATTACATAAAACTTAAACAAAACTATAAAACAAGTAAGAATCAATCTGAGCTGGGTAACACTGCACGGGCTTATTTTCACGGCCCGGCCCGCCCGTACAAATTGCAAATTGGGAATGATGATGCGTATATAGGAATGATTACGAGAAATATACAGGCAAGTACAAAAATTAATATTGATACGGTAGTTGAGGAAAAAAAATAAATAGTTTGAGAATATAGTTATTTAGAATAAAAAATCAAAATAAAACTGAATACAGGTACTGAAGCTAATACTTTGCCGTTAAATCTGTATAACAGATATACCATTAAAGGCAGAAGTTTAGATTTTAAAGTTTTATGTAACTAATTTGCAACCTACATTAAGCCCGGAAACATATTTAAAATTCAACTTATTAAAACGAACTAACTGTTTAAGCATTGCAAATTTGGCGGAGGGTCCTAACAACATATTAGATGATAGAGATATGCATCTGTGTTCAAAGGGCTGGGATGCCTTAAAAACAATATAGCAGTTACGTAGTAATGCTGTACTGCGAATCTGTAGAGCGCGTGATGTCCCATTAGCACTCAAAAAAATCTCTAAAAGTAGCGCTGGAGGTATTAGAGTGTATGTAAAGTAGAGGAACCATCAAACTGGGTACACCCGATTGTAATAACACAAAAGAAAGATAATACAATTAGGGTATGCATGGATCCCAACACATGAATCAATATTTACGTCTTTTGAGGGTACTAATTACTTGACGGTTTTAGATGCTGCAAGTGCGTTCCATCAAATACCCTTAGACAAGAAAAGTTCGAAACTCTGCACCATAACAACCCCCTTTGGTCGATACAGGTACTGCAGACTACCCTATGGATTGTTTTCAGCCAGCGAAGTGCCATGATAAGTCTTTCATGGCACGGACGTCAGTAGATACAAACGTTACACATAAATTCAATAAAACGTACACAGTACCTCTGCCAGGCGGTCATCACTTCTTCCACATTGCCTCAATGTCTTAACTTCACAAATTTCATTTCATTTTTTTCTCTAATATAAATTTTATAAAAAGAAAATCATAATTACAGGTTGTGATTAACAACATTATATTTAATACAAAGCAATTAAGTTTTAGTAGTGCTAGATTTTTATTACGTTGGTGTTGTGAAGGTAGATAAGATGCTGGCTATTCTACAGGAACAGCTTGCCAGGCGGTCATCACTTCTTCAAAAAGATTATCCACATTGCCTCTTCGTCTTTTGTCACAAAATTTGTTATGATTCCACGTACGTTCGATTCACCGTAAAATTGCATATCATTGTTACATCATATGAGGTATAATGCTCTAACTGCATATTGAAGCAATGCATGGCACGCGGATGAAATATATTTAATATGGGAGTAGATACTGCTCTAACAACTTATCATTATTTTAAATAACTTTGTTTTCTAAATTTCTCAGCATTTCTACAATACTTATTCGGTATTGGGTGATGCAAATGTTAGTTTCTTCACAAAAAACTATAATACAATTATTTTGCATGCTAAATAACCTTCCAGAATAATTTTTTGTATTCTCTCCTAATGAAATAATGACTAATAGCATCACAGACTGTTTTTGTTTGCAACTAATAACTAAGGTAACCCTTAGCAATTAGAATGGTTGTTGACTTCATACGTATGTGGTATAAATATACATATAATCACGTGTACCTGTAAACAAGGCAATTTGTATTGCGTTCATTACCTCGACACAAGGCCCGCCCGTTTGACCCGTTTAAGTTATTTTAGACTGTTTAAGTAGTTATATCTGCACGGTCAATTTCTAAACATTTTTTAATGACTACTATATATTTGTTTTTAATAAATTATATTGTCTAAATTTCATTATATATATAACCTATAGCACGAAGCTCATTAGTAAACATTATCTAGAAACAACATTAATTCAATGTACATATTTAATAAAACATTCCCGACCCGTCAGGCCCGTACAATTTTAGGCCCGGTACAGCCCGCATTGAAAAGAGACAAGACCCGCCCACGGGGCCGGGATTTTCCTAGCCCGTGCAGTGCTCTAACACCAACCACTGAGGCAACAAAAAAAAAAAACTTCCATTTACAAAAGTGTTTGAATTACCAAATACAGTATTTGAAAAAGTAAAGCACTGGAATCTGACAAGTGACAGTAGAAATATCAAGTATAAAGCATTCATTGAAGTCCTTAAAGTGTTTCGAGCACTGCTATAAGTGCATCAAAGACATTTGATGCTCTTTGACAGCAATCGAAAAATGTGTCGGAGCACCATCATGCTGGAACCACATTTGTTGTCTTTGGTTCAAAGGAATTTGGTCTAAAATATCCCCCATTGCGTTCTGCAGAAAGTTTAGGTAAGCAGCGCCTGTTAATTGGTTTGGTAAAGCAACTGAACCTACTAATGTGTCGCTCAAAATACCTATCCGAACGTTCAGTGAAAGACGAGCCTAATGTAAATAGCAGGAGATTTCCCGCACACATCCTTTTAAAGGGAATTTTGCGATTCCAGTTTGTGTAAACCTGACTCCATGAGTCAAAAGGGTATTGGTAGCAAAATTGAGATATTCAGTATTTGCATAGAAACCAGAAACAAAGATTATAACCGGTTATACTTATGGGAGGGGTAACACATTATTAGTTTGTTTTATAACCTTAGTATGAACATTTTTGGTAACATAATCCAGTTAGCTTGTAGATAGTTCGTTTCATCGAATAAAAAACAATGGTTGAGTTGACATGGAAGGGAGATTTTCATTTTCTACATTTTACGGGAAGGGAAAATAAACTTGTAAACCGACGCAAGTTCTAGGTTAGGAAAAGTCTACAATACATCAAACCAAATAAGTCGATTGCAAACCGTGTTTAACGCGGATGAAAATTACTTCTAGTACTAAGTAAGAACTTCCAAGACAAAATTAATAAATATTTCTCACCGTAAAAGATAACTGGACCACAAGCTCCAAGTTAATTCAGACTAAACTTTGTTATTAAAGCTGAATTCTGGTGGTCGTTCGAAGCAGATCAAGAGTACAGAACACGAGGACTGGATTAGGAATAGAGCAGACGTGGATCACCGAAGCCATACTTCTAAGCGAAGGAACATTTCCGAACGTTAAAGAGAGCGAGTAGGGTATTTGGAATAAATGGAGTTATTCCAAACGAATACCCGTACTCGACTTAAACACCATAGATAATAACAACTGCAGAAATGAGAATGTTGCCTGGACTGTTTTGAGGCAGTAATGTGCCATCTTTTGGTGTGTTATTAAAGTTATTCAAAACGAGCGCGGTAATTTGAAAAATACACTAGTATAAAATTGGCAGTTTCGCTTAAGTGAAACTTGAAATCATTTCACCATAAATATCATTGTAAAGCAAATATAGTAATTTATGACGTTTTGGCTCTCCTATTATCAAAGATCATAATTCACTATATTTAATTCACAATATTTATGATAAAAAGATATCAAATTTTATTTTAAAATCATTTATATTAAGCGGTGTAGAGTAAATGAAAATATAATTTTTATTTAACACGCACTTGAAAATATTTCTTAGGCATAGTATTAAAGGAAATATTGAACTCAATAAGAAACTTTATTAAAAAGTAAACAATGTACATTGCCATTTGCGCGCGAACATATTGAACAAAAAATAAAATCGGAGTTGACAGATCAAACATTGTCGACGAAACAACAGATCGGAAAGAACATTCTGTTCTTAATGTAATGGCACGTAAATTGGAACCTCATCAATCGGCACCTTCAATTCTATTAGTCTCCAAACGGATACAACAGTGTACTGCCGAAGTAATTTCAAAGTTAGTGTTAAATACATTGGACAAGTTTGAACTTTCAACAAACCAACTCTTGATGTTAGTGAGTGATGGTGCTGCAAACATGCTTTCTGTAGGCCGGTCTCTTAAAAGCATTCTGCTAATTTGTTACACATTACTGTAAAATTCATGCTCTCAATCTTGTGGCGGATAGTATCAGAAAATGTTATCCGGAGGTAGCGCTTTAATAGCGCATACCAAAGCAGTATTTTCAAATCACCGAAACGTATTCGCGAATTTCACAGACTGTGCCCCGATACCAGAGCTACCAGAACCTATTCTAACTCGTTGGGGAACATGGTTACAGGCCGCGTTTTATTATCATAAATATTTTGACAATATTAAGAACGTGGTTTTACAATTCGATACCAGAAAAGCCAGTCGAAATTTCAAGATAGTCAGGTTAAAATGGATTAAAAATCATTCACGACAATTACTTCGAGCTAGCAGATGCATTGAAAAATTACAAAATCTGGTGCCGTTAGAAGAATCTCTACAAATAGTGCAACATGTTCACGCACAGCTATGCGCGATTGAAGACGCAAAAAATGTTTCTGTTCTGGAAAAATTTGAAAGTGTTTTTGAGAAAAATTCTGATCTTGGCACATTAAGACACATTTGTGAAGGTGCGTCAACAGAATCGTTAAGTTATTTAAAAGATTTTTTACTTATGCAAATATTACGTCACTAGATGTAGAACGTTCGTTCTCTGCATATAACGCATTTTTCCTCATGCCGATCTAGTTTTCCCGAAAAAAAGTTGAAACATATCTAATGTTGCAGATATTTAACAGCATTATTACTTTGTTTTCCCGGAGGACTCTTTGGTAATTTTTTGGGGTTTGTTATTTATTTTTTTATTTAAAAGATAGGTTATTTGCGGCGCAAACATCCTATTACAGAAAAACTCTAGGGGAAACCCACGAGGCCTGGTCGACTTTCCCCCTTTCGGCACCCTTGGCCACACTAATGACACAATTATTACTGCGCCCTAAAAAAATTCTTTTATAATTGAAAACAAGGATAATTTAGTTGTGAACTTATATTTTGGGGTACATCAAATGTGCCCCAAAAATGAGTTTTACCCTGTTTAAATATAACGATGTAAAATTCCCAATTACTATAACAATACCTTTTAAATATCTGAAAACTTTCTTCTGTTAATTTTTTAAAATTTTCCCCTGTCTTCGTTTCCCCGCACATATTCTCCCTTTTTTTAAAATTATCTTCTGTCATCTTGACCTTTTTAAAATTCTTTTAAACCAACATACCCAAAAAAATGATTTTTTAAAAAAAAAAATAACAAAATTAATAAAACAAAGGCCAAAAACACCAAAAAATAATAAACTAGTAAATAAGGTAACCCAAAAACTCCTAACAAAATTACAATTTAAGGCAGCGCCAATACGTTTGGGCCCCCTGCATTGTAGGGGATATACGGAAGGAAAAAAAGGGGTTTGGGAAGAAACGAACATGCGTGTAGTGGTAACAATGGAACGAAAAAATATTCACGATGTACCGTTGTACCAAAATATTTTAAAATCGTTTGTAATTAAACTAAATAAACTTGTTATCCTTATTTGTGACGTTGTCTTTCTTAGTATAAGCAAAACACCGCCACAGCATTTCATCTTTTATTCTTCTTAGGTTGGCACTAAAAATCAACCAGAATAAAATTTAAAATTTAAAATTCAATACAATGTACACAACGACACGTTTTTTTTGTGTAAGTTTGTTATGTTAGGTTTATTAAATTTTTTTATCTTTAGTTCCCTTTAATTATAAACAACTTGCACCCAACAAACTCCCACGTCATTCGATGTGTGTACCGCCATCTGGTGGCTTATCAAATTTAGCACGTGGTTTTCCCCCCCCATTGATCTAATCACCCTTTAAAAACCCTCAAACTTTTGATATGAAAATTTAAAATGGTGTGCGTCTAACCCTTTTTTAGGAACTGCATCAGTATGGGAATGTTTCACTGCCCACGGCGCAACAAAATCGGTTAGTAATTGGGACAACAGAAAATTCTGAAGGTTAAAAAGTACTTCAGCGTGTTTATTAAAAATAAAAAAATTTTTTACCCCTTAATTAAACCAGTTTTA
>JAROYC020000003.1:1333085-1393931 GCA_029619255.2 Dynastes hyllus | reverse complement strand
GCATAGAACTACCGCCATTAAAATATGAATTGTTTTAATGTAAGAATCTAAGGACTGTAAAAATTAATACCTCTATATGTATCATTTCATGTAAACATATCTATGGAACACCCAAATCCCCACCCGCAACGCAGCCACCCCTGAAAATGTTCGTAAGAAGTGGCCAAAGAGGAAGACCCAAACATCTGCCTGAATTGAGTAGGATAGAAGTTTACCTGAATTAAGTAGGGTAAATAAAGACGAACCTGGACAAACATCCTATTTGAATCGGAGAAGGCAGGAATTGAAGGAAGAGCACAATTCCATCCCAACAAAAGTAGGGTGGAAATGAGGCAGGAGAAACAACCTCGCGCGACTAAACAGGGAGGAGCGATGTCTTGGGTGAAAACAAGTGGTGTTCTAGGTTAAAATTTTGAATTTCGAATGATTATTGTAAAATATTTTCTTGGGTTTTCTTTTAATTACTGACATGATTTCCATTTATTCTTTTTTTGTATTTATTGTATTTTTTATTAACTTAAGAACGTGACAATACAATCATCAACAAGTATGTGTATTTATTCCTACATATTATTGCGCTATTCTTTTATTAGATACGAATTTATCCTTATGCTATCAGTGTATGGTCTCGGGACGAAAATGATTATTAATGTATTTATCAACAAGAGCGTTAACACATTTGAAATGATGGAAGACCATTATCTCCACACAGAAACTGGTTATAATTGATAGCAAGAGGCATATCAACAGCATTATTGCTTTTTCATAATCTTAATGGCAACGTTTTTGGTAACATCATACAGTTATTTTGTAGTAGTTACTGTAACAATTAACTCCATATGATCAAATAAAACAATAATTGGGTTGACGAAGGAGGTGAATTGGAGATGTCTATCTTCTTACAAATTACTGGGAGGAATAAATTTGTAAACCCACACAAGTTCTACGTTAGGAATAGTTTACAGTAAAACTAACTGCTAGTATTCACTAAGAACTAGCAAGATACAATTAATAAAGATTGCTCACCTTAAAATATAACTGGAGTACCACCTCCAAGGTATTTCCGATTATAAACTCTGTTATTAAACAGTACACCATACACGAAGACTCAAGGCGCGATTTAAAGGTCACAGTGACTCACAGTTTCGCTAATCAATAGTAGCAAGCCTAAATGTCAAAAGGAGCACAGCCAACTAAGAAAGTATCGGGTTAAAGATCTTAAATGATAAGTAAAGCTGGCCACGAGCGGTACCGCGCAGTAGCGTAGAGTCGACCAGGCCTCGCGTTCCACTAGAGTTATTCCGCTAATAGAGATGTTTACTGCCGCAAATAATTTCGCTCATCTTTTAAATAAAATTAATAGCACGTGCTCAAACACTTACCATTTTAAGAGTCCTCCATGAAATCACAAAGTGAATTAAAGTCTGTTAAATATCTGCAACATTAGATATGTTTCAAATGTTGTTTCGGCAAAACTAGTACGGCATGAGGAAAAAATGCGTTTATATGCAGAGAACGAACGTTCTACATCTAGTGACGTAATATTTGCGTAAGTAAAATAATCTTTCAAATAACTTAACGATTCTGTTGACGCAGCTTCACAAATGTGTCTTAATGTGCCAAAATCAGAATTTTTCTCAAAAACACTTTCAAATTTTTCTAGAACAGAAACATTTTTTGCGTCTTCAATCGCGCACAGCTGTGCGTGAACATGTTGCACTATTTGTAGAGATTCTTCTAACGGCACCGCAGGATTTTGTAATTTTTCTATTGCAACTGCTAGCCCGAAGTAATTGTCGTGAATGATTTTTAAATCCATTTTAACCTGACTATCTTGAAATTTCGACTGGCTTTTCTGGATAGCGGCAGCTTCCTTGTATCGAATTGTAAAACCACGTTCTTAATATTGTCAAAATATTTATGATAATAAAACGCGGCCTGTAACCATGTTCCCCAACGAGTTAGAATAGGTTCTGGTGGCTTTGGTATACGGGGGCACAGTCTGTGAAATTCGCGAATACGTTTCGGGGATTTGACAAATACTGCTTTGGTATGCGCTATTAAAACGTTTACCTCAGGATAACATTTTCTGATACTATCCGCCACAAGATTAGTAGTTTTTAGTGAACACGTCGAAGGCTAAAAAACGACCCTTTTAAGACATAGTAAATAAGTTTATTTCTGACTTTCCTGATTTGTTTTACAACGGGAGTAAGATAGTTTGTAAAGTGTGTAAAATACATTTGATGTCAAATAAGAAGTGGAACTGTACAAGACATGTAAATTCCGCACACCATAGAAAACGAAAATTGGGCATGCCACCGAGAAATGCATTTTTTTAAATGTAATTCTTATGTTGATAAACTGTAATTTGCCACTAGGCTTACTCGATAAACAACCGTTTAAGGACTTTTGGGACAAATACAATCTCGAGTTGCGGTTGCCAACAGAGAAAACGGCACGTAAGCATGTTGCATTTGTACGCGATGACGTGGAAAAGAAAATGAAACGCATATTGAAAAAACAGTTTCTTTGGTTATCTGTTGACGAGGCAACAGACTGTAAAAAAAATTCAATTGTAAATTTAACAGTATTGCCAGATTAGAGTATCAATATTAAAAGAAACATACTAAATAGTCAAATTTATGTATGAATTTCTTTATTAAAAGCATAAAATTGCAACGCGACACATATACGGTTGTTAAAATCTGATCAAGTGTCCAAGGACTTTTGCAAAATATCTTAATGTCATTTACCGTGTGATCTGTGGGATTATTGCAATATTGATGATTTAATTGCTTTTTCTCGCTCTTTATGATTAGCCCCCTTTTCCCACTATTTCTAATAAAAAAAATTGAACTAAACTAATAAATATAAACACTTGTAACTAAAGTATTTACTAGATTTCGCTAAATGATTCTCAAATGACAACTGAGCAACGGAAATATGGCAACGTTGCATTGATTTTTATATATGAACAGTGACCTTGTGATATGGGAGTCGTAAAGTGCAGGATTACCCAGCTTTAGTTATTTTATGTTGACAGAATATTTTGAAAGCAGAAAATATATTTTTTATTCCGTTAAAAGCTATCATATGTTGATAGGATTAAAACATTAATTCCTATGTAGGGTTATTACGTAGGTCAATACTATTTAACATGAAAAAGCCAACAATATTGCAAGAACACGTCTTTTATTGACCATAGTACGATGTAAGTTATTACTAATGACATTAGCAGGAATAACAAATCCAACAGAACAAGGAGTTCGGTAGCTCTCTTCAACATAGCTCTAGAAGTAGTAACAAAAAGTTGTGACAAGACAAATAAAAATGACACGATATTGCCGTAATAGCAAAAACACGAGCTTTCGATTAATGTGTACATGCAGTAGGTGGTCAATGAATTAGAAACTTGGGATAAAATTCAATAAAACCTATAACAAAAATTCCTATTAATAGTAAAATAAGATCAAACGAACAAAAAAGCATTATAATCTTTTATTTCACAATTCTAATACGTGCAAGAATTTATTGCTCCACATATACCACCCCTTTTTAAAACAGCTATATAAAAGAACATTGTGTCACAAACCATCAGTTTATTATCGCCAGCGAATGGATAAGTGCATCATAAAAGTAATTCAGTTCTCTACGCGCAAATTTATTGCAATATTTGTAGAATATTTTGAGTCGTGTTTTAACTATTTAAACAGTTTTTATCGTGGAAAAACCTTTAAACGCGTATCTCGATAAAATGGGACATGTAAAAGACATCAATGCTGAAAAGGAAGTAGAAATTTCTACATTATTGATGCATTCCAATCTCAGTCAGCGGGAAATTGCTAAAAAAGCAAAGGTATCGTGTGCTACGGTGTCTCGAATACGAAGAAATGTGAAAGAAGACATCCCCTTGAATAAGACTCGAAGACAAAATTGCCGGCGTACATGTAAAACCACACTTCGGACAGACCGTAGAATAATTGGAACAGCTCTAGAAAACCGTAGGGCATCCTTAAGAACAATTCATAACACGATAACAGGACAAGGCATTGACATATCGGCACGGACAATTCGTCGACGATTGCATGAAGCCGGCCTGAAGTGCAAAACGCTCCGCCAAAAAGCCGAGATTAACTCCAAAAATGAGAAAAGCGCGGCTAGAATGGGCTAAACGTCACAGAAATTATACAGTGGATGACTGGAAACAGGTGTATGATAAATAAATATTATTGTGTTTAAATAATTCCTCCTTGGAGGTAGAAACACAAGCTCACTTTTTTATTAGGTAATTTTCAGTGACGACTGTCTCGAATCTCTGTCAGAAGGTGGGGTGTATGTTCGTAGAATTCACGAAAAGTACAGACCACAGTGTATGGTAGACACTGTCAAACACCCTCCTTCAGTGATGGTATGGAGTTGCATTTCGGCAAAAGGTCCGGGTCCCATGTATTTTGTGATCGGAACTATGCGACAAGAACAGTATTTAACGGTATTGGATGGTGTTTTAAAACCGTATATTGAAGAGATAAGCACACTAGGATCCAGATACACCTTTATGCAAGACGGGGCACCATGCCATACCGCTAAATCTATCAAGAAGTACCTTGAGGAAAAAAATATCCCTCTTCTTCCTTGGTGTGGTAACTCCCGGGACTTTAATCCCATTGAAAATTGTTGGACACTTTTGAAAACAAAAGTAAAGCAGTTTCCAAACCCAAATGTAGGAATTCTTAAGGAAAGAATGGGTGAAATATGGCATAATGATCCGGATATTAAAGAAATGATTTCCCGGTGCATGCCAAGACGAAATACAAAGAAGTAATAAAAAAATAAGGGAGGAACTACAAAATATTAACAATTGGTGACTATTTTCAAATATGTGTATGTTTATTAACTAATTAAAAAAAGATTCAAACAATAAAAACAATTTATCACAATGTTTATATTAAAAACGTTCTTATTTTTAGTTTCTAATTCATCGGCCACCTATTGTAGATTGCTAATTCGTTGACAATCATTTGTAGCTGCAGACAATTCTGCGTATCAAAAGTCAATCAAAGAATTTAATGTGGTAAGAAAAAAAAACCTATATTTGATCTCGACTAATCGCTTGTGTCGAATTGAACATCCAGTTCAACATCCGACGAGCCGCCACTGCGCCATGGTCTGTTTAATATGCAGCTTCTGCCGTCTTACACTTTGTAAGCTCTTAAATATAGCCGAACACAGCCTAAAACAATAAAGAAAATCCCTCGTACGCGCCCTCATGTCTTTTTAGTCCTGAAGGACAGACAGTTGACCGTTTACAAACTTCGCAGTCAGACGCTTTTCACCAGTGTGTGTTTTAATATGATATTTCAGTGTTTGCCTAAAATAAAATGATTTTTTACAGACTTCGCAAGTAAAAGGTCTTTCACCAGTGTGTTTTCTAATATGATCCCTCAATCTATTCTTCTCAAAAAATGATTTTTTACAGATCTCGCAACTAAAAGGCTTTTCACCGATGTGTCTTTTCGTATGAGTCCTCAGGCCACTCTTGTCAGTAAATGACTTTTTACAAATCTCGCAAGTAAAAGGCTTTTCACCGGTGTGTATTTTAATATGAGTCACCAGTCCACTTCTTTGAAAAAATGATTTTTTACAGACTTCGCAAGTAAAAGGTCTTTCACCAGTGTGTTTTCTAATATGAGTCCTCAGTACATTCTTCTCAAAAAATGACTTTTTACAAACCTCGCAAGTAAAAGGCCTTTCACCAGTATGTTTTTTAATATGAGTCGTCAGGCTACTCTTCTCAGTAAATGACCTATTACAAAGTTCGCAAGTAAAAGGATTTTCACTAGTGTGTCTTCTAATATGAATCTTCAGTCTATTCTTCTCAAAAAATGATTTTTTACAGATCTCGCAACTGAAAGGCCTTTCACCGATGTGTCTTTTAATATGAATCCTCAGGCCACTCTTAGTAAACGACTTTTTACAAACTTCGCAAGTAAAGGGCCTTTCACCGATGTGTATTTTCATATGGGACGCCAGTCCACTCTTCTGAGAAAATGATTTTTTACAAACTTCACAAGTAAAAGGCCGTTCACTAGTATGTGTCTTAATATGTCTCATCAGTGCGGTCCTCCAACAAAATGACTTTTTACAAATCTCGCATGTAAAAGGCCTTTCACCGGCATGTATTTTAATATGACTCTTCAGGCTATTCTCCTTAGTAAATGATTTCTTACAAATCTCGCAAGTAAAAGGCCTTTCACCACTGTGTTTTTTAATATGACTCCTCAAATTTTTTATTTTCTTCTCAGTTTAAAATTGATTTCAGTCCCCCAAATTTTTTCAATTCAAAGTAAAAGGCTTTTCACCAGTGTGTGTTCTAATATGTCTCATCAGTACGGTCCTCCAACTAAATGACTTTTTACAAATCTCGCACGTAAACGGCTTTTCACCTGTGTGTGTCTTAATATGAGCCGCCAGTATACTCTTCCGAGAAAATGATTTCTTACAAATATCGCAAGTAAACGGCTTTTCACCAGTGTGTGTTCTAATATGTCTCATCAGATCAACCTTGCTGCGATATACCCGCTCACAGTAACTACATGAGTAAACCTTCCCGGGAAAATGTACATTTGTAAAATGTTGATACAGTTTGCTTTTGTCTTTGAACGATTCTCCACAGTGCGCGCAAACAACAATCTTATCAGTTAGTTCATCTTTGTATTTAAAGTTGTTATCGCTTTGGTTGTTCAAATTTTCAACTTTAATATTATCTCCCGTTTGAACTGTAAAATCTTCTAATTTAATGTTTGCGTCACTATTATATATTTCACAGTCTTCAGTGCTGCCAATATTTTTGCTTAACTGTTCATCCAAATGTTCAACTTTAATATTATCCAAGACACTTTGCGCTACGATGTCCTCGCTTATCGAAGATATTCCTGCTTTTGAATCTTCTAACTTAATGTCTGCATCACTACTATACTCTTCAAAGTTATTACTACAATGTTCATGTAATACATCATATTCTATGGCCATTCTTGTGAACGTATATACAGAACCTGCTTTAGCGAGATAATGGAATATATCCTAAAATTAGGCCTATTTCTTTCGCTTCAACTTCTTCCTAAAAAAGAAACGAAAGAAATAAAAGTTGTTACAAAAAGATTACATAAAACTTAAACAAAACTATAAAACAAGAATCAATCTGAGCTGAGTAACACCAACTACAGCATTGTACGGGCTTATGTTCATGGCCCGGCCCGCCCGTGGCCTGTTACAGTATGGAGTGTAGCACGCCCTTGCGTTCATTACCTCAGCACAAGGCGCGTTTCTTTTAAAGAAAAAAGTTAAACTTCTAAATTCACTTGTTATAAATATTTCTACATGTCAAGGAGAGGTACAACAAAGTTTTTGGCGTTTTTCATAAAAAAGGTCCTGGCACCCTTATTGCTACCTTTTACATATCTAAACTTTGATGGACCTCTGCCATGCCCCGCCCTGATCCCTGACCTAGCTGGAGGCACAGTGGAACACTCTTTTGGAGGGTTATAACTAGAGTTTGTTAAAAAGGTGGTACCGGCAGTGGCGCACCGCATAAAAGTAGGTACGTAATATACAATATTAGCGAAAAATAATATTATCTTTTCCTGTCGTCTTGATGTCCACTGTGGCAATTGGCAACCGCTCTGGTAAGCTGCGTAGAATTGCAACATCGTCGTATACTTCCAAAGTGATCGTTCGTAATCCAATGAAGTAAGATTTGCAAATGTCAGATATTCCTTTTCCTCATCTGGGCACTCTTGATTTTCAATTATAGACCGAACCTTTTGTAAATCGGGATTTTTCGTTAAAATTGCACCAATTGTTTGAATACACGGATGTGTTCGGGAGATTCGACGAACACTTTTTTGGTAGATGCTATTAACTTATCCACCATCGGGTACTTCTTTCGAATGCTTTCTGCTACGAGGTGACATGCGTGTATGAGGCATGTTATGTGAAGAAGAGTCGAAAAGCATATTTTCAACATCCTACCAACTCTCAGCATTGTTGTGGCACCGACCGAAGCGAACATTGTGACTTGAGTTCCTACGATACAAAATTCTCTCAACGAATCTTTCTGCATTAGTTTTCTGAATCCTTTTACTGGATAACAACAATGAAGCTGGTGGACCATCACGTTTTAAAGGACGTGCTACAACATGAATGACGCTGTGTTTCTGAGCATCAGTTGTTTCATCCACACATGGGCAGATTTTCTTATTTCTCAACTCGTCTTTTAAAATTCCTTTATGTACCTTGCCCAATAAATTTATCTAATTGCATAGATGTTGGCAGCTTCCATGAGGGAACGTACTGAGCCCAAAAGAGACGAAAGCGTTCATTAGATACTAGATGTTGTGGGATGTTGCACACACTTAACATAAAAATAAAATCATATAAAAATTGCCAGTATGGAATGCTATTTCTTAAATTCAATAGATGACGTTTACTTTTACAATGTTTTCTACATTCAAACCTATCGCAACTTGGCAATCCGCTATTGCATATTGTGCAATAAATACGCGGACTTCTATATTCTAATCGAGGGAAATGCCTGAGATATTTATTCACATTCGAAGGGAACGTTACACCCTTTGGGCGTTCCATCTCCGCGTACTTATTTGGCGTGCAGCGTACCTACCCACGCCGCTGCCGCGACGCTACTGCCATCCGGTACCACCTTTCTAACAAACTCTAGTTATAATGTACCTGGCGACCAACCATTGAATATCAACTACAAATTGTATGTTTAACAGAATCTATGTCAACTACAATAAGAAAATGCAACTTTTTGCTAACGAAAGAAGATATAAGCGGAAAACATGTACAATTGCTACTAAATGGATTAATCCTCCGTAACTCCGAAAACGTCCATTTGCGGGTCCCTGCTCACCAAGACTTTTCGGCATATTTTGAACCATACTTGCCCTCGTCAAAGTTTGTGATGCTTTCTTTTAACAGCCTTTGTACCATTGTACAAAGTACCTATTCAATAATCCAACTACTGTTAAAGTTGGACAGACTCACAAATATTCTATTTGTAGCAGAGATTTAATGAGACTTAATTGTCATAGACATTGGCATCTATCAAACATCGCCTATTTATACGGGTAAAAAGTTGGATAATAGATTGTCCAAATATCTTTACAATATTGCAAACAGCTTTGGAAGAATTTATGAGTTGTTACTAGTGCTTGTTCCTCAATTTTGGTTTTTTTAACTATATGTATTTGAACCTGCATATTGCGTTATTCTCTTGTTAAAATTAAATTCATCCTCATGCTGTCAGTACATGGTCCCAGGACGAACATAATTATTAATGTATTTATTAACAAGAGTGTTAACACACTTGAAATGATGGAAATACTGGTCACAATTCATAGCGAGAGGCATATCCACAGCATTATTACTTTGTTTCGCAATCTTAGTAGAAACGTTTTTGGTAGCATCCATTCAGTTAGCGTGTAATTAATGTAACAATTAAATCTGTTTCATCAAATAAAAAACAATGGTTGGGTTGACGATGGAGATGTTTATATCTTCCTACATCTTACTGGAAGGAATAAATTTGTAAACCAACACTTGTTCTAGGTTAGTCTACAATATAACAAACTAAATAGGCTGACTGCAAACTGTGTTTAACACTGATGAAAATAACTTCTAGTTTTAAGTAAGAAATTGCAAGATAAAATTAATAAAGATTGCTTACCTTATAAGATAACCAGAGCATTACCTCCAAACTCTTTCAAACTTTGTTATGAAAACGCATAACAAGCGTAAATGTCAAAGTAGTACAGCCAACTGAGAAAGTATCGGCCGAAAGATCCCATATTGAGAATTTAGTTTAAATTTGGTAATAGATTTACATATGGTTGGGTAGGCCTGCAGAATCAAATAAAGAATAAAGAGTTAGATTAAAGTCGGATACCACCTCACCACGTGCAATGAGCATGCAAACCATTAAGGGGCGGTTAAAACATTGCCAGCCTACATCAATGACTTGAGTTTGTTAAAAAGGTGGTCCCGGGGTGGCGGGGGTAGCGGGGGGGTGGGTGGGGGTAATTTTCAACTCGTAGTCGATCTCGACTGTACCGCGAAAGAGTTCAAAGCGACAGTACGTTGTACGCTACGTCAAATAAGTACGGGGAAGATGGGACGCTAAAAGGGGTTTATAACTTTCCCCTTCGAATGTGAATAAATACCCAGGAAATTTCCCTGGATTAGAATAAAAAGTCCGCATATTTATTGCACAATATGCAATAGCGGATTGGGAAGTCGCGATAGGTTTGAATGTAGAAAACGTAAAAGTAAACGTCATGTATTGGTTTGAAACAATTTTTCCATACTGGTTTTTTTTTAAATTTTTTTGGTTTAAGGGGGGCCAAACAACTTATAAATGAACACTTTCGTCTTTTTTTTGGGGTCAGTACGTTCCCTCATGGAAGCTGCCCTCTATGCAATTTTGAAAATTTGCCCCGTGTGCAAAGGGACTAAAGGAAAGTATTTAAAAAACGAGTTGAGAAATAAGAAAATCTGCCCATGTGTGGATGAAACAACTGATGCTCAGAAACACAGGCATTCATGTTGTAGCGCGTCCTTTAAAACGTGATGATCCACCAGCTTCATTGTTGTTATCCAGTAAAAAGGGTTCAAAAAATAATGCAGAAACCGTTGTCAAGATAAAAAATTCGTTGGGAAGGAAATTTTTATCACAGGAACCCAAATCCCTTTTTCGTTACTGACGGAGCCGAAAATGCGGGGGGAATGTTGAAAATATGCTTTCTGACCTTCTTCACATAACAAATTTTCACGCATGTCACCTCGTAACAGAAACCATTCGAAAGAAATATCCGATGGTGGATAAGTTAATAGCATCTACCAAAAAAATGTTCATCAAATCTCCCAAACACATCCTTTTATTCAAACAATTGTGTCCCAAATTACCCCCACCACCTCAGCCTGTAATAAAACCCATGGGGAACATGGCCCCGGCAGTATCTTACTATCAGAAAATTTTTTTTTTACAAGTGAAAAATGTCATCTTGAAACTTGGTTTTAAATGATTCTGCGGGAGTTCGAAAGGTGTCCCCAACCCTTTTTCCCAAATTTGGACGTTCAACAACAAATAGATGAAATTTCCTTTAACTTTTCTGAAGTTGCACAACCCATTGAGCAATTAGAAAACGGTCACTTATCTGCACGAGACGCAATAAATTGCATAAACAATTTACAAGCCGCTCTAAAAAAACCCGACGAACACTATAGGAGTCGATGTTGCTCAAAAAATTTTGGTGTAATTTTAACGAAAAATCCCGATTTACAAAAGGTTCGGTCTATAGCTGATAACCAAGTCCAGGCGGGGGCCGCCACGGGAAAAACAAAACGGGCCGGAAAAAGGAACAATATTTTTTTTGGCGAGGCCCTGCCGGTACCAATTTTTTTTTAAAAAATTATAAATTTTTTAAAAAAAACAAAACCTGGAAAAAATTCGGTATTTTTCAAAATTAGCTTAAATTTTGAATTTAAAATTAAAGGTTTAAAAAATCCCTTTAATTTTCAAAAAATTTTCACGATTCCCTAAAAAGGAAAAGCAGGTTTCGGAAATTTTGGGAAAAATGAAAAATTTAATTTAAATTTTTTTCGTTCCGTTATTCAAAAAAATAAGAATTTATGACAAAAAACCCTTTATTTTTTTGGGTAACTTTTCCGGGGTTTAAATTCCCAATTAAACCCTCCGAAGAACCCCGCCAAAAATTTTCAAAAAAAATTTGGCTTGTAATTTCAAAAAACCAAAGGAAAAAACTTTGCAAATTAAAAACCCAAATGGGGTCAAATCGGGCCCCCAAATTTTTGTTCCCATAAATTTGTTCTTTTAATATTTGTTATTAAGGTATATCAGAAAATAGACACATTTTGACTGCAAAAAACAATATATTTTTACATACGTTTGCTGTGAACATTGATAAACAAATAAACCCACCAGGAATTGAAGAGTATGGAACAAACAATGTTTTCAGCAAAAAATATGCTATAATATAGCACCCCAAGTAGAGTTCGCCACGCGCGCCAACAGGCAGCCGCGTCGTATCTATACGGTTACATACAAGCCTCAGTGTAGCTTCGACCTTCCATTAGCGCGGTACGTATTGTTTAGAAATGTTGCGTACGTCGCGCAAACGACCCAAGGCGGATCAAGTTAGAGAATTTTTAGCCGAAATTCCTGATTTAACGTATGATGGCGCTAAAATTGAATGTGTAGTATGTAATGTCCCGTTGATGAGTTGGTCCAAAAGGGACTGTCTACGGCACGTAAACAGTGAACGGCATGCTTCAAAAAAAACTTGCACACGAGACTATGACAAATTTATATTTAATTTGTGTTACTTTTATTGTATGTAATATACCGTTTAATTTACTAGACAAGGAAGCGTTTGTCTTGTTTTGGAATAACTATTCGGAGTACAAATTACCAAGTCGGACATCGTAATGAAGGATAGTGCGATCTGCTCGTGAATATGTTGAGAAAAGAACTAAATCGGAGTTGAAAGAAAAAAAAATGTGGTCATGTGTGGACGAAACGACAGATCGTAAAAAACATTCGGTCGTTAATATAATGGCACGTAAAATGGAACCGCATCAATTGTCACCTTCAATTCTATTAGCTTCCAAACGAATACAACAATGTACTGCCGAGGTAATTGTAAAGTTAGTGTTAAATACATTGGAAAAGTTTGAACTTTCAACAAACCAACTGTTGATGTTTATGAGTGATGGTGCCGCAAACATGCTTTCTGTAGGCCGGTCTCTTAAAAAGCATTCTGTTAACTTGTTACACATTACGTGTAAAATTCATGCTCTCAATCTTGTGGCAGATGGTATCAGAAAATGTTATCCTGAGGTAGACGCTTTAATAGCGCATACAAAAGCAGTGTTTGTCAAATCCCCGAAACGTATTCGCGAATTTCACAGACTGTGCCCCCGTATACGTGAACCACCAGAACCTATTCTTACACGTTGGGGAACTTGGTTAAATGCTGCGTTTTATTATCATAAATATGATAAGAATATTAAGTTTTGGTTTTACAATTCGATCCAAAGGAAGCTGCTGCTATCAAGAAAAGTCAGTCGAAATTTCAAGATAATCAGGTTAAAACGGATTTAAAAATTATTCACAACAATTACTTCGGACTAGCGGAGGCAATAGAAAAATTACAAGATCCTTCGGTGTCGTTAGTGGAATCTGTGCAAATAGTGCAACATGTTCACGCACAGCTATGCGCGATAGAAGACGCAAAAAATGTTTCTGTTCTAGAAAAATATGAAAGTGTTTTAGAGAAAGATTCTGATTTTGGCACATTAAGACACCTTTGTGAAGGTGCGTCAACAGAACCGTTAAGTTGTTTCAAGGAATATTTTAATTACGCAAATATAACGTCACTAGATGCAGAACGTTCGTTCTCTGCATACTAACACATTTTTTTTCCTCGCGCCGCACTCGGACTGTCGAAACAACTATTGAAACATATCTAATGTTGCAGATATTTGACATTATTCACTTTGCGATTTCATGGAGGACTCTTAAAATGGTTAGTGTTTGAGCACGCATTATTTTATTTTTATTTAACAATTACGCGAAAGTATTTACGACAGCAAACATCTACATGCAATAGCTCTAGTGGAACCCGAGGCCTAATCGAAACAACGCCGCTGCCCATTGGCGGGCGTGGCCAACTCTAACCCCAAGGAATAAACCTCACTATAATTCGCTGGAATAAACCTCACTATAACTTTTTATATTAAATTAGAAATATATATACGAAAGATAGCGCAGAGAAAATTAAGTAGAAAAAAATATATTTTAGAAGACATTCTAAAAAATTGATGTCTGGTATGCTATCTTACACTTGGTAAGCTCTTACATTTAGCCGAACACAACTTACAAGAATCAGTCCTGAAGGATAGGGAGTTGACTGTCTACAAGCTTCGCAGTAAGACGCTTTTCACCAATGTGTTTCCATATGTCTGTTCAGTACTTGCCTCCAATAAAACGATTTTTTACAAACTTCGCAAGTAAAATGCTTTTCACCGGTGTGTATTATCATATGAGATGTCAGCCCATTCTTCCGAGAAAATGACTTTTTACAGACTTCGCAAGTAAAAGACCTCTCACCAGTGTGCGTTTTAATATGAATCGTTAATTTACTCTTCTCAGAAAATGACTTTTTACAAACTACGCAAGTAAAAGGCTTTTCACCGGTGTGTATTTTCATATGAGACGCCAGTACACTCTTCCGAAAAAACGACTTCCCACAAATTTCGCAACTAAAAGGCCTTTCACCAGTGTGTCTTCTAATATGAATCCTCAGTTTATTCATCTCAAAAAATGACGTTTTACAAACCTCGCAAGTGAAAGGCCTTTTACCGGTGTGTTTTTTGATATGAGTCCTCAGCCTATTCTTCTCGAAAAATGACATTTTACAAACCTCGCAAGTGAAAGGTCTTTCACCAGTGTGTTTTCTAATATGAATCTTCAGTTTATAGTTCCCAGAAAATGACTTTTTACAAATCTCGCACGTAAAAGGCTTTTCACCCGTGTGAGTTTTATTATGTTCCGCCAGTACACCCTTCAGAGAAAATGATTTCTTACAAATTTCGCAAGTAAAGGGCTTTTCACCGGTATGTGTTCTAATGTGATTTGTCAGATCAATTTTCCAACGAAATATCCGCCCACAATAAATACATGAGTGAACCTTCTTGGTAAAATATTTCCCTTCGAACGATTTTCCATATTGCGCACAAACAATTTTGTCGAGATTACAAGAGGCCTCGTGAGCTGTTAGTTCATGTTCGCATTTAAAGTTTTTATCGCTTTGGTCGTTCAAATTTTCAACTCTGATATTTTCCAATAGAACACTTTGCGCTACGATGTCGTCGCTTATCGAAGATATTCCTGCTTTTGAATCAAGAAAATCTCCCGTTTGAACTGTAAAATCTTCTAATTTAATGCTTGCGTCACCATTATACTTTTCACAGTTCTCAGTGCTACCGATATTTTTGCTTAGCTGCTGATCCAAATTTTCAACTTTAATATTTTCCAGTAAGACATCTTGAGCGACGATATCGTAGCTTATCAAAGATATTCCTGCTTTTGAATCTTCTAACTTAATGTCCGCATCATTACTATACTCTTCAATGTTATTACTACAGCGTTCATGTAAATCATCATATTCTGTAGCCATTTTTGTGAACGCATCCACAGAATTTTGTTTATTGAGATAATGGAATATAACCCAAAATCAGGCACTTCAATTATGCTAATTTGTTTCGCTTTCCCCCAAAGGGAAATGGCAACGTATGTGGAATCAGGTCTCGAATGTAAATCACATAAAGAGGAACCTCCTCCTAAAAGAGAAACAAAAGAAATAAAAGTTGTTACAAAAAGATTACATCAAACTTAAGCAAACTTATAAAACAAACATGAATCAATCTGAGCTGGGGAACACCAACTACTAAGCACTGAGGCAGGGTGCTTTAACAAAATGAAAACTTCCATTTACAAAAGTGTTTGAGTTACCAGATACAGTATTTGAAGAAGTAAAGCACCGGATACTGACAAGTGACAATAGAAATATCAAGTATAAAGCACTCATTGTAGAGCGTTTGAAGTCCTTAAAGTACTTCGAGCACCGCTATAAGTGCTCCAAGCACACTAAACGCTCTTTAACGGCAATCGAAAAATGCGCCGGAGCACCATCGTGCTGGAACCGCATTTGTTGTCTTTGGTTCGAAGGAGTGTCATCCAAAAGATGCCTCATTGTGTTCTGCGTAAAGTTTATTTAATTAAGCAGCGCAAGTTAATCTGCTTGGTAGAACAACTGGACCTACTAACCTGTCGCTCAAAACACCAATCCTTAAGATGACACAACTGTCTTAGTCAGCAAAGACAGTCTGCCAGAAACAGCAAGGGCTAGCAATGAAGCAATTCATCTCCTCTATCAATGGTTCACTTTTAATACATTAAAACTAAATGAGGACAAAACTTATTTTCTACTGTTCCATACACGTCAGCGTGTTCAAAATATTCACCGCAACCTATTAGTTTATACAAGACAATATGCTGTGGGAAGGCCATTGCACCAAACTTAGTAACATCCTTCATAATAAGACATTTCCCTTTATAAGTCTTCAACATGCTTTAAGTGCTGATATTCTTATTAAGCGTATACCACGCAGAAATACAATCAAGACTGGCATACGGGCTTTCCATCAGCGAGAATAGTTTTCCTTGCACAGAAGCGAATTATTAGAATTCTCGGAAATCTAAATTCAACCGATGCTACCAGTCTCGGGGTACCGAGTTCGAACTCCGGGCCTGTCACCCCCCAGAGTAAGGTTTTCCGTAGTTTTCCTTACTCCAAATTTGGCGAATGCTGAGGATGAACATCTTAAGACGCTCTACGGACGCAGGCCTAATATCTCATGGCTGGCCGATGCCCCCTGTAATTAGCGAAAGCTGTTGGGGGATGTGAAGGCATGAATTATTATTATTAACCGATATCTGTGGCATTAAAAATCCTAACGATTCCTTCTTTACACATTTTAGAAGCAACTCATTACATGCACAACGACAGAATAATCTTCCAACCAACAGCAGTATTCATCAACATTATACTCGCCATGCCTGTGACTTGTGTATACCTGGATGCGATTTACATCTGATCGATAGAAGCCCACAGTACTTGGGTAGGAGGTTATACAACAAGCTACCTGATTACCTAAATGGCACAGCATCTTTCAAGCAAAATATAAAAAACTTTTTAGCTAAAAAATGCTACTACAGTGTTGACGACTTCTTAGAGGACGCTATTTGCTAATTCATTATGGTTTAAATTATGTTTTTCCTTCTAAATATTTGTACATTGCAACCTCGGTATCCGAATCTTCAGTAAATCGGATTCTTCGATAACACTGCACTTTTCCGACGCGACGCTAGCGTAAGGACTTGAACGGACAATTGCTACAGCGAGACCGAGCGACGTACAATCGTGCCCATCGAGCTGAGGGTGAGGGAAGCATCTACAAGCACAGACATGTTGAAACCTGCCGTTGGGTGCTCGCTGTTTGCCGATAGTAGCACCAGTCCAGTTATTTAATTGCCACACCTCGTATTTTTTCGTTTATGCACTATTTTCTAGTTGTTTTGTATTAAACGTTTCACATTTCAATAAAGAACTGTCCTGTTTCAGTAATCCGAATTATTTACTAATCCGGATCACCGCAGTTTTATTTTAATTAGTCCGGATTGTCGAGGTCGCACTGTATTTGTTTTTTAGTTTAATAGAACGAAAAACGAACCTAATGTCGGGATTCCATAATAGAATGGGGACTTTCGTCAGCCCACACGTGCGTACTGTGGGAATTTTATGATTCTATATCGTGTAAACCCGACCCCATGAGTAAGACGAGTATTGGGATACTCAGCGTCATTGCATAGAAACAAGGGACAAAGAACCAAACGTGCTTGATGACCAGGTGGATTTATGGCCTGCACCCGTTTAACGTAGTAGGGGTAAAACAGCTGCTCATGGAGGATTCTCCAAACAAGACCACTAAGACTTTTCTGCATACTTTAGGCCATACTTTCCCTCCTCAGGGTTTGTGATACTTCCACTTAACAGCCTGTATATCAACTACTGTCAAAGTTGCACAGACTCATAAATAGTCTACTTGTAACAGAGATTTAATGAGACTTAATTAACATATATGAAAAATCGCCTATTTATCTAGGTAAAAAGTTGAATCACAGATTGCCCGAATATCCCTGAAATATTGGAAAGCAACGATTTATGAAGCAGCTCGAAAAATATCTTCTAAATTTAATTTAGATGGAAAAATTTATGAGTTGTGGTTAGTGCTTGTTTTCCCAATACTATTTTCAACAACTATATGTATTTGTACCTGCATATTACTGCGTTATTCATTTATTTTATTGTTTGTAAATATGAACTCACGATGACTTATCCTATGTCAGCGCATTGTCTCAGGTTGTAAGTTATTATTATTATTAATGTATTTATCAACAGGAGTGTTAACGAACACTTGAAATGGTTTTAAAGTATTACTTTGTTTCCTAACCTTGGTTGCAACGTCTTTGGTAACATCATCCGGTTAGCTTCTAGTTGAAGTAACAATTAACTCTGTTTCATCAAATAAAGCCTATGATTGAGTTGACAATGGAGGTGCATTGGAAATGTCTATATCTTCATACATCTTACTAGGTGGAATAAATTTCTAAACCAACAAGTACTAGGTTAGGAATAGTCTAAAATATGATTAATTCAATAGGCTGACTATAAACCCTGATTAATACGAATGAAAATTACTTCTACTTCTAAGTAAGAACATGCAAATTAGAATTTATAAAGAATGCGCCCGCTCACCTTAAAAGATAACTAAAAAAAAAGCTTTCAAGCCATCTCAAACTTTGTTGGACTTGTTACAGTGTTGCCAGTCTCGTATAAGTTCGTTAGATACTAAACATTATAGAAGAAAGTACTAAAAGACTTTAAAAAGTACTAATTTTGATTTTGACAGCAATTTTTAATTTATTTAACAAAAATTTCAATAATTCAAAAAAATAATCAAAAATCTGAAGCCTTTATTTAGTTAGGGAGTCTCGGAAATCAATATCCCTCACTTGGTATCGCCCGATGGGTGAGCCCAATGTTGTCGACATAAGTTGAGTAAAGGTTTATTATTTGATTCTAAAGTTTAATAACTTAATATCATAAATGGTACAATAAAAAAGTACTAAACTGATGATGGTACCATTAACTACATTTTATAAGCTAAAAAGTACTAGATCAGTACAAAAGTACTAACTCTGGCAACACTGACTTGTTATTAGTGGATTAGTGGTATGGAGGGATGCTATGGACAGCGTTTCCAGGGGTATATCAATATAAGAGCACTTTAGCAAGACAAAAAAAAATTACGAAAATCCCTAAATTGTGCTAATTCCACCTGCTGCTTTCACGTTCCATTTATATAATGTATTCAGCTGAATGACTTTGATTAACCTTTTCAAATAACCAATTAATTGCCTATTTTTTAGGATTTTATTACGTCAAATTAATAGTGCATCACCTTTTCTTTGTTTTTTTATTCAAGACGATATTAAAATAATTTTTTTCAGTATATAAATGCATACTAAGGTGACTACGAGAAAAGGGGCAAATGTAAACATTTTTCACAAATTTTAATAAGCAAATTAAATTGTACAAAAGGGAAGATAATAGATATAGAATTCTTTTACATCCACAACTTTTATATAGTTGAACGATCGAATAAAAAAGCACTTCTTTTCTAAAAGTAGCACTTTGGTACTGCAGGACTAAAAAACTACTACAAATAATGCTTTAGCATGGTTGTCTCAGTTGCTACCTTGCAATACTTGAGCGAAAATTTATGGGCGGAAGGATGAAAGACGCATATTTTGATGTAGTTGGTAGTAATACATGGATATACTTGTTCCTAACGTTTAAATTGATGGATCTCATAGGTTCTATATTCTATTGCCACTAACGTCATTGCGCACGCTATTTTTAAACTGAGACCACCTTTAGAGTAAATGTACTCTACCAACCTTCCTTTAGCACTACTTCTGGCAACACTTGTTATGGAAGATTTCATATATAGTGGGAAATTTAAGGTAACATGGTGGTAGAAGTGAACAAAATAGTGGGAGATAAGCGCCATATTTAAACCGTTAAAGGTTAAAAATATTTTTCGAGCTTGTTAAAAAAGTTAATATATATTGCAGAGTTTTAAATAAAAGGATATACTTTTATGGAGTCGTTAATTATAATAAATATAAACTTTTAATAACAATTATGACAAAGGGAACAACTTGTAATGACCTGACTGTCAGCTTGCAACATGGTTGCAACCCTAGCAATCAGCGACCTCTGTTCGAATTGGGTGAAACCAAAAACATTAAATATCGATAAAAACAAGTAACAAAATAAATTTATTTCATTTACTATACAGTAAATTTTAATTCATAATATAACATTGAAAATTTTATTAGGCAATGAAAAAAAAAGCTATTGATATTCAATATTAAGTACTTTCATGAAGATTATATTTTAACATAGTCTTGGTAGGTTTCCAGTTGCTAGCAGATCTACGTTGCTTCGGCATTTCTTTAACATATAAAATATTTAAACATGTTGGAATGTTTAGTCTATTTCTAATTTTTATTTTAACAAGGAATAATTGCGAGAATAGTCTATAATACTAATCGTACTAGTGTTGTTCTTTTTCAAATTGTAGGCATCACCCTTAATTCGTATGTTGTTTGCTAAGCATACACAATCATTTGTATTCTCTTTTTTTAAGTCACTTATATCTTCCAGTCCATGAATCCTTTAACTTTAATTTAAACATTTTTCTTTTTGTTGTAGTTCGTTTACTTTTAAGTATCTCCATGTACTTGATCAACTGTTGTAACCTCGCTAGCTCAAACTCTTTCCAAATTCAAATTTTGTCAATGTTTTTAAGGCTTGTTAAAAACCTACAACACCGACCAATCGAATAATGTACTTATGTAAGGGTACTACTCGTCAGGATAATTTTCAACACAAAAATAACTACACAGCTTGTTTAACAAGAACAACGTTTAATACTTCGCCATTTTGCTTACACATTAACATCTTACTAGTGCACTTGCCCTAGATTTCAGATAATCAATATACTTGATTGGCGATTCACGCCCAAAATCGTTTCTCTATGAACATAACGGTATTTGAATAGGCAACTTAAAAATATAAAATAACTATAGTAGGTGTTTTCTCAGAGAAAATTTGAAATGTTTGTAAATGAATAAATTATTATTGTTTTGTGGGATCGGGAGTATCCTTGATACTCTTTGGACGATTTTGTTTTTGCATTTTGAAGTAAATCAATGGAAATCAACGAATTTTAGAACTAAAAATATAAATTGACCTTGAATTCGAATGAAGCTGTCACATAAACACTCTGTTTATTATGACATTTACGGGAATCTGCCTGCTCTAATTTCGAACCTTTTCATCTTTGAAATTATACTTTAATTTCTCTATTGTACACTTTAAGACGGAGACCGCAGTCAAAACACTAGTTGATTCGACTAAAGTTGAACCAAAATTGATGACATTTCTGGCGTCCCTCTACCGCTTTATTTAATCGCGATAGCGATTGTTTCATTCCAAATGATTTTTGTCCAAATATAAATTTTATGAAGAATTTCGGTGAGAGAATGAATGTAGTGACGCTGCCAGAACTAGACGACCCCATGCTCGAAATCCCTCATGATAAACCTAAATATGACAAATTTTACTAACGATTTACTTAATAATTTTATGGTAGACGAATTAAAGTTTGAAAGACCTTTGAATATACCCTGATGTCTGTTTTAGGAGACTTTTACATTAATTTTGACGATTTTCAAATGGAGAAATTGCAGAGAAGATGGAGTTTTATCCACGTTACCCTAAGATCGTAATTTTCTGGACTTACACAGGGCTTTCATTTGAAGACTTCCCACCATGAGTAACTCATTAATTAGTGAAATTATCAAAAGTCATTAAGACACGTCCATTTCGTTTTGAAGGAGGACATTTAATAACCTAGTCTAATCAGATGGGGAACTTTCACCCTCACCCCACCCACCGCCACTCCGAAATTTTAAATTGCACTACCCCATGTGTGATATATCATTTTAAAGGGTATAAAATTCTCAATCTTTTACATCAAAGAAAATTAAAATCGGTCAAGCGGTTCGTGAATTAGAGACGAAAATGTATTCAACCGGACAATTAATTGCAACAGTCGATATTCGCAAGAATCAAAATTTTATAAACACGATAGTTGCAAATAATTAACTACATCAAATGCAAATTGAACTTTTACTATGTATAAATTAATAAGAATTTACAAAATAAAAGTAAAACTAAAACTCAAAAACGGTGTACTACATGGAATGAAAAGTCCAGGGCCTGACAAGAAAAAATCAATTTTTTACATTAAAAATGTTTTTTTTCTTTGGTATAGACATCAACTAGAGCAATACACTTAACCCAGCGGTCCTCCAAAATTTCGATGTCCATTGAAAAAAACGATTTGTTAAGATCTTCAAAATAGGTCTCCGTTTCGACGATGACCTCAGCATTTCTTCGTCTGGAGGAATCCTTTCAAGTTTGGAAACATATAATAATCGCTGAGGGGCAGAACTGGAGAATACGGAAGGCGGTGAACCAATTCGTAGCGCAATTCATCCAATTTGACCGTCGCTTTCACCGATGAATGTGCCGGTGCATTGTCGTGGTGGAACAGCACTTTCGTCCATGCCATGTGCGGCCGTTTTTCTTGATTTCGTAGTTCAAACGGTCCAGTAAAGCAACGTAGTAGTCGCCCGTGATGATTCTTCCCTTCTTCAAATAATTAATGTAGATTATTCCGTGAGCATCCCAAAAAATGCTGGCCATAACCTTCCCGGCCTACTGTTGGCTCTTCGGACGGCTGCTACCCGCTTCCAACCACTCTGCAGACTGCCGATTGGACTCCGGCGAGTAATAGTAGATCAATGTTTCATCCATAGTCACGAATCGACGCAGAAAGTCATGTCGATCACGCCGGAACAAGGCCAAACCGCGCTCGGAATCGTCAACACGTTTCTGCTTCTGGTTCGGAGCGCGGTTAGCTTCTTCATACCCAAATATTCGTGCAAATTGTTGTTTACGCCTCCAATGGATCCAATGGCCTCTCCAATTATCTCTCGCAACTTCGCTTTCCGATCTTGCAAAACGATCAAATAGATTTTTTTGTTTTCCGGTGCGGTGGCCTCGGAGGGGCGTCCACTGCGCTCAGCGTCCTCGGTGCTAGTACGGCCACGTTTGAAGTCCGCAAACCAGCGTTTTACGATTGTAATCGATGGTGCGGATGTGGGATAACATTTATCCAGTCATTCCTTGGCCTGAACGGCATTTTTTCCCATCAGAAAATAATGTTTTATCAAAACGCGAAACTCGTCTTTTTCCATCGTTTTCAAACAACCAAAACTTGTCTTACACAGTCGGCTCTTATTCGAATACTAATGAATGATACGTCATGAAATTTGGAACGAAGCCCTCTGAAGGATAGCTCTCAACGATGACATGCACGATTTGAAAGTAGCGGCGACATCTCTGTATGAAGCCCAGGACATTTCATTCCATGTAGAACAAAAATAATTTAATTTCCTTTTATTTACTCAGCAAAATGCAAGTCCGGATTAACCTATTTAGGCTAAAGAGGATGTACTGGACTTAGTAATTCAATTTATCAAATATTCAAATTGTTCGCCATTATTATTTAAGCAATAATTTATTTTCGAATTCTTCTCGCACACGTTGAAATGTTTCACGGGTAATCCGTCTGCATTCTTCGTTAATTCTATTTTTGAACTCATCGATACTTTCGGGTGGTTTTGTATACGTTTTTAAACGACTCCGCAGAAAAAAATCAAGTGGAGTGAGAGATCCGGAGAGCCTGCCGGCCATTCCAGAGCACCTCTCTCCTACTAGTCTATCTTCCCGGAAATCGGTGATTCAAAAATTTCATCGCTGGTAAAGCATAACGAGGAGGTGCTCCATCATGCTAAAAATACAGATTCTGCTCGTTAAGAATCATATTCCCATCTGCGTTAAATTGATCTTCCAGTGACTGGGTAATAAGGTTTACATATGCGGACGATATTGCCGTAATAGCAAAATCACAAGCTTTCGGTTGATGTACACATAAATCACTAATTCGTTGGCCATCATTCTGAGCTACAGGCAATTCTGTTTTTCAAAATCCAATCAAAGAATTTAACGAAATACCAAAAAAAAAAAACTATACTTTATCTCGACTAATTGATTGTGTCGAGTTGAACACCCAGTTTAACATCCGACGAGCCGCTACTGCACCTTCATTTACTCCGTTAACTTTACTTTTCAATATGCAGCTCCATATACCGTCTTACACTTTGTAGGCTCTTAAATTTAGCCAAACACAACTTACAAGAATTAGGGAAATCCCTCGTATGTGCTCTCATGTCTTTTTAGTCCTGAGGAACAACCAAAGAAGTTTTTACAAACTTTTCACGCTTTTCACCAATATGTGTTCTCATATGCCTATTCAGTAAATCCCTCTCCGAAAACGGCCTTTTACAAATTTCGCAAGTAAAAGGCTTTTCACCGGTATGTGTTTTAATATGTCTCACCAGTCCGTTCTTCCAACAAAACGATTTTTTACAAACTTCACAAGTAAAAGGCTTTCCACTGGTGTGTGTTAGAATATGAGTCGCCAGTGCACCTTTCCGAGAAAATGATTTTTTACAAATTTCGCACGTAAAAGGCTTTTCACCACTATGTGTCTTAATATGTCTCATCAGTCCATTCCTCAAACTAAATGATTTTTTACACACTTTGCAAGTAAAAGGCTTCTCATCGGTGTGTATTTTAATATGAATCATCAATCCGGCCTTCTGAGAAAACGACTTCTTACAAACTTCGCAAGTAAAAGGCTTTTCACCAGTATGTGTCTTAATGTGACTCATCAATCCTCCCTTCCACCAAAATGACTTTTTACAAAATTCGCAAGTAAAACGCCCTTCGCCGGTGTGTTTTTTCATATGAGTCATCAGGTTACTCTTCTCAGTAAATGACTTTTTACAAATCTCGCAAGTAAAAGGCTTTTCACCGGTGTGTGTTTTATTATGAACCGCAAGTACACTCTTCTGAGAGAATGATTTCTTACAAATTTCGCAAGTAAAGGGCTTTTCACCGGTATGTGTTCGAACGTGATACGTCAGATCAATCCTGCGACGATATGTACGTCCACAATAACTACACGAGTGAACCTTCTTGGTAAGATGCACGCTTCTTAAATGTCGATATAGTTCGTTTTCCTCTTTGAATGATTTTCCACATTGCGCACAAACAAGAATCTCGTCCACCTTATGAGAGACGTTGTGAGCTTTTATTTCATCTTTGTATTTGAAGTTTGTATCGCTTTGGTCGTTCAAATTTTCAACATTAATATTCTCTAATAAGACACCTTGTGCTACGATGTCATCACTTATCAAAGATATTTCCGCTCTCGAATCATTCCTCATTTGATTATCTTCCAATGGCGAGTCCTCTTGTAATGCCGGTACATTCTCATTTTTAGTACATATTTCTACCTTTAGAACTTCTACCTTTTCTAAATCAAATTCACAGTTTTCAGTACTATTTATTTCGTCTAAATTTTCAACTTTAATATTTTCCAAGACACTTTGTGCTACGACATCGTCGCTTATCGAAGATATTCCTGTTTTTGAATCAAGAAAATCGTCCGTTTGAATTATACAGTCTTCTAATTTAATGTTTCCGTCACTTCTATATTCTTCACAGTTCTCAGTACTAACAATATCTTTGCTTAATTGCTCATCAAAATTTTCAACTTTAATATTTTCTAGTAAGACATCTTGTGCTAGGTTCGTTTCACTTATCAAAGATATTCCCGTTTTAACTATGATATTTCCTACTTTAATGTCTGCGTCACTATTATATTCTTCAAAGTTATTATTGTAATGTTCATGTAACTCATCATATTCTGTAGCCATTTCTGAGAACGCATCTACAGAATTTTGTTTATTGAGATAATAGAATATAACCCAAAATTAGGACTACTTCTTCCACTTTAACTATTTGCTTTTCTTTCCTCCAAATGGAATGGCAACGCATGAAACTTCCTCCTAAAAAAGAAACAAAAGAAATGAAAGTTGTTGCATAAAATTTAAGCAAAACTATAAAGCAAGCAAGAATCAATCTGAGCTGTGTAACGCCAACCACCAAACACTGAGTCAGGGTGCTTTAAGAACATACTTCCATTTACAAAACTGGTTACATTACCGAATACAGTATTTGCAAAAGTAAAGCACCGGATACTGACGAATGACAATAGAAATATCAAGTAGAAAGTACTTCGAGCACTGCTATAAGTGCTTCAAACATACTAAATGCTCTTTAACGGATGTACGCGGAAAACATGCAGAATTGCTATGTTCTTCTGGTTTGAAGGACAAAGCCGCTAATCGTCTGCTTCGGTGTATCTTTCTTGTAAAGAGGGAGGACCAATTGCTTTTGCTTAGATGTATAAAACACTTCGACAGCTTAGTACCTCTCAAAATGAAACACAGTACGTATGTGTGAACAAAAATATTAAAACTGTTCCCCTTACTATTAAACGGATACTCTAAAACTGTGGCACTGGAACACTGAAACAGTTCATTCAAACCCTACCACAACAATAATTGGACGCATCGCTAGTTGTTATCATCATCAGCAGCAAGACTGAACTGTTCAGTCTTGTTGCTGATGATGATAGCTTGGCTATCGAAACGTGCGTCCAGTACGAATTAAGTGTTGTGTTAAGGGTTTTAGTGAACTGTTTCAGGACCCCTTACTATTAATAAAAAATATATATATATATATATATACAGCGTGTCCCAGAATTGATGTTACAAGAGGTAAAAGGAAACTAAAAATCTTTGAATCTTAATTTGGCATTTTGGAACTAAGCCCTGCTTGATTTAAATCCTATCTTTAGTTTACTTTCGATTTTTTAATATCAAATAGGCCTTGATAGTTGAGTAAAAACTATTTTCGTTTCGGGTAAAGTACCTATTTCGTTCGCAATATGCTAAAATTTTACTAAGAAAGATGAGAATGACGAGTTATGACTCTGTTCAATAAATTTCATAAAAAAGTCAAATATATACTTTGATTAAACCGTCATTTTTTAGATTAACTTCTTTTATGGGTCGGCCTCAAAGACCTGGTTTACTCTCAACCCATACCCAACAGTAGAGAAATACTGAAAGAAAGGTACGAAATTCCGCACACGAAATACAAATCGAGGAAATTCGGAACAGTTTCGGAGAATTCAGATATCGCATGGAATGGTGCGCAGAAACTGGTAGCAGCTATGTTGAATAAATAATTGATTGTAGAATAAAGTTATTATTTACGTGTTGTAAATTTAATTTGAGTAAAAAACAATTTATTTTGTTTAATCAAAAAAATTGCGGTTTAATCAAAGTTGGCAGATTTTTCCTAAAACAACTTTTCTTAGAAAAACTTTGGCGTGTTGTGAAGGGAAAAAAGGTACTTTATCTGAAAGGAAGTTGACAAATAATGGATTTTATCAAAGTAGGTCTATCATTCAGAAAATTTGCATAACGCCATAACTTTTCATTCTTTTCTTAGTAACATTTTAGCATACTGTGGACGAAAAAGGAACTTTACCTGAAACGAAAGTACTTTTTGTTCAAGTTTTAAGGTATACTTGATTTCAGGAAATAAAAGTAAACAAAAAAATAAGTTTCAAAAACCAGGCTTTTCCAAAAGGTCAAATTAGGATTGTATATATATATACAATCCTAATTTGACCTTTTGGAATTAAGCACGCTGCACGCCAAATAAGTACGAGGAGATGGGACGCCCAAAGGGTGTAACGTTCCCTTCGAATGTGAATAAATATCTCGGGCTTTTCCCCGGATTAGAATAAAAAGAAGTCCGCATTTTTAACCACAATATGCGGTACCCCGGATTGCTAAGTCGCGATAGGTTCGAATGTAGAAAACATTGTAAAAGTAAACGTCAGGGGTTTGAATTTAAGAAACAGCATTCCATACTGGCAATTTTTATATGATTTTATTTTTATGTTAAGTGTGTGTAACATCCCACAACATCTACTTTCTAATGAACACTTTCGTCTTTTTCGGGCTAAATACGTTCCCTCCTGGAAGCTGCCAACATCTATGCAATTACGATATAATTTGTCATGTGTGCAAGGTACAATAAAGGAATGTATAAAAGACGAGTTGAGAAATAAGAAAATCTGCCCATGTGTGGGAAACAACTGATGCCCAAAAACAGCGTCATTCATGTTGTAGCGCGTCCTTTAAAACGTGATGATCCACCAGCTGCATTGTTGTTATCCAGTAAAAGGATTCAGAAAACTAATGAAAAAGTTGTCAAGATAAAAAATTCGTTGAGAAAAATTTTTTTTATCACAGGAACCCAAATCACAATGTTCGTTACTGACGGAACTGCAACAATGCTGAGAGTTGGTAGAATGTTGAAAATATGCTTTCTGACTCTTCTTCACATAACAAGCCTCATACACGCATCTCACCTCTAACAGAAAAACCCTTCGAAAAAGTATCCGATGGCGTATAAGTTAATAGCATCTACCAAAAAAAGTGTTCATCAAAACTCCCAAACACATCCGGGATTCAAACAATTTGTGTCCGAAATTACCACCACCACCTCAGCCTGTAATAACGCGATGGGGGCCGGGTCCAGGCAGTATCTTACTATCAGAAATATTTTTCATAATTGAAAAATGTCATTTTGAAACTTGATTCAAATGATTCTGCAGCAGTTCAAGATAGTCAGCAACTTTTTTCCAATTCGGACGTTCAACAACAAATAGATGAAATTTCCATGAACTATTCTGAAGTTGCACAACCTATTGAACAATTAGAAATCGGTCACTTATCTGCATGAGACGCATTAAATTGCATAAACAATTTACAAGCCGCTCTAGAAAACTTGACGAACACTACAGGAGACGATGTTGCTCAAAAATTTGGTGCAATTTTAACAAAAAATCCCGATTTACAAAAGGTTCGGTCTATAACTGAAAATCAAGAGTGCCCAGATGAGGAAAAGGAATATCTAACATTTGCAAAATCTCACTTCAATGGATGTCGAACGATCATTTTTTTGAAGATACGACAACGGTTTTCAACGCCGTCGACGGCTGAATGAATCGACAATGGAAGCGTTGCTGATGTTGCAATTTACGCAGCTTACCAGGGCGGTTGCCAATTGCCACAGTGAACATCGAGGTGACAGGAAAAGGTAACAATATTATTTTTCGCTAATATTGTATATTATGTACCCACTTTTATGCGGTGCGCCACTGCCGGTAGCACCTTTTTAACAAACTCTAGTCATGAGTGTTAGTAGGATCTCTAACAGTCTGTATATCATTGTACAAAATACATATTTAATAATCCAACTACTGCTAAAATTGGACAGGCTCATGAATATTCTACTTGTAGCAGAGATTTAATGCGACTTAATTAGCATAGAAACTAGCATCTATATCAATAGATTGCCGGAATATCTCTGAGATATTACAAAGCGGCTTTGGAAAAATTTATGAGTTGTGGTTAGTGATTGTTTCCCAATACGATCATCAACAACTATATGTATTTGTATACCTGCATATTATTGCGTTATTCTTTTAGTTTGTAAATAAGAATTCATCCTTATGTCAGTACATCGTCTCAGAACAAAAATGATTATTAAAGTATTTATCAACAAGCACATTAACACAGTTAAAATGATAGAAGATCGCTATCTCCAAAGAGAAACTGGTCATAATTAATAGTGACTAGACTAAGACTTACTGGTTAGCTTGTATTTAGTGTAGCAATTAACTCTGTTTGATCAAATAAGAAACTATGGCTGGGTTGACGGTGGAGGTTAATTAGAGATGTCTATATATCTTCCTGGGACGTAAAAATTTGTAAACCGACAAATTCTAGGTTAGGAATAGTCACGGATGAAAATTACATCTAATCCTAAGTAAGAACTTGCGAAATAGAATTAACAAAAATTACGCCCGTTCACCTTAAAAGAAAAACCGGAAAACCACCTCCACACTATTTCAAACTTTGTTTTGAAAACACCGAGTACTAGGGGGTCGGTGTCGGTATTTTAGTAACAGTATTTTGGGGCGGTATTTTGTTGTCACAGCTTGCGCTCCGCAATACCAAAATAACACGTTACTTTGGAACATTGGGCTGTGTACTTTCGCAATGTTCCTCTGGAACGTTAACTTCCCTGAAACGTTAAACGTCGGTCGGGATTTCATATAACCGATTGATAAACTTGGTATGCGTGCATATTGTTCAAATGGTAGGTACTGTAACCTTTACGTAATTCTTAATTATAGAAACGTAGAATAAATATGTAACCATATAAATAATGATAGCAAGGACTGTGGGGAAATATGAAAAAACAACGGGAAAAGTATCGGCAAAAAAAATGTTATTAATTAATTCGGAACAGCTGTTTCAAAGGCTCACGGGGCCCCCCATTTTAAACCCGGGTTTACCGAATAAATCTGAACAAAAAAAATAAAAATTTTTATTTTAAAATTTTTTAATCATGTCTATCCCTCCTCTCGAGGAAAAAAGGGTTATATGTACAAATGTGTCTAAACATGAAACTGTGTATATCTTTTTCCAAATCCCTACTTTTCTATCGCTTAACTCTAACATGCTGGGTATAGGGAAAGGGCCCAAAAGGGTTTTATCCCGCCCTCGTAGAAAAAAAACCCGAGACGAAAGAAAGGTTACTTCCCGCTAATTCTCTATCTACGACTCTAAGGATACTAAACAAATCAAACATAAATTGCAGAACACCGAGACTCGGTTTTGTCAAGTGTAAACTGAAAGGTTCTTTTTTCCCCAATAAATCAAACAAGCAAGAGAAATGAAGTGGAGCATTATCCTTGTTCATGACCTGCGAAAGTTGCATCTCTTTCTTAAGGTACATTGTCTCAAATGCGTCCAATTCCCGAATTTAAGTTACGTTTTTAATTAATTTGAGATTTTTTCCCAAAAAGATTCATGTCCTTTTTATTCATATGGTCGGGTACATTTACGCTCCTGTTGACCAATCCTTTGCATCTCATGTGTTCATTAAATCTAATACCTATCGCTCGTTTCGTTTGAATGTAGGCTTTATCACAGTCGTTGCATGCAATTTTATAAATTCCCGACCTTTCTTTCATGTCCGGTTTGTCTTTTGGATTACCAAGAAGGTTCAAGTGTATTTCGTGAACTAAAACATACGTTCATGTCTTGTCCCTAAAAACTTTACTGACTCCTTTCGATATTCTAGGGAAAGGGGGAGTTTCAAAAATTTGTCGCGCGTTTCTACCGGTATCGGTCGTGAATTTTTTACATAATCCCTATATTGGACTTTTTTTAAGGATGCGGGTCGACATCATGACGAGTAACCATTATAAATAGCCACATTTTTTATAAATTTAAAGTTCTTTCTTGTCCCCTTTTTGGTTTCTTAATTAAAATTTGATTAAAAAATTTTCCCTTTAAACCAAATTTTTAAGGCCGACTGTGAAAAAACCCCATTGGACAAACGAAACGAGCGATAATGTAATAAAATTTGGGAAAATTTTAAAATTTAATTAAAAACTTAACTTCACCTCGGAATTTCCCTTTTAAACAATGCCCCTTTAAAAAAAGAGATGCAACATTCGCAGGTCATGAAAAGGAAAAAGTTTCTTTTTTTGCTTTTTTTTGATTTATTATAAACAAAATTTTAAAGTTTAAATTTAAAAACCGAGCCCGGTTTTCCCTGCAATTTATGTTTGATTTGTTTATATTTTAGATGGGGTTAGAAGTAACCTTCCTTTTCCGTCTCGCTCTTTTCTACGAGGGCGGGAAAAAACCCCTACCGTTTCATAAAACCCAGCATGTTAGAGTTAAGCGATAGAAAAGTAGGTATTTGGAAATAGATATAAAAAAGTTACATGTTTAACACATTTGTACATATATACCTTCTTTTTCCTCGGGGAGGAGGGATAGACATGCAGGGGTAGAATTTTTAAATTTTTATTTTTTCGTTCAGATTTAAACCCCCGGAAAAGGGGGAAATAGGGGGCCTTTTGAAAACAGTTTTCCCGAATTAATTAATAACATTTTGTGGGTGAGGAGGTGCCGATACTTCGTTGTTTTTTTCAAAACCATATGTTAATTCGAATTTTTTTATTCTTAATATTCACGCCCAAAGGGGTTTAACAAATACTTTAATAAATCAACTAAAAATTAAAAATGTTTATTTTTCGTGAACGCAAACCCCAACCTCCTTCCCGCCCGCCGTCCATCTGGGGTCCAATTTTTATAATTTGTTAGCGGCGCAAAAAACAAAAATTTTTTAAAACCCGGTTAAAGGTTGCAACACATGTACTTTTATTGAAAAAAATTTTTAATTCAAAATAAACTTAGTTCTAATAAAACGATAAATACATTAAAAAAAAACTGATTCATAAAAAAGAACACAGATTGGTGAAAAGAATAAAGTAGGCTCAGATTTCATCGGGGTGCCAGATATATTGTACGTAGCGCGATCTGGAACCTTGCATTTTTTCCCCCCGTCACCCTCGGCGCCCCAACTGTCGTAGCTCAAAGGGGTTTTTTTCCCAATTTACCATTGGTGGTAATTACCTTAAAATGTACGGTATTTTTAACAAATACGGTATACGGTTCAAACCTCATTACCGTACCCAAATTCAAATTTTTTCCCCAAAAAATTTTAGATAATTTATTGCTTAAAAAATTGGAGTGGTGGGAACAGATAAAATATCTTTTGATATTTTTTGTCGCCATCTATTGAACTAAAGCCAAGCAAAAGTAAAATAACTATATCTGCAGATTTCAGCACAGTAAAATCAGTATTTCCATGTAATTTCTCCGATAGCATATCTTGAGATATGAATTTTTTACCGAATTAACATTTTCAAAATTCTTTCCCCCTTTAATTTAAAAGAAAACCCCAAGAGTTGTTACTGTGTTATATGGAAAGCAATCGATCCTGAAAACAAAACATGGTTGCTGCTCCATCGCATTCTGCATAATGTCCTCCCGAGTGTCAAATCTTTTCAATTTCAACGACATTTTCAACTTGGGAAACAGCCGGGCACAGGGGAAATGGGTTTGGGGGAATAAGGGGGCTTTGGGGGGAACTGGGATGCTATGTTTCGACAAGAAAGTCTGAATCGGATGGGGGAAATTTTGGGGCGTTGTTGATGCAGCTGCCTTCGGAGACAGAAGACCTGCTTTTTTCCTTTTTAAAGGTCTGTCCGTGGGAGCCCCAGTTATGATGAGACACTCCAATTTTGTTTTTGGAAAAGTGCCAACATCCTTTAAATTGCTGCGGACTTGCCGTGCTTTTTTTGGCCTCGGAGATGTTGGATGTTTCCTTTTGGGAAAAACTGACCCTTTTGTTTCAGGGTCGTACCCATAAACCAAAAAAACTCATCACTAGTGATAACAGTCTTCATGAGGTCTGGGTTATCATTTGGCACGAATTTTGCGGACCCTCTCCGGAAGCCCAAATCATCATTCAAAATGGCATGCACAGATCCAATACCTATCCCGACCTCGTCTGACAATTCTCTAATAGTGATACGACGGTCCTGCAGGAAAAAGTTTTAAACCTTCTGGGGTTTCGTGGGTTTCGGCTTGTTGAAGGTCTGCCGAACGTCCGTCATTTCGACCACGTGTGCGGTCATCTTTGAACCGACTTTTCCATTTGGGATTTGTGTAGTCCCCTGGCTCTCGCCAAAAGCTTACGGGAACCCTTCCGAATGGTGTCCGTTTTCAGTATCATCAAGCTTCGACAAAATTCGATGCAGGCGCTACCCCAAATCTTTCCCGTCTTTTCGTGAGATTTGCACGACGAGCCGCTAGCACACAGCCGAGGATCACGAGGTTGGGGGAATTTTCACACATGCGTACGAGGGTACTCTACAACTCCCTACCAAATATCATCGCACTCGCGGGAAACATGGCAGGTCAGATACATTTTGAACAGACCTCGTATGTCTTTTTAGTAGTGAACAGCCAAATGACATTTTACAAACTTCGCAAGTAAGACACTGATTACTAGTATGTGTTTTCGTATGACTCCTCAGTCCATTCTTAACACAAAATAGCTTTTTACAAACTTCGCAAGTAAAAGGCTTTTCACCGGTATGTCGCCAGTATACCCTTCTGAGAAAATGGCCCTCTTCAAACGTTACAGGTAAAAGGCTTTTCACTAGTGTGTTTTTTAATATGACTCTTCAGTCTACTCTTCCGAGAAAATGACTTTTTACAAACTTCGCAAGTAAAAGGCTTTTCACCCATGTGTGTTTGAAAATGAGCCGTCAATGCACTCCCAAGAAAATGTTTTTTTACAAAACATCCCCAAGAAAAAAGGTTTTTCCCAAGGCTATGTTTCTCATATGTCTTTTGGGGGTGATCGTTTACACAAAATGATTTTTTACAAAGTTCGCAAGTAAATGACTTTTCACTTGTTTCATGTGTTTCAATATGTTTCCTCAATCCGCTCTTCTCAGTAAATGACTTTTTACAAATCTCACAAGTAAAAGGTTTTTCACCGGTGTGTGTTTTAATGTGATATGTTAGTCCTTTCTTCCAACAAAATGACTTCTTACAAATCTCGCAAGTAAAAGGCTTTTTACCAGTGTGTGTTTTTTCATTAATTCCCAGTACCCTTTCCCAGAAAAATGACTTTTTACAAACTTTGCAGGTAAAAGGCTTTTCGCCGGTGTGTATTATCATATGAGTTATCAATGCACCCTTCTGAGAAAATGATCTTTTACACATCTCACAAGTAAAGGGTTTTTCACCAGTGTGCGTTTTAATATGAATTTCCAATGTACTCTTCCAAGAAAATGATTTTTTACAAACTTCGCAAGTAAAAGGTTTTCCAAGGCTATGTGTTCTCATATGTCTCTTCAATCGATCTTCCACACTAAATGATTTTTTACAAAGTTCGCAAGTAAATAACTTTTCACTTGTTTCATGTGTTTCAATATGTTTCCTCAGTCCACTCTTTTCAGTAAATGACTTTTTACAAATCTAGGTGAATGGCTTTTCACCGGTATGTGTTTTAACATTTTTTAAAATTTGGGAACCATGGTGCAAAATGTTTTTTTAAAATTTTTCCCAAAAGAAAAGGGGTTTTTCACCGGTATGTGTGCTAATGTGATTCCTCAGATCGGGCTTGTGACGAAACGTCCGCCCACAATAACTACACGGGTACACCTTGCTATTGAAATGTACGCCCTTAATATGTCGATGTAGTTTCCTTTTCCCGTCGAATGATTTTCCACATTGCACACAAACAGCAATCTTGTCGATGTTATAAGAGACTTTATGAGCTTTCAGTATCTTATTGTATTTAAAACTTTTATCGCACTCATCATTAAAAAATTTTTAACCCAATATTTTTAATAAGGGATCTTTGTGCTGCCATGTTTTTTCCGCTTACCAAAGATAATTTGCCTTGAAACAAAAAAAATCTTCCATTTCAACTATACAATCTTCTAATTTAATGTCTGCGTTACTTTATTTTTCACAAATTCTAGTTTCCATCTTTTCCTAAAATTTTGTCCAAAAATTTTTAACTTCAACATTTTTTAATAAAACACCTTGTCTTTCCCTTTTCATTTTATCCCAAAAAGGTAATGTGGTTTTTTTAATCAAGAAAATCTTCCCTTTGAACCCATACAATCTTCTAATTTAACATTCATCCCAAATTTTATTTTCCACAGTTCTCAGTACCCCCAACATCTTTGTTTAAATGCCCCAAAATTTCCGGATTTTTAACTTTAATATTTTTTTAATAAAAATGCCTTTTAAAAGTTTTCCAAATTATTAAAGATATTCGCCTTTTTAATCAATAAATCCCCTTTGGTTTCAAAATCTTCAATTTAATGTCCTTTTCCTTTTTCATTCTTTAAGTTATTAAAAAATAAAATTTTTTTGGAACTTATCATTTTTATTGCCCTTTTTGTGAAAACCCCTAAAAATTTTGTTTATTAAGATAGAATATAACCCAAAATTAAGCCTATTTCTTCCTCTTCAACTGCATTAATTTGCTTTTCACTCCTCCTAAAAAGGAAACAAAAGTTGTTACGAATATCAAATACTTCAATTTATAAAAAGACTTCAATTACCAAAAATAGTATTTGAAAAAGTTAATGGAACCATAATACGAAATTTTCTTCTGCATATAAAAACAGATCGGCAATATGCTTTTGGCTAACGTTTTGGTATTGGCAGAGACACAGGTAAAGTTACTTCAGTTTCGTCAATTAAAAATTTCCATTACATCATTTAATTTTTCGTGAAGTTTCCAAAAAATTTTAAACCCCACTTTATTTTAAAAAAAAAACTTAAAAATTTTCCCTCGGACCCTTTTTTTTGGGTTTTGGGATTAAAACAGGAAAAATTAATTTAAAAATCTTGGGGAAATCGCGTAAAAAATAGGGCATGTTCTATTCAATTCAAATTTCGTGATAAATTGTTCAAAAAATCTCCATTTTGTTGCCTTCCCGGGTTACAATAAAATCGAAGATCAACTTGTTGAATTAATTGACCAATAAATCGCGGCGTATAAAACCGTTAAACCCCGATATGCACAAGGCCAAAGGGTTTTACGTAGAAAAGGGTGTGACCCTAATTTTTTATATAGGCCAAATAAACGTTTATCCTTGGGGCCAAAATTTGGTTTTGAATACGTTTATCCAAATTATATTGGCTTTATTAAAAAAAATATTGTGTAGTGATATTTCCGTTGTTTTTCAAGTGTTGTATAAGCGATAACAACGAGGTAACCTAACCTAAGATGGCGTCAGTTGTTTTGTTTGTGAGTTACACGTTGTAAGTAAAAGATATTATTTATTTTTCAACAGCTACAGATTCAAGGACCGGTGAAACTATAACTGTAAGTTTAAAATATTCTAGGCTTAGAAAAGATGCTATTCCAACTCAATTCCTTAGCTGTCCATTGGATTTTTACAAAAAACATTGTTCAAATAGTTTTATATTCTTACGTTATATTTAACAAAATTATTTTTGAACACGAAGAGATGTTTTTAAACGTGTGTAATAAACGTTCTGTTTTAATATATTTTAAATTATATCACCGAACGTAGCCATTTCGGATACTGATATACGTATGTAAATGTCATATTCACAGCAGTGAACGTATTGCAAAAATTATAATAACTTGTCCTACAAATACCTTACTTAAAAATGATTGCGGGAAAAGTAATGATAGATTAGATAGGTAAAACACCACATAATAGGACATTTAAGACACTGGTTAAATAGCATGTCTGTAAATGTGAAATTGAACGAAATTTCGAATAAAATTGCAATTACTGTACCATTTCAACCTTAATTTCGTCCAAATACATATACAATTACAAATAATAATAATTAGTCGATTAAATCAATCACAAATACACCTTTCACGAAAACGGTGCTCCGTTACGCGTTTGGTCTTTGCTTTAAAAGTTCGTTTTTCCAAAATAAAATCGAATGGGATGCGAAGAAGGGCCCAGTTGACGACCGGAAGCCCTACAAAACTTAAAAAGCAAAAAAAAACGAATCTTTTGCATGGCGATACATCGCCTAAACAGCGTGACGTCATCGAAGAGCTGTTAGCCCTTCTATATCGGCGGTAACGGTAAAACAGGCTTTATTGATGAGTTAGCAAAACAGATTACAAAGGAAAGCAACTAGTAGTACACAGGAAAATCTAAATAAACCGAGGGATATTGAATATTTTTTTGGAATTTGTCCTTATATGGCCATAGTAACATTACCGCGAACTAGAGTATATTGCAGTACTAAATATTACAAATATAATGGGCATCAACAATTTTGAGATGATAAAATCTGCATTTGAAACGATCCTCGAAAGTAATCATGAGAATTTTGATAGCCTACATAAACTATGGCCTGTTTTCAATAAGCTATTTAAAAGGTTTTCTCTGGTACCTATGGAATATGGAACACAAGCTTTCAATTAATAAGTAGATTTGCGCTAATAAAGCTCGCCATCATATCAAACAATACAACCCAATGAAGCCTCATAAGTAGAATTTGTTAAAAAGGTGGTACCGGATGGCAGTAGCGCGTAGCGGTAGCAGCGTGGGTAGGGGTAATTTTCAACTCGTAGTCGATCCGACAGTACCGCGGGGGGAGTTCAAAGCGACAGTACGTTGCACGCAAAAATCCCAAATAAGTACGCGGAATGGGACCCCCAAAGGGTGTAACGTTCCCTTCAATGGAAAAAATTCTCAGGCATTTCCCGGATTAGAAATGAAGCCGCATATTTATTGCACAATTGAATAGCGGATTGCTAAGTCGCGTAGGTTTGAATGTAAAAAAACCCTTGTAAAAATAAACGTCATGTATTGAATTTAAGAAACAGATTCCATACTGGAAATTTTTTTTGGAAATTTTTTTTTTATGGTTTAAGGGGTGCAACTCCACAACATCCTTTGTTTTCTAAATTTTTAAAACTTTCGTCTTTTTTTGGGGTAAGTACGTTCCCTCATGGAAGCTGCCAACATCTATGCAATTACGAGTTGAGAAATAAGAAAATCTGCCTATGTGTGGATAAAACAACTGATGCTCAGAAACACAGCTTCATTCATGTTGTAGCGCGTCCTTTAAAACGTGATGGTCCACCTGCTTCATTGTTGTTATCCAGTAAAAGGAATCAGAAACCGTTGTCAAGATAATAAAAGATTCGTTGAGAGAATTTTGTATCACAGGAACTCAAGTCACATGCATTTTTAAATTCTAAATATATCTAACAAAATACAAAGTACTGCCACGAAATCTAGGTCGAGCACGAAGTGCTGCAGGCAGTGACTTTAGAGTTAGTAATGATATAAGGTTCGACTGTTACATCTTTACGTGATTTCTGTGCCTGAAGGTGAAAGGCAAAGCTGTGCCGGTGCAGTTATAGAACGATGTATTCTAAGTATTGTATTGGACTGTGTGTATCGACTGCTTCAAACAATTTTAATTACAATAATATATTCGAAGAGCTCGATGTAGATATTTAATGTTGGTTTTGTACCAACTTAACGCCTACAGGTACCATATGGGCACATTATTGTTTTTTAGTTTGCATTATCTGAATTAATAAAATTTGTTTAATTACATGTGTTTTTATCAATTTTTAATCAATTAACGCAAAAAAAATTATAATTTTCATTTACTGACGTTAGTGGGTTAGCGAAGTAACAAAAAATTCCTACATTTTATCTCGACCAATCGATTGTGTCGAGTTCAACACCCGGTTCAACATCCAACAAGCCTCCACTGCACCTTCATATGGTCTGTTAAACTTTCTTCTTAATATGCAGCGTCTTACATTCTGTAGGCTCTTAAATTTAGCCAAACACAACTTACAAAAATACAGGCAATCCCTCGTATGCAGTCTCATGTGTTTTTAGTCCTGAAGAGCAGCTGGAGGAGTTTTTACAAACTTCGCAGTAAGACGGTTCCCATCAGTGTGTGTTTTAATATGACTTGTCAGTGTTTTGCTCCAATTAAATCATTTTTTAACAACTTTGCAAGTAAAGCACCCTTCACTGGTGTGTTTTCTCATATGAATCGTCAGTCCACCCTTTTCAGTAAATGACTTTTTACAAATCTCGCAAGTAAAAGGCTTTTCACCGGTGTGTATTCTAGTATGGGTCGTCAGTCTATACTTCTCATAAAATGACTTTTTACAAACTTCGCAAGTAAAAGGCTTTTGACCGGTGTGCGTTTTAATATGTTTGATCAGTCCTTTTCTCCAACAAAATGATTTCTTACAGACATCGCAAGTAAAAGGCTTTTCACCGCTGTGTTTTTTAATATGGATCCTCAGTCCACCCTTTTCTGAGAACGACTTTTTACAAATCTTACACGTAAAAGGCTTTTCACAGGTGTGTATTTTAATATGATTCACCAGTCCACTTTTCTCAGAAAATGACGTTTTGCAAAACTCGCAAATAAAAGGCCTTTCACCGGTGTGTGTTTTAATATGTCTCATCAGTCCAGCCTTCCAACAAAATGACTTTTTACAAACATCGCAAATAAAAGGCCTTTCACCGGTGTGTTTCTTAATATGATTTGCCAATCCACCCTTCAGAGAAAACGACATTTTACATATCTCACAAGTAAAAGGCTTTTCCCCGGTGTGTGTTTTAATATGTCTCATCAGTCCGCTCTTCCAACAAATTGACTTTTTACATACCTCGCAAGTAAAATGCTTTTCACCAGTGTGTGTTTTCATATGAGTCATTAGTACACCTTTGAGAACAAATGACATTTTACATATCTCGCAAGTAAAAGGCCTTTCACCGGTGTGTGTTTTAATATGCGTCGTCAATCCGCCTTTCTGAGAAAATGACTTTTTGCAAATCTCGCAAGTAAAAGCTTTTTCCCCTGTGTGTGTTCTAATATGTCTCTTCAGTCGATCCTCCACGCAGAATGATTTTTTACAAATTTCGCATGTAAAGGGCTTTTCACCAGTGTGTGTTCTAATGTGGTTCGTCAGATCCATCTTGCGACGATATACTCGCCTACAATAATTACACGAGTTAATCGTCCTGGTAAAATGTACGCTCCTAAAATGTTGATATAGTTTGCCTTTCCCTTCGAACGATTTTCCACATTGCGCACAAACAACGATCTTGTCGAGCTTAGGAGAGACCTTGTGAACTTTTGGTGCACGTTTATATTTAAAGCGTTTATTGCTTTGCTTGTTCAGATTTTCAACTTTAATATTTTCCAATGAGACACCTTGTGCTACGTCGTCGTCGCTTATCAAAGATATTCCTGCTTTTGAATCAAGAAAATTTTCCGTTTGAACTGTACAATCTTCTAATTTAATGTTTGCATCAATATTATATTTTTCACAGTTCTCGCTACTAAGAATATCTTCGCTTAACTGTTCATGCAAATATTCTACTTTGACATTTTCCAATAAGACACCTTGTGTTACCATGTCATCGCTTATCAACGATATTCCTGCTTTTGAATCAAGAAAATTTCCCGTTTGAAACATAAAATCATCTGATTTAGTGTCTTTATTATTGTAATGTTCATGGAACTCATCGTATTCTGTGGCCATTTTTGTGAAGGTATCTACAGAATTTTGTTTATTGAGATATGATTTGCTTTCCTTTCCTCCAAAGGGTATTGCAACGTATGTGGAACCAGGTCCGGAATGGTAATCACATATAAAGTTTCCTCCTAAAAAAGAAAATAAAAGTTACAAAAAATTTCATAAAACTTAAGGAAAATTACACAACACCAACCACCAAGCCACTGGGCCAGGGTGCTTTAACATTGACAGGGCCAAGATATTTTGTAACAGTAAGTGTCAATGGAGGTATTCTGATTACTCCAATATAAAAAAATATTACTTTGGTGCTGTGAACGTTTTTAAATGAAACTAAAATGTTATTTATTTTTATTACATAACATACATGCATATATATAAGGACATAAACTATTACAGAAAAACATTTACTATATATAATACTTTATGCTACCTACATAATCTCCTGTGTATGTTCAGTTGCATACATTTAAGGTAACTAAAACTTTAATTTACTCTATGCATAAAATAATATATTGTTAATCATAGCTAGTTTTTAAAATTTCGTAACTGTATACCACAAAATTACATCTAATTTGATCAAAGAAATAATACAAATAATATATTAAATACTTTTATTTACGTACATACAAGTGTAATTATCAAACGCTGCCCTCTAGATATGGGACTTTTAAGGACACAGTTAGAATATATTCTAAGTAGGGATGGGTCGTTGTTTAACAGTTATTTTATAAAAGTTATGGATCCAATAACGGTTGCAACTGTTATCTCGCTGGGAAAATAACAGGTACAGCACGCTTGCTTTAGGACTCCTGTGAATATATCATCGACCGCCGTTGCGGCGTACTCAACTGCGTGGTGCTATGACTGTCTGATCGAAGCCGCTGTTTATTACAGACAATAGTTACAACTTTTGTAAATCGGGATTTTTATTTAAAACTGCACGAAATTTTTGAGCGACATCTAGTCCTAGGATCCGTCAAGCTTTCTAGAGCGGCTTGTAAATTATCTACGGTATTTAATGAGTCTCGCTGTTTTGTATATATAGCTTGTACAACTGTGATACAAAATTCTCTCAACGAATCTTTTATTATCTAGACAACGGTTTCTGCATTAGTTTTCTGAATCCTTTCACTGGAAAACAACAATCAAGCTGGTGGACCGTCACGTTTTAAAGGACGCGCTACAAAACGAATGACGCTGTGTTCTTGAGCATCAGTTGTTTCATCCACACTTAGGCAGATTTTCTTATTTCTCAACTCGTCTTTTAGACATTCCTTTACTGTACCTTGCACACATGGCAAATTGCAACATAATTGCATAGATGTTGGCAGCTTCCATGAGGGGACGTACTTAGCCCAAAAAAGACGAAAGTGTTCATTAGATACTAGATGTTGTGGGATGTTGCACACACTTAACATAAAAATAAAATCATATAAAAATTGCCAGTATCGAATACTGTTTCAATACATGACGTTTACTTTTACAATGTTTTCTACATTCAAACCTATCGCGACTTAGCAATTCGCTATTGCATATTGTGCAATAAATATGCGGACTTCTATATTCCAATCCACGGAAATGCCCGAGATATTTATTCACATTCGAAGGGAACGTTACACCCTTTGGGCGTCCCATCTCCTCGTACTTATTTGGCGTGCAGCGTACTGTCGCTTTGAACTCTCTCGCGGTACTGTCGAGATCGACTACGAGTTGAAAATTACCTCTACCCACGCCGCTACCGCTAGGCTACTGCCATCCGGTACCACTATTTTATCAAATTCTAGTAATAAGGAAATGTAGTATCTGTTAAAATTATTATACTTAAAAAAACACAGACTACAATTAAACCGCATAATCGTAACTTGAGGTTTTTAAAAACTCAAACAAGAAGAAACAAGATATTTATTGAATATATTACTCGTACAAAAGTTGGAATAATAGTGACTAAAACTTAGGGCTAGGGTGGTATGTATAACATTGGTAAGTTTATTTTAAAATGCAGATATAGTTCTTCGACGGGTCAGATATTATTCACGATATATTTCTACTCTCTAAGCTCGAGTTCGTTTATTTCTAATGATAATGATCAACGGGCGAAGAAATGGAATAATATACACGGAAAAGTAGTAATATTCATTATTATTATAATTCAGACTGTTTTGATTTCTGCTTACTCAGTTCGTGCCGCCTAACGACTCGTTTTCTTTGTTGATTACCTGTCACCGCCCTTTACGTTGGCTGTCTGTGTGCAACGCACACTTCGCGCATCCATACGGTACGGCCTTGGATATACCTCTAAATTACAAACAACTCTCCCTAATAAAATTTCTGCATATCTTTAGAAATAAAGGTACCTTGCTCTTGGGAAGTTTTTAAAGAAACGCTATTATTATTATTAATCTTAGAGTAGATCTGTTATATTCATTGTAAGTTTGGGTACATGCACCAGGTTTTATTAAGAACAAAATTTGTTGAGAAACCAATAATAGAAAGGTTTTCCATTTGTTGTATACCTTTTTGAACATATTGCATACGTTTCCGTATGCTGTTATGTCTACTGTCTTACTTTATTGCCAATAAATACGTATTATTATTATTATTAATATATAAAATGACAAGTAATTGTATATGGGGATGATATTGCCGTAATAGCAAGAACACGAGCTTTCAGTTAATATGCACATAAGTCGCCAATTCGTTGCCCATCATTCGCGTCTACGGGCAATTCTGCGTGTCAAGAGGCAATCAAAGAATTTATTGAAGTAGCAATAAAACCCTATATTTTATCTCGACTTATCGATTGTTAACCTTTTTTTTTATATGCAGCATTATATGCCGTCTTACACTTTATAGGCTCTTAAATTTAGCCGAACATAACTTACAAGAATAAGAGAAACTCCTCGTATGCACTCTCGTGTTCTTTTAGTTCTGAGGAGCAGCCAAATGACTTTTCACAAGCTTCACAGTACGACGCTTCTCACCAGTGTGTGTTTTCATATGACTTATCAGTCCTTTCCTCCAATAAAACGATTTTTTACAAAGTTCGCAAGTAAAAGGCTTTTCACCGGAGTGTTTCTTTATGTGAGTCGCCAGGTTACTCTTGTCGGTAAATGACTTTTTACAGATCTCGCAAGTAAAAGGTCTTTCACCGGTGTGTGTTTTAATATGACTCATCAGTCCACTCTTATAACAAAACGACTTTTTACATATTTCGCAAGTAAAAGGTCCTTCACCGGTGTGTCTCTTTATATGAGTCGCCAGGTTACTCTTGTCAGTAAATGACTTTCTACAAATCTCGCAAGTAAAAGGCTTTTCACCAGTGTGTGTTTTAATATGACTAATCAGTCCTCCCCTCCAACAAAAAGACTTTTTACAAACCTCGCAAGTAAAAGGCTTTTCACCGGTGTGTATGTTAATATGACTTGTCAGTCCATTTCTTGATCTGAATGATTTCTTACAAAATTCGCAAGTAAAAGGCTTTTCACCGGTATGTGTTTTAACATGAATCAACAGTCCATCCTTCAGAGAAAATGATTTTTTACAAACTTCGCAAGTAAAAGGCTTTTCAGCGGTGTGTGTTTGAATATGTCTCGTCAGTCCATCCTTCAGAGAAAATGATTTTTTACAAACGTCGCAAGTAAACGGCTTTTCATCGGTGTGTGTTTTAATATGAGTTGTCAGTACACTCTTCCGAGAAAATGACTTTTTACAAACCTCGCAAGTAAAAGGCTTTTCACCGGTGTGTGTTTTAATATGAATTCTCAGTACACTCTTCCGAGAAAACGACTTTTTACAAATTTCGCAAGTAAACGGCTTTTCACCAGTGTGTTTTCTAATATGTCTCGTCAGATCAATCTTGAGACTATATGCCTGCCCACAACAACTACATGAGTGAACCTTCTTGGTAAAATGTGCGCTCCTAAGATGTCGATATAGTTGGTTTTTCCCTTCGAACGATTTTCCACACAGCGCACAATCAACAATCTTGTCGAGCTTATGAGAGACCTTGTCAGCTGTTGGTCCGTCTTTGTATTTAAAGCATTTATCGCTTTGGTCGCTCAAATTTTCAACTTTAATATCGAGTAAGACACCTTGTGGTACGACGTCGTCGCTTATCAAAGATATTTCTGTTTTTAAATCAAGAGGATCTCCCGTTTGAACTATACAATCTTCTAATTTAATGTGTGTCTCACTATTATATTTTTCACAGTTCTCAGTAATGCTTAAATCTTGATCCAAATTTTCAACTTTAATATTTTCCAATAAGATACCTTGTGCCACGATATCGTCGTTTATCAAAGATATTCCTGCTTTTGAATCAAGAGAATCTCCCGTTTGACCTATACAATCTTCTAATTTAATGTCTGCGTCACTACTGTATTCTTCAGAGCTATTATTGTAATGTTCCAGCGATTCATTATGTTCTGTAGCCATTTTTGTCAACGCATCTACAGTATTTTGTTTGTTGAGATAATAGAATATAACCCAATTTCTTCCGCTGCAACTGCGTTAATCTGCCTTTCTTTCTTCCAAAGTTAATGGCAACGTATGTAGAACCAGGTCCGGGATGTAAATCACATAAAAAAAGTTCCTCCTAAAAATGAAACAAAAGAAATAAAGTAGTTACAAAAAATTACATAAGACAAGCAAGAATCAATCTGAGCTGGGCACCAAGCACTGAGACAGGGTGCTTTAACAAATTAAAGGAATCAAATACAGTAATGTCCGGATATAACGAACTGCAAAGGACCAAGAAATTCAATTCGTTATATGCGGAGTTCGTAATAAACAAAACGGATGAAATACATTGACAAATTAAAAATTAGTGATAACTACATCATTCAAACGATATTTATTTATGTAAGAGTACACATTTTGAGAAATGCTGCATACATATATTTTAATATTACATGTATTAATTTCTGATTAAGAAAGTCTGCAGTTTTTGACTATTTCAATTTCGCGCCAGCGCAAATTTGTTCAATATTATCCTCAATAGCTGAGTTCGGGTATTCGTTCGGAGCGGATCAAGAGTACATAGGGGGTGGAGGGGATTATGAGCAGAGCATGAGTGGATCACGCAACCCATTCTCTTAAACGAAGGGATGGAGTTACTCTACGACATTGCCGAACGCGAAAGAGCGCGAGTAGGGTATTTGGAGTAAATAGAGTTACTCCGAACGAATACCCGAACTCGCCTAATGTTGGCGAATATATCCAAAGCATCTTTAGGGGCATTATGAAATTGTAAAAAATAGCGAAGGTGCCTAACACATTGCAGCGCTTCTTAATTAGTAGGGATTGGCATATCTTCGCATGTGTTATTTTCATCACTAGTCTGGACAAACAGCGGTAACAGTCAATGTAGTAGATATGTGGCGCGGAGTCGGCGATTATCTATTTCACGCGTTCACAGCGTCAGTACTAAATCGATGCTGTATGCGAGTAGTTCTGTGTATGTGTATATGCGACCGTACAGGAAAATGACAAAATCAAAAAGGAACTAAGACAAGTTAAAGACTGCGTGGAGATAATTGAAAAGAAAGAGAAGAAGAATAATATTATAGTGAGGGGAATGAAGATTGAGACAAACGATACGAAAATAATAAAAGAAACAATGCAGAAATTCGTAAGGCAGTATTTGAACAATGAAGCAGAAATAAAACAAATAATAGGAGATAAAATACGTTTAGTAGAGTTAACGTCTGAACAAGACAAATAGCTAATAATGCAAAATAAATACAGGCCAAAAAAGATATTAGGGACGAGCGACTCTACATTGATGATTTAACAAAAATTGAGATGCAAATACAAAGAAAAATAAGGGTAATGAGTAAAGAAGAAGGATCTACAAGATACAAGTTGATCGTGAACGGAATAGTGTGGAGATGGAACCGAAATAACGGAAAATTAGAAGAAAGTATTGATAATGAACAACTCGAGCGGAACGACAAAGAAAATCGGTTAGAACAAACCATTTTAATAAAAATATCACCAAACGACAAGACGGACAAACTAATAGATCCAGTTAACATACAGGTCAAAAAAACATGAAGTCGAACACGGTAATGGAAAAGGAATGAGAAATATGGTATAAAAGATGGAACGCCGGAGGAGAAAAAAAAATAAAGCAAACAAGAAAAGAAAGAAGAGAGAAAGAATAAAAAAGGCAACAATATGAATTGGATCATGGAAAGTAAGAACCTTATTAGAAATAGGTAAAATGCAGGAAACTGTAAATGAGCTAAAAAAATATAATGTGGATATCGCACCAATACAGCAGGTAAGATGGACAAGGCAGGGTAAAGTAGAGAAGAAAAAATTATACAATATGCTACGCAGGAGAAGAAAAGCGGGACTAAGGAGATACAGCATTTATTGCAAGGGATAAAGTAAGAAAAGAAGTAATAGAGTTTAAAATGATAAACGATACTATAAGCCAAGAAAGCTATCCATCTTCAATGTACAGTACCGTTCATGGAAGTTCGGGCAAGCTGACAAATTATATTAACTGTTTAGGAAAAAATTTTAAAATTCTATATATATTTCTGTGAGAAATTACTAAAACTAACCTTTTCTGGAAGCCTTTTACCAATTTACAGGTAGTATTTCTCTATTATAAGACCGTTATGATAGAATATATATTATATTAAATCCCCAATAATTACAGTGACAATAAAACTTTATAATAATCCTAGGAGGGGTTAGCTGATTCACTCGTGTTACCTGGAAATAAAACTCGTATACCCTTTATAAAAAGTATTATAACATTTGTAAACGCAGTAGTTCTGAAGAGATTATTATTGTAGAAAGTATCTGTGGTTGTGCAAGCCGAAAAATAAAATAATTTCAGTTTGACTACTTAGGAAATACTGATGGAAAGCCTCTAGCTGTTTCAAAACGATCTGCTATTATTACCTTGCGTCAGGAAGGGTACGCGAAAAGACGGATTACGGATAAATTAAAAATAAAAAAATCTGCAGTTTTTTATGATTATATAGCTCGATTTAAGACAACCGGTGACGCGCAAGATCGTAATCGGCGGCCAGGACCGTCAGAAAAAACGACTCCTGCGGAAGATTTACGAATAAAAATAATTAGTAACAATAGAAGACTAACAGCATCAGAAATTGCTGCAGAATTCAATAATGAGCGAGATTCCAAGGTTTCTGTGAGTACTGTGAAACGTCGGCTGAAAGAGGCTGGGTTGCATGGGCGAGTGGCTTGCCGAAAACCGTTGCTCCGAAGAGGAAATAGGCTGAAACAACTGAAATGGGCACAAGCTCATAGAGATTGGACAGTGGACGATTTTAAAAACGTTTTGTGGACTGACGAATCTAAGTTTGAGGTTTTTGGAAATGAACGGAGCAGGAGAGTTTTCGTACAGATCAAGAGGGGAAAGAATGTTACAGGGAGTGTATATTTCGGCGAAGCATGGAGGCGGATCTGTAATGGTTTGGGGTTGTTTTTCCTTAATCGGAACAGGGGACTTGCTCAACATTGAGGGCATAATGAAAAAAGAATCTCGGAAAATCCTGGAGGAAAATGCCATACCGTCGGGAGTCCGATTAATTGATCGTGGATTTGAATTTATGGAGGACAATGACCCTAAACATAAATCTAAATTGTGCACAGATTACCTGCAGCAAGAAGAAAATGAAAAGAACCCTAAAAATTATGGAATGGCCGCTACAGTCTGATGATTGATAGAATTGTTATGGGAGAATTAGACCGATGTATTAAGGGAAAAGTGTCAAAATCGAAGGAACATTTGTGGACCATTCTCCGGGAGGTACGGACGAGCTTGCCCAATAAAACATTAGCAAAATTAGTGAATCGGATGCCGAGAATAGACAGCAGTCCTAAAGGCAAAGGTCGATTTTCAGTGAAAATTGGATTTAAGTGTTGTATTACATTAACATTTTCTTTTTAATAAATTTGTGTTTGAAAATATGTAAAATCATGTAAGTAAGTATTAATACATGGCCAGTTAATATATCTCTTATTTCCTTTGACCTCCGTACATTTTCTTGCTTGCCCGAACTTCCATGAACGGTAGTGTATATGCACCGATTGAAAATAGTGATGACGGGTATCAAACAAGTTTTATGAGAAATTAGAAGAAGCAATTAACGAACTCCCAACGAAAATTTCTCTCAGATGGACTGGAAGCTTTACAGAAAGCCTTAATGTTTGTAGAACAACAGGAAAATGCAACAGTAACTGATGTTTCACTTATTAGACGTTGGAGATATTGCTGCAAAAGATAGAGTCAGTGCCAACCGAGTACAGCAAAAAATAACGTCATTCTTAACTCGCCAATGATTCATTATGTATATACATTTACCTATGTACATTACATGTAAATCATACGACATATAACCTAAAATAATAATGTTTAATTACATTTCTTTAACCAATTACGAGTGTGCTATTATTTATCCAAGAGCTTCATTTTAAATAAAATTTCGATTATCCGAAACCACTTGGGTCCGTATTATTTCGGATAACCGAGGTTCTACTGTAATTCATCTCGACTAATCGATTGTTAAACCCTTTTTTTTAATATGCAGCGTTATACGCCGTCTTACACTTTGTAGGCTCTTAAATTTAGCCGAACACAACTTACAAGAATAAGGGAAATCGCCGTATGCACTCTCATATCCTCTTGGTCCCGAGGAGCAGCCAAATGACCTTTTACAAGCCTCACAGTACGACGCTTTTCACCGGCGTGTGTTTTCATATGGCTTATCAGTCCTTTCCTCCAACAAAATGATTTTTTACAAAATTCGCAAGTAAAAGGCCTTTCGCCGGTGTGTTTTTTAATGTGAGTCTGGGTTGCTCTTGTCAGTATATGACTTTTTACAAATATCGCAATTAAAAGGCTTTTCACCGGTATGTGTTTTAATATGAGTTATTAGTACATCCTTCCGAGAAAATGATTTTTTACAAATATCGCAATTAAAAGGCTTTTCACCGGTGTGTTTTTTAATGTGAGTCGCCAGGTGACCCCTCTGGGTAAATGACTTTTCACAGATTTCGCAAGTAAAAGGATTTTCACCGGTGTGTTTTTTAATGTGGGTCGCCAGGTGACCCCTCTGGGTAAACGACTTTTTACAAATTTCGCAAGTAAAAGGCTTTTCACCGGTGTGTTTTTTAATGTGAGTCGCCAGGTGACTCCTCTGGGCAAATGACTTTTTACAAATCTCGCACGTAAAAGGCCTTTCACCGGTGTGTGTTCTAATATGATTCGCCAGGCTACCCTTCTCGGTAAATGAATTTTTACAAATCTCGCAAGTAAAAGGCTTTTCATCCGTATGTGTTTGAATATGTCTCATCAGGAAACTCTTGAAACAAAACGACTTTTTACAAACGTCGCAAGTAAAAGGCTTTTTACCGGTATGTGTTTTAATATGAGTTGTCAGTCCTTTTCTTGATTTAAATGATTTTTTACAAAATTCGCAAGTAAATGGCTTTTCATCAGTATGTGTTTGAATATGTCTCATCAGTATACTCTTGTAACAAAACGACTTTTTACAAACGTCGCAAGTAAACAGCCCTTCACCAGTGTGTCTTTTAACGTGAATCGCCAGGCTACTCTTCTCGGTAAATGACTTTTTACAAACCTCACAAGTAAAAGGCTTTTCACCAGTATGTATGTTAATATGATCTGTCAGCCCTTTTTTTAATCTAAATGATTTTTTACAAAATTCGCAAGTAAAAGGCTTTTCACCGGTGTGTATTTTAATATGAGTTGTCAGGTTACTTTTCTTGGTAAATGACTTTTTACAAATCTCGCAAGTAAAAAGCCTTTCGCCGGTGTGTACGTTAAAATGACTTATCAGTCCTTTTCTTAATCTAAATGATTTTTTACAAATTTCGCAAGTAAAAGGTTTTCCACCGGTATGTATTTTAATATGAGACGCCAGTCCATCCTTCAGCGAAAATGATTTTTTACAAAATTCGCAAGTAAAAGGCTTTTCATCAGTATGTGTCTGAATATGTCTCATCAGTAAACTCTTGTAACAAAACGACTTTTTACAAACGTCGCAAGTAAAAGGCCCTTCACCAGTGTGTCTTTTAAGGTGAGTCGCCAGGTTACCCTTCTGGGTAAACGACTTTTTACAAATCTCACAAGTAAAAGGCTTTTTGCCGGTGTGTGCTTTAATATGACTTCTCAGATTATCTTTCCAAATAAATGATTTTTTACAAATTTCGCAAGTGAAAGGCTTTTCACCGGTGTGTTTTTTAATGTGTTTCGCCAGGCTACTCTTCTCGGTAAATGATTTTTTACAAATCTCGCAAGTAAAAGGTTTTTGACCAGTATGTACGTTAATATGATTTGTCAGCCCTTTTCTTGATCTAAATGATTTTTTACAAACTTCGCAAGTAAAGGGCTCTTCACGGGTGTGTATGTTAATATGACTTGTTAATCCTTTTCTTGATCTAAATGACTTCTTACAAATTTCGCAAGTAAACGGCTTTTCACCAGTGTGTTTTCTAATATGTCTCGTCAGATCCATTTTGCCACTATATGTCCGCCCACAATAACTACACGAGTGGACCTTCTTGGTAAAATGTACCCTCCTAATATGGCGACATAGTTCTCTTTTTCCTTCGAACGATTTTCCACACTGCGCACAATCAACATTCTTATCGAGCATATGAGAGACCTTGTCAGCTGTTAGTTCATCTTTATATTTAAAGCATTTATCACTTTGGTCTTTCAAATTTTCAAGTGCAATGTTTTCCAATAAGACACATTGTGCTACGATATCGTCGCTTATCAAAGATATTCCTGCTTTTGAATCAAGAGAATCTCCCGTTTGAACTATACAATCTTCTATTTTAATGTCTGCCTCATTATTGTATTTTTCACAGTTCTCAGTACTTCCAATATTTTTGCTTAACTGTTGATCTAAATTTTCTACCTTAATGTTTTCCAATAAGACACCCTGTGCCACGATATCATCGCTTATCAAAGATATTCCTGCTTTTGAATCAAGAGAATCTCCCATTTGAACTATACGATCTTCTAATTTAATGTCTGCGTCACTACTGTATTTTTCAAAGTTATCATTGTAATGTTGACGCAACTCATCATATTCTGCAGCCATTTCTGTAAACGCATCTACTGAATTTTGTTTATTAAGATAATGGAGTATAACCCAATATTAGGCATATTTCTTCCGCTTCAACTACGTTAATTTGCTTTTCTTCCCTCCAAAGGAAGTGACAACGTATGGGGAACCAAATCCGGAATGTAAATCACGTAAAAAACCTTCCTCCTAAAAATGAAACAAAAGAAATAAAAGTTGTTATAAAAAAATACATAAAACTTACTTGGAAATACTACAAAATAAGCAAGAATCAATCTGAGCTGGGTAACACGAAGCACCAAGCATTGAGGCAGGGTGCTTTAACAAATATAAGAATCAAATACTTGGGTTGTTTTGCTGGTACATCCGCAGGTGATGTGCATAATGCGAGAAGAGCAATACAATACAAACGCATCCTGGAGGAAAATGCAATAACCTCTGATGTAAGAATTTTTGGTCAGAATTTTGTATTCCAACAAGACAATAACCTAAAACGCACTTTAAAATGATGCAAGCAATATTTAGAACAGTTAGAAGTCGAAGGGACACTAACAATTATGAAATGGCCACCCCAGCGCCCGGACATAAATCCCATCGAGTTCTTATGGGAAGAACTCGATCGGGAAGTAAGAAAAACTGCTCCAACTTCAGCAGATGCCATGTGGAACAAACTACAGGCAGCGTGGGTTCGAATAACTCCAATTAACTGCAATTCTACGACGAAATCATTAAAGGTAAAGGAGGTCACACTAGAACAACCAATAGTACAACATGGAAATTCACCTGCCTCCATTGGATCCATGGGTCAACATTGTAGGTTGCAAGGTAACATTGGAAAAAATTTTCAATTCGCAAAAAGTTCAGCAGCACTTTTCGTTCACACACACAAACAACAAATTTTGAAAATCTTTACAAAAAATTTCCAGAAAATTCGAATAATAATCTCAAAAGTTTGCCATGAGTTTTTATTTTATTATTTTAATTCAATACGATAACAAAAGACGATGCTTAATTATTTAAATAACAGTATCTTTAACTAAGTCGCCACCAGCACGTATTCCTTTTTTCAATTCGATTTCTGTTGTTTCCGACAACGTTTGAGTTATTCCATCACAAAGTTGTTGAATATTTATTGGTCTAGTTTTATTTATTTTATTTTTAATAGTTCCCCAAAAATAAAAATCTAATGGTGTAAAATCGGAAGATCTAGGTGGCCAATCGGTTAGGGGACTATTACGGCCTATCCTTTCCCCCCCTTGAAATTCTCCTTTAACCTTTCCCCTTAACCGCAATTTCCATTATGTATGGGCCCCCCGCCAAATTGGAAGTACATTTCCTGTCGTACTACAACTGAAAGATCATGTAATGCATCCTATAAATCATTTAGAAATTTAAAAAAACGTGTAGCATTTAAATTTAGTCTAAAAAAGAACGGTGTTATAATCCTATATAAACTATTCCGTTGGTGGTAAATGTAACCTCGTCAGTAAACAAAATTTTCTTTAGGAAACACTAATCATTTAAAAAAAATATCTCGACTCCACAAACGCCTTTAAAGGGACCCCCTTTTTCCCAAAGTGCTTGAAATTTGGGCTTAAAAGGGAAATCTTCTTATGTCTACGAAGTCACCTCCAAATTTAATCTTTTGAATAATTTAAAACTAAGGGCATCGCTCTTAGACCGGATGTTGGATTCTCAGTGATATAATTCAAAATAACGTTATCTTCAGGACGATGATAATTCCTCGCAATTGATTTTATCGCATTTCCAGTACGATTTAATAAATCGTTAATTCTCGGCACAGTTGTATGTGTAATGGGAGGACGGCCCGGATATCTGATATTAAATTTACGGACAGCTTCCGGGGTTGAACAAAAAACTATCACCCACTAATCTTATTATCTCAATTTTATCAACGAAAGTTAAATTTGCGACCATATTATCTTATTTTCAGCGATTTTAATTGTACACAAATTTAGGATTTAGCTTGATTGAAAGATTCCAAGCAACTTCTATTAACAATATTTTTTTTTGGTAAAAAAACCACTAAGCACAATGACTTATCCTATGTCAGTGCATGGTCTCAGGATGAAAGTTATTATTATTAATGTATTTATCAACAGGAGTGTTAACGCACACTTGAAATGGTTTTAAATTATTACTTTGTTTCGTAGCGTTGGTAGCAACGTCTTTGGTAACATCATCCAGTTAGGGTAACAATTAACTCGGTTTCATCAAATAAAAACTATGATTGACGATGAGAATAGATTGGAAATGTTTATATCTTTATACATCTTACTGGGAGGAATACATTTCTAAACCACCAAGTACTAGGTTAGGAATAGTCTAAAATATGACTATAAACAGCAATTAGCACGGATGAAAATGACTTCTAATTCTAAGTAGAATATGTGAATTAGAATCTATAAGGAATACACCCACTCACCTTAAAATTTAACTAGAAAAACTTCCAAAACACCTCAAACTTTAACTGTCAATTGTGGTACGCAAAAATAAAACTAGGTGGTACCACGTGCTACGCAGTGTTGCCAACGGTACCAACATTACTTCGACAAGATCAAAAAACGGTACTGAAAATCCCTAAATTGTACTGATTCCATTTGTTGCTTTAACATTCCGTTTATGAACTAACTTCATAGTCCTAACTTTATTATTCAACTTCACCTCATCTACTACTCATATTAAACACGCTCAAGGGATCCTCATTCAAACCTAATTTTTCGGATTCATCGAGATGAATTCTTAACATGAGGAAAATTTGAGGAGGCGTCTATATCTTACGTCAGAGTTTTCGCGACGTTTGTAGCACGAGCATGCGCATGGTCAAATAATTTTGAAAGGGGGAAGTGAATTGGGGGGGTTCTTTTAACGGTTCGCAAGTTAGAACGTAGAACACGTGTTGCGTATGCAAGAATTTATTATTGTACAAAACTTCCGTTATGAATAATAAAAGAAGTCTTTTCACGGGGGACGAGAAAATATTTTTAGAGGAACTCGTGATAAAGTACAAGGACATGTAGAATGCAAAAAAATTGATAGAAAAACAAAATTTGAAAAACGAGAAGCAACAGCTTAAAGTGGAGTAATAAAAAGTTAGATCGGAAAATTATAAAACCCCCAAAAATTTAAATGATACGCACGTTTCGATAGCCAAGATATCGTCATCAGCAGTAAAACTGAATTCGGTTTTAGCTCGGCTATCGAAACGGGCGTCCGGTACGAGTTAAGTGTTGTGGTAAGGGTTTTAGTGTAGTAAAGTCGGATCGCCGTAAGTTGACGTGGGAGGAGCTTAAACGTCATCTATTGCGTCCAAGTGATGTCATAATAGGCATCATATAAACCAAAATTTGTTTTTATTTTTCCCAAAAAATAATCCAATATTTTTAATGTTATAACCCAAAAAGTTACTTATTTTTATTTATAAGAGTGTTTATGTTCAAATATATAATAATACATATCCTTTTTTAAAGATCAATAAAAAAATCATAAACAATTATTATTTTTTTCCCTTGGCAGTTCTAGAAAATAACGGACGTTGCCGCGGGTATTGTTGACATGCATATCATAAACGTTTATCTTAACCTCATTTTTGTGTGCCTTTGTTTTTTTTCGTACATTTCATATTTCCCCCCAAAAGAGTTTTTTTTAGAACTAACTTGATTATAATAGCGATCAAAATGCAGAAGGGTTTGTAAAAATCCAAAAGAAAAAAGCTTTTTGGGACTATTTTGAAGAGGAGCGGATAATGGAGGACCTATATTACCACTTACATCTGTTAGAGAAGTATTTCTATGCAAAGTAGTGTACATGGACGTAAATTCAATGTTTTAAATGTTTTTCTTTTGCTGCAGCAACAAAGATAAGTTTAACAACAGTTAGTCAAAGTTTCATCGAAATTTAAAAAGGGAACCCAAACCACTTTCTTCACCCAAAAGGAAGAGGAATAAGATAAAACCAGTTGTTTTTAGATGAAGCTTCCAAAACATCAATACGCAATGTAATCTATGAAATGTACCACAATCAATATATATATTATTTTTCTTAATAATAATAAAAAAAAGAAACATTAATTTATAGGCAAAATGTTACACGGAAACTTACTTGTTTTACTGAAAGAAAGAGATATATTTCTGGGAGGTACCCTTTTAAATTATATGAAATTTTTCAAAACCAAAGCTGTTATTTTCCACTTATATACTTACAATAAACAAAGGGGTGACACCATCTATAGCTGAAGATTTAATGAATTCATCATACTTATTTGTTTTTTAGATTTTTGTACGCTTATTTTTGCATAAAAAACAACTGTATTTACCTGCTATGTCATTATATTGTAACGACTGTATTGAGAAACTAAATTTTGATGTAGGCGAACCATAAAGTAAATATGTTTTATCATGTAGTTTTATTTACATAATTTTTATCCAAATCCCCAAAAACCCTTTCATCGCATTCCATTTACCTCACATGTATAGTATAGTATCGATGAAATGTAGATCATACAAACTGTTTGATTTCTTCGTTTAAGATATTTTATAAAAATAGGGTCATTTTAATTATATCATCTAAATGCAAATATTAGGTTATATTTTAGAAATGTCACTTCAAAATTATAGGTTAGGTTGTTTTGATATAAAAAGACAACGTTGAGCAATATGACGTAATACTCTCGTCACTAATAATAAGCTCCTCCCACGTCAACTTACGACGATTCGACTATATCCGATTAATATGATTTAAAGTTAATAAAAGAAAAATATAATAAAAGAACAAAATGAAATAAATTATGGATTTATTATATGCAAATTCATATAAATTTATTAAATATTAAAGTGTCGCTGCTCGCATGGCATTGCCTTGTACCAAATCTGGCCGAGCTTTCATTGATGGCAATGTTATGCAAAACAGCTGTTGCAGCAATAATTCTCGTAGTGTTTCGTAATTTATATTATAAATATGAGGACAAACATCGAAATCTATTTTTCAATAGGCCAAATATGCGTTCTGCCACATTTATCGTTATTATTATTATTATTTTTGGCCTTTGGCGGACGCCACTGGCCAGTTACCTCAGACCCCCAAAACCCGAAGGGAACACAGGTATCAAAAACACAGACCCCTTCAAAACCCGGGGCCGATCGGGCCTAAAATAAAACAACACAGGTGGGCCCCAAGGGAAAAAAAGGTAAACCCAAAAAAAGGATGAAACGCATCAAAAGATATATCATAATATTTTCTCTACTTAAAAATGTAAAAAGACAGAAGTTTACTTCAAAGCTATCCTGAGCGAGAATATAATTAACGTTTAACGGTAACTGCAATGCCATATTTTTAAGTTCTGTTACCAATTTGTCTGCACTGTGGTTCTCGCATCCTAATATGATATGATTCATGTCTCCTATTACATCACAGCGATCGTAGTAATCTTTGTTCAAATCCAGCGTATCACGTGCCTTTGGATCCTTTTACTCTTTCATAAATAATGATGAGTGCTTAGTTAGTGTTCAACTCCGGTACCTTAACAATTACTTACTTCTCGTTCACTCACAACTCAAATATGAGTACCTAATTGTCTAGGAATTCCGATTTGTCGGAAGAGGACGCTATGACTGACGGGTAAGAGTGAGTGTTACTTAAGCGACATCTATGAATTTGGTTCTATAACATTTATTTACTTAAACATTATTTGACCTCTTCAAATAACCAATTAATTGCCTTTTTTAAGGATTTTATTGGGCCAAACTTAATGCTATTCATTTCCGCCACTTTTTCTTTATTTTCTCTTCAAAACGATATTGAAATATTTTTTTTCGGAACATAAATGTATATTAAGGTGATTAGGTGTACAAAAAAAGAACATAATAGGTATACAGTTACTTACGCATCTGAAAGTTTTAGCTGAACGATCGAATGAAAAAGGTACTCGTTTTCTAAAAGTAGCATTTTGGTACTGCAGCAATAAATAAAAACAGTGCTTTAGCAATGTATTTTAGTAACGGTATTTTGTTGTCAAAGCGTGTCCCACTCCACAATAAGAAAATAGGTAGTTACTTTGAAACGTTGGCTGTCGTGCGACATGGAACGGTAACAGTTTACAATCGCGATGTTCCTGTAAAACGGTAATAAGTAATAACCATATCCATTGTTACTTTGGAACGAAGCGCGACTCGGGAATGAAGCAAAATCGACTATCGTCGGAAAAGTCGCGATTTATATTCAGAACGTTCCTATGGACGTTACCTTTGCTGAAACGATAACAGTATTTTGTCATAGTATTTATGTGTTGGGGTCGTGAAAAGAACGTTCCAGGAGGGGAGCGGTATTTCCCATCACTAATAGCAAGCGAAAATGTCGAAAAGCGTACAGGCAGCTGGAAAAGTATCGGGTTGAAGATCCTAAATTGTAAGTGTAGCTTAAATTTGGTGATACATTTAGATATGATTGATAGTGGGTTAGCCTGTAGAATAAATAATGAAGACACAGATCATACAATACAGTAATACTGGAAACTAACATGGCGTGAGCGGGAGGGCGCGGACAGCACTTCGATTCTTTAGTCGATTTCCTTGCGTATTCTCAACATTGTAACAACTGAAATATACGAGGAAATCGAATCATCACCCATCTGTCGAATGTACATTGAAAAACAAAATGTTTAAATGGGTTTTAAGGTTGAACAACATAACAAAAATATCGCGGTGTGTGGGAGTGATAAACATGCATTATTTTGTTTCTCTTGTTTAATTTTGTCAAACATTGAAAATAGAAGTACAGAATGGGCAAAAACAGGAGGAAATTGTCTCACTTGCCAACAAAAATTAAAAAAAGAAGAAAAAAAGGAGATACAGTTGTCGGGCATCGGTAATCTCGATGTTCAACGGTAAGGGTTCAAAATGATCAACGAATTGGGAATTATACATATATCCATTAACGCAAAGTCCAAAATGACCTTTCGTTCTTTTCAGAAAATGAATAGAAAGTACTTAAAAATCAGATTACAAAGTGCTACTTTTAGTTTTTTTTTACGTTTCTGAACAAAATTTGATTTGGTATCACTGCATACTAGAAGTTATTAAAACTAACCAAAAATTTGTACAAAATGAGCGCTAAATTCGAAAACGAGCTATAAACTTAACTTGGGTTTTTTTTCTTATGAAACATGAATTAGTGTTTTATAAATGTAAATTATCATTTAAGACAGAAAACAAATAGGGAAGAAAGACTATTGGTTTGATAACGATGCGAAATCATGATAAAGGAGAAGAGAGAGGCAAGTCTGAAATGGATAGGATCAAATAAAGAAGAACACTACGAAATCTATAAAAAAAATAAGGAAAGAAAAAAAACAAAAGTGAATAGTCACAATGATGGATGAGCTAGTAAAATACTATAAGAATAACACTAAAATATACACACAAATCAAAAAACAGAACAGAAGAAAAACAATTACTAATAACAGAAATTCCAAGATTATCTAGAGAGCATGACAAACATAGAAGGTAACAACGATGAACATAAAAAAAATAACACAGAAGACGAAATAGTAGAACAACTGAGAACTAATGCTAAAAAATGGAGGGAAAAAATACAAGAGCTAATTATGAAAATATGTGAGCAGGAAACAATGCCAGAAGAATGGTGATTCGGGGTTACAACACCAATACCAAAGAAGGGTGACCTTACGAAACGTGAGAAATTTACAAAAAAAAAAACACTTTTTAAACTACCAACTTTAGGCACTTTTCCCATCGCTTTCTGAAATTTCTAATTCCAATGCTGAAGAATTCTTTACCTTGGTGTCCGAGCCACTTGCGTACAGCTTGTTTGACCGCTTCGTTGTTTTCGAACTTGGTGCCGTGTAAAAAATCTTTGAGCGGGCCGAATAGATGAAAATGCGACGTCGGGACTATGAGGAGGAGCGGCAACACCTCCCAACCCAAATTTCCGATCATCTTTCGCGTTTTCTGGTGGCGATCATTATCGTGCAGCTGAATCACGCCTTTTGAGAGAGCATCCCGGCGTTTTCCACGCAGTTCCAACACTAACATTACACAAATCAGTTATTGTCACGATTTTGATAACGCCTGTCATCGAGAATAAGGTCATTTATGCGATTTTGTAGCGCATCGGTCGACAGTTCAACCGGTCGTCCGGGGCGACGAATATCGGTGACACTTGTTCTCATTTTTTAATTTGCGGCTGTGTAGGTCGTCTTACACTGTGTAGGCTCTTAGATTTAGCTGAACATGACATACAAGAAGAAGGGAAATCACTCGTATGCACTCTCTCGTGTTTTTAGTCCTGAAGAGCAGCCAATTGCCTGTTTACTTCCCAGCAAGACACTTTTCACGAGTGTGTATTTTAATATGTCTAGTTAGTAGATACTTCTCACAAAACGACTTTTTACAAATCTTGCAAGTAAAAGGTTCTTCGCCGGTGTGTGTTTTCATATGAAGCATTAGTCCGGACATGAAACGAAATGACATTTTACAAACTTCACAAGCGAAAGGCCTTTCATCGGTGTGTGTTCTCATATGTTTTCTCAGTCCATCCTTCAAAGAAAATGATTTTTTACAAACTTCGCAAGTAAACGGCTTTTCACCGGTGTGTGTCTTATTATGAGCCGTCAGTCCACATTTCCGAGAAAATGACTTTTTACAAACCTCGCAAGTAAAGGGCTTTTCACCGGTGTGCGTTTTGTTATGATCTATCAGCGCACTCCTGTAACGAAATGACATTTTACAAACTTTACAAGTAAAAGGCCTTTCATCGGTATGTGTTCTCATATGATTTGTCAGTCCATCCTTCAGAGAAGTTTTTTAAAT
>JAROYC020000003.1:1316333-1332985 GCA_029619255.2 Dynastes hyllus | reverse complement strand
ATAAAAGGAGCAATCTATTTTTTTTTTATTAACTGTGCCCAATTTTGCGCGGTACCCCCCGGACGGTTCCACTAGTTTCTCGAACATTATAAATAGTACACGCACACCGATCAACCGATAATAACCGAACCTCCTTGTATGTACATAGTAAACACAGCTCCTTTCACGGCGCCTCTGCGGGAGCAACCGTTTGTCACGCTTTAATCATCGGTGATTATACACCACGGAATGCCACAAGGCACGATTCTCAGCCTGATTCTATTTAATGTGTGTACTTCACAGTTGCTTTTGACACCCAAATCCACCTTTCGTTTGAGGATTCAACGCTACTTCAAGCCCAACAACAATAATATGTGGATCTCGAACGGATATCAAAATTTGCAGATAACAATCAATTGGAAATAAACCCTTCCAAGCCGCAGCTAATGGAATTCGGACCACAACGGCCTAGCCTTTTCGCGGAGCTCAATCTAGAGCTTTTTGTTCGAGGGCAAGTACCACAAAAATCGATTAAAAACTTGGGAGTGCAAATAGATAGCCGTTTTCGTTTTGATTGCAACACCTCGCACCTCATTAGTAACCAATTTCATCTTTTAAAGCGGTTTACATTCACCGAAATTGATTTGATATCAAACAGCTCTTACGCAAATTCCTCGTGTTTTCCCATTTAAATTATGGAGACGCCCTATATGGTAGTTGCCCCCAAAAAAATTGAGAAGGATCAAATGCTAAAAAAGTTTCCTTGATATACGGTACGCGATGTAGGAGTGGTAGCGGGGCTATGTCAAAATCGAAGGCCGCCGAATACATAGTTTAAGTTTTGTTTTATTTCTTTTTCTTATCATTATTTAGTTTATAGCGCAAAGTAAATAAAATAGAATGCAAAAGAACAACTACAATTAGAGAAATTGCAGACCTGAACGTATTTCTTTTGCTGTATAAATACGCGCCACTCATTTCAATTAGGGAGAACTACTCGCGAAAAACGGGAACGCAGGGTGGAGAAAGGGTAGGAAAAGAATAGTTATTATAACAACTTCTTTAATGTAAATAAAAAGAAAAAAATTTAAATATTTGCACGAAACTGTTGATGAACAAAATTTAACTAAGGAATCGAGGTGATGGCCACTACGTTCGATTTAACATCGATCATGTACGTGTAGAAATGCAATTCGTTAACATTACTCACATAAAATATACGAATAAAAAAAAATATCTGTTAGAATAACTCGCGGTAAAATGTTCCTTAACAAAGAAAATAATAATTGGAAAATATTCAAAAAAACATCAATTACCAAAATTTAGTAAATTTCTAATTAGGACTACAATAGTAATAAAAGATTTCTAGAGTATATCCATACGTTAATGGGGATTACTTAAATAAAATAAGTTAAAGGAAAACAGGATTTAAAGAAAAACAAATGATTGCGAACCGTAACAAACAAAATAAATGGTAAGGCCACTTATCTGGGCGTCGTGGTCGAACGGCGGTAAATCAGCGTTAGTCAACCCCGGTTTGAATAGGACATGTGAACACACCCACGCAGCAAAAACTCTACGCTTCAGTGGATTCGGCAAATGGGCTTAACGATAACCCAACAAAACAAAAACCCTCGGTTGGATAGAGGCTTTGTTAGTCGATGATCGAAGATAACTAACACTGGCGTGCCGTCGTAAAATATATATATATATATATATATATATATATTCGACAGGTGATGGTTATTAGAAAAAAAAACAAATTAGAACCACTCGCGGTACTTAATTTTGGTAACTGTAGAAATATTTTAAATCCTACTTGCACAGAGGCTAACCACCACGGCGGATTTCCGCAAACGTACCTTCTTAGTTCACTGTCGACAAAAGAAAAGAGCGGTGTTAACTACCAATCAACGAGCATCTGTACTGCAATGAACTTAGGTAAATTTAGTTAAAAAAAAAGAACCAAAACAAAAAATAAAGAGTAAGAAAAAGTAAATAAACCAAACTTTAAATATGTCAATAACAGAAACTATAAATTTGGAAGCGTATTAGATAAGATAATGTAGCGACACCTATTGTAAACATCAAACAACCCTTGGCAATATGAAATACAATTATGTTGGTAAAATAGAATTTGACACGTTATAATATGTCATTGATAGAAATTATAAATCTTGAAGTATATTAGAAAACATAACGTAGCGACATCTATTGTAAACACAAAGCAACCCTAAACAGTAAGAAATTCAATTATGTTTACATGGTAGAATTTGATTCGTTACAAGTTTCAAAATAGGTTAAAGGAAGAACGCTAACGCAACAACATATTGTTCTGTATGGGATTTAATCTTTTGGCATTGTGTGTGTATGTTTGCGAATGTTATGTTCACATATCTTGTCTTACTTTATTGCCAATAAATACGTATTATTATTATTAATACAATAAATGACACTATTAATTGTATAAGCGGACGATATTGCCGTAATAGCAAGAACACGAGCCTTCAGTTAATGTGCATATAAATCACCAATTCATTGCTTATCATTAGAGTAACCTAAACTTGCGGACTCGCATAGGCGTCGGTATTACGGGTTAATATAAGAATACGAAAAATTCATAAATAAACTAAACCGGTAGAGAAGCAGGCATGTAGTGTCGACCTTGAATATAAATCATGTTAAACCGCGCTGAGAGAGTTTCGTTTTAGTACCGGTTGAGCTGTTGCAGAGATTAGTCGAACGGTCAAGGTTACGTACTTACGTGTCGCTTTTGAAAATATAGCTGGTGTTTTTTGTGTGTTGTAGTATTATACCAAGTACATAATTAGTGTATCGTTTCATATAGAACTAATATTTACATACCTAAGAAAACAATGCCTCGTAATAGATTTGCTACTAATGTACATAAGTATCTGTCACTTTTTCCCGAATTAAAATATGACGGTAGTGCAGTTTTTCGCTAAATATGCAATGTTCGTTTGGCTGCATTGGACAGAACTGATTGCCAGAGGCATGTCAATGGTATTAAGCATATGAGAAATGCAAGAACTGAAATACCTTATACACTATTCCTCATACATTTATTAATTATGTTTACCTCTTGTAATCTTCCGTTGTCGTTGGTGAGAAAAGCAGCTTTTAAAACGTTTTAGCGACAATACGTTCCAAAGTACCCATTACCCTCACAAACACAATTACAGAATCATTGCCGAATGAAAGAGATGCTAGAAAATGTGTGTAAACGTGATTTGTGTTCCAAAAAAATACGGATTACCGTGGATGAGACCGATATAAAGAAAAACAGTATTGTGAATGTAATAGCTCGCGTTTTATCTAGCGAGAACACAGCATCTCGATATTTGTTAGCTTGCAAACGTGTTCAACAATGTACCGCGGAAAATATTCAAAGTGATAATGAACGCCTTGAAAAAATTTAAAATTGCCCAAGTTCAAGTTGTGATGATTGTGACAGATAGTGCAGCAACGATGTTAAGTGTTGGGCGATCCTTAAAACATATATTTCCTAACTTAATACATATAACCTGCGTGCTGCATGCTTTGCATTTAGTTGGTGAAGTTGTTCGACAACATTACGGAAACGTTGATCGGATGATTGGAAGTACTAAAGCAGTGTTTCGTAAATCTCCTAAACGTTTAAAAGAATTTCGTAAATTTTGTCCAGGTATTCCAGAACCTCCTGAACCAATTTTAACGCGATGGGGTACTTGGCTGACAGCAGCTTCTTACTATTTGATCCATTTTCAACAAATTCAATCAGTTATAATGCGATTTAATCGGAACGAATCCAAAGCAATTAGAGAAAGTCAAAGAGAATTTCAAATTCCTCAACTTTTAGAAGATTTAACAACAATATGTACCAATCATATAGTATTACTAGATGCCATCAGAAAACTACAATGTACTGAATTGTCATTGCAGGAATCATTAGACATAGTGGAGAGTGTAAAAAATAAATTACAGACATTAAATGATACGCCAGGATTATGCGCTAGGCAAAAGTTGGCAGATGTTTTAAGGGAAAATCCTGATTTTAATACTTTAGAGGCCGTTTATAATAAGTGTAAGAATAGTGGATTTTAAGTGATTTTGAAAAACAGTTTCTACATGCAAATGTAACTTCCTTAGATGTGGAGAGATCGTTTTCTATGTATAAGAATATTTTTTCTTGTCGACGCACAAGGTTTAAAGAAGTAACTGTGGAAACATATGCAATGATGCAAGTTTACAGTAGTTCACATCCTGATGCCTCTAATTTGTTGAATAATTAGCAAGTAAGTTTATTTATGAATTTTTCGTATTCTTATATTAACCCGTAATACCGACGCCTATGCGAGTCCGCAAGTTTTGGTTACTCTACTTATCATTCAGACCTACAGGCAGTTCTGCGTATCGAAAGTCAATCAAAGAATTGAATGAAGTAACAAAAAACCATATATTTTATCTGGACTAGTTGATTGTTAAACCTCTTTTTTTAATTTGCAGCTTTATATGTCGTCCTACACTTTGTAAGATCTTAGATTTAGCCGAACACAACTTAGAGATTAAGGGAAATCCATCGTATTCACTCTCACGTCATTTTAATCCTGAAGAGCAGCCAATTGCCTGTTTACAAACTTCGCAGCAAGACGCTTTTCACCATGTGTTTTAATATGTCTAGTTAGTTGGTACCTCACACAAAATGACTTCTTACAAATCTCGCAAGTAAAAGGTTTTTCACTGCTGTGTGTTTTTATAAGAGACATTTTACAAACTTCACAAGCAAAAGGCCTTTCATCGGTATGTGTTCTCATATGATGTGTCAGTCCATCCTTCCGAGAAAATGATTTTCTTCGCAAGTGCACGGCTTTTCACCGGTGTATTTTCACATGAGTCCTCAGTCCACTCTTCCGACAAAATGACTTCTTACAAACCCCACAAATAAAAGGCTTTTCACCACTATGCGTTTTATTATGATCTATTAGTGCACTCCTGTAACGAAATGACATTTTACAAACTTCACAAGTAAAAGGTCTTTCGTTGGTATGTGTTCGCATGTGATTCGTCAGTCCATCCTTCAGAGAAAACGCTTTTTTACAGACTTCGCAAGAAAATGGTCTTTCACCAGTGTGTGTTTTAATATGAGTCGTCACCTTACTCTTCTCAGAAAAGGACTTTTTACAAAATTCGCAAGTAAAAGGTCTTTCACCCGTATGTGTTCTCATATGTCGCCTCAGTCCACCCTTCCGAGGAAATGATTTCTTACAAACCTCGCAAGTAAAAGGTTTTTCACCGGTGTGCGTTTTGTTATGATCTATCAGTGCACCTCTGTAACGAAATGACATTTTACAAACTACACAGGTAAAAGGCCTTTCGTCGGTATGTGTTCTCATATGAATTGTCAATCCATCCTTAAGAGAAAATGATTTTTTACAAACTTCGCAAGTAAACGGCCTTTCACCAGTGTGAATCTTAATATGATTCCTCAGTCCAATCTTCTCAGAAAATGACTTTTTACAAATCTCGCAAGCAAAAGGCCTTTCACCAGTATGTATTTTCATATGACGCATCAGGCCATTCTTCCAAGAAAATGACTTTTTACATATCTCGCAAATAAAAGACCTGTCACCGGTGTGTCTTTTAATATGAGTCGCCAGTTCGCTCTTCCTAGAAAACGATTTCTTACAAACTTCGCAATTAAAAGGCTTTTCACCGGGGTGCTTTTTAATATGGGAGATCTTGTGAGCTGTTGGTTCATGTTTGTATTTAAAATTTTTATCGCTTTGGTCGTTCAAATTTTCAAGTTTAATATTTTCCAATAAGACACCTCGAGCTAAGTTGTCGTAGCCCCCCAACTTTTCCCCGCTCTTGAATCATGAAAATCTCCCCTTTGGTTATCTTGCGATAGCGGGTCCTGTTCCAACGCCAACACATTCTCATTTTTAGAACATATTTCTACCCTTAGAGTTTCTATATTTTCTAAACCAAATTCACAGTTTTCAGTACTACCATCTCCGCTTAACAGCTCGTCCAAATGTTCAACTTTAATATTTTCCAATAAGTCACCTTGAACTACAGTAGCGTCACTTATCAAAGATACTCCCGCTTCTGAATCAATAGAATCTTCCGTTTTAACTATACAGTCTTCTAATTTAATGTTTGCGTCATTACTGTATTTTTCATAGTTCTCCGTACTATCAATATCTTTCCTTGACTGCTCATCTAAATTTTCAACTTTGATGAATTCCAGTAAGGCACCTTGTGTGATGTCGTCGCTTATCAAAGATATTCCTGTTGTTGAATCAAGAAAATCTCCGGTTTGAACTGTAAAATTTTCTAATTTAATCCCTGCATCACTATATTTTTCAAAATTAGTATTGGGTTGTTCGTGCAACTCAACATATTCTGTAGCCATTTTTGTGAACGCATCTACAGAATCTTATTTATGGGAAAATAATGGAATAAAACCCCAAAAAATTAGGCCTATTTTTTCCCCGCTTCAACTACGTTAATATGCTTTTCTTTCCCCCAAAAGGGAAGGGGGAACGTATGGGGAAACCCAAGGCCCCGGAATGTAAATCACAAAAAAAATTTCCCCCAAAAAAGGAAACAAAAGAAATAAAAGCTGATACAAAAGAATTACATAAAACTTAAGCAAAACAATAAAACAAGCAAGAATCAATCTGAGTTGAGTCGTACCAACCACTAAGCACTGAGGCAGGGTGCTTTAAGAACACAAGCATCAAATACTAACGTTTACAAAAGCGCTTGAATTACTAAATGGGTTTGAAAAAGTAAAGCCTGGATATGACAAGTGACAATCGAAATATTTTTTCAAAAACCATTGTAAAGTTTTTGAAGTCCTTAGAGTACTTCGAACACAGCTATAAAAGCTTCAAGCACACTAAATGCTCTTTAATGGCAATCAAAAAATGCGCCGGAGCGCCGTCGTGCTGGAACCACATTTCTTGTCTTTGGTTCAGAGGAATGTCGTCCAAAAGATACCCCACTGTGTTCTTCTGCAGAAAGTTCAGGTAGGCAGCGCATATTAATCATTAATTGGTAGAACAAGTGGACCTACTAACCTGTCGCTTAAAACACCTATCCAAATGTTCAATGAAAAACGAAGCTAATGTCTGGATTCCATAAATACATGAGGACTTTCGTCAGCTCACACGTGCGTGAATAAAAAGAGTATTGGCAGCAAAATTGGGATACTCGGCATTATTGCGTAGAAAATAGGGACAAAGAACCTAACATGCTTGACGATCAGGTGGATTTGTGGCCTGCGCTAGCTGTACATAGTAGGGGTAAAACTGCTGCTCGTGGAGAATTCTCCAAACAAGAGAAGCAGCAATTCCTCTCTCGACAAACTCGTCTTCGAATTCTGTGCTAAAATTGCCTTTTCTGTCTCCAGGGTGGGAACCAACCTTGGTGTCCCGGAATCATGAAATGAACCGGCATCACGCAATCTTTGGTGTAGTCTTAATGACAGAAAGACGAACTGAAGGGGTTTGGCGATTGGGATGAGCGTCAACATAAAGACGTCTATTCTCATTAGCACCACCATACATAAAATGCATAGCCGTGCTAATGCAATGTTAGAAAACTCCTAGAATTGGGCGAAAACCACAGAATATCACCTACAAACTGGACAGAATCTATGACTGCAATAAGAAAATGCAACTTTTTGCCAACGAAAGAGGATGTAAGCAGAAAACATGCACAATTTCGTAACTGTGAAACCACCCATTTGCGGACACCTGCTCACTAAGACTTTTCTGCATATTTTCGGCCATACCTTTCCTCCTCAAGGTTTGTGATACTTTCTTTTAACAGCCTGTATATTATTGTACAAAACACGTACCTAATAATTCAACTATTTTTAAGGTTGAACAGACTCATAAATATTCTTCATGTAGCAGAGATTTAACAAGACTTAATTAGTATAGAAATTGGCATATATGAAAAAACACCTATTTATGTACATGAAAAGTTGGACAATACATTGCCTGAATATCTCTGAAATATTGGAAAGCAACAATTTATGAAGCAGCCCGAAAAATTTTCAATATTACTTGGAAAAATCTACGACTTGTAGTTAGTACTTGTTTCTCAATACGATCATCAACAACTATATGTATTTGTAGCTGCATATTGCTGTGTTATTCTTTTATTTTATTGTTTGTTAATATGAATTCATGATGACTTATCCCATGTCAGTGCGGGGTCTCAGAATGAAAGTTATTATTCTTAATGTATTTATCAACAGGAGTGTTAACGCTCACTTGAAATGGTTTTAAATTGTTACTTTGTTTCGTAACCTTAGTGGCAACATATTTGGTAACATCATCAGTTACCCCGGAAATTTAAAGAGTAAAAATTTAAACTTCATTTCAACAAATAAAAACTATGATTGGGTTGACGATGGAGGTGGATTGGAAACGTCTATATTTTCATATATCTTACTGGGAGATATAGATTTCTAAACCAACAAGCACCAAGTTGGGGATAGTCTGAAATATGACCAGCTACGTAGGCTGACTATAAACCGTAATTAACACGGATGAAAATTACTTCTAATTCTAAAAAAAAAGAACATCCCGGGTGGGAACCCCAAAAAACTGCGCCCACTCCCCTTAAAAAGATTAAAAAAATTTTAAACCCCCAAAATTTGTTTGATTATTAGGTACCCAGTAAGGTATTTTAGTAACCATATTTAGTTGTCGCGGTGTGACGCAATCCGTAAAACCAAAATAACACGTTACTTTGGAAGAATATGACGTAGCGCGACCCAGAAGAGTGCGATTTACATTCCCCCCTGTTCCTGTGAGACAGAACATCCTTTTAAACATAAACATTTCCGCCCTTTAAACGTAGCACCTTAGGGTTTAAACGGGATCCAAAACTAACCCAAACCTCCCCGGGAAAAAATTGTGATTTATAATAAGCAAGTTCCTGTGGAACATTACCTTGACCGAGACGATAACAGTATTTTGTCGATGTTATTTTGTGTTGCGATCGTCAAAGGAACATTCCGGGAAGGGAACAGTATTTCCTATCACTAATAGCAAGCGTAAATGTCAAAAGAGTACAGCCAACTGGGAAAATATCGGGTTGAAGATCCTAAATTGTAAAAGTATGATGAAGACACAGATCGTAGAATTTACATAGTAATATTGAAAAGTATGATGAAGACACAGATCTGGAAATAAAAAAAGTAATATTGAAAAGTAAAATTTTAAACACAGATCGTAGAATATACATAGTAATATTGAAAACTAGGATGGCGCAATCGCGAGCGTGGACAGCACCTCGATACTCTCGTGGATATCCTTGCATGTTGGCATTGTCCATGCAATAAAAAACATGAAAGGGAAAACGAATTATCACCCACCCCTACTTGCTTTTACATTAAGAAACAAAATGTTTAAGTGTGTTTTAAGGTTGAACAATATAAAAAAATATCGGGGTGTCTACGCATGATAAACATGTATTGTTTTAACCAAAAATTTATGCTAATATAGCTCATGGGTATTGGTGGAATCATTCCCGGCAAAAACAATGTAGCAGAGGAAAAAAAGGGGCTAACACTGGGCGTGTTTCCGCCACCCCCGTCATCGGCATGGTTCGAGCACTATTTCTGCTGTTACAATTTGCGTTTTTCCCTTTTGGGTTTTTTTCTGCTAATCTCCAAAAAAGCCCGAAATGTCTTTCGGCGACACCTATCGCCCCAAAAGGGGGCCAAACACCCCTCCCCCGAGGGGGGAAGACAAACCGGAGGGTAATTCCCCCCACCTACCGGGCATCTGCCCGGGTTTTTTTTTGCCCCTTGGCGCAGCAGTGGTGTGACTGTGTTTAGGTGGGCGGGGAGGGCTGGTCGATTATGATACGACATGACAAATCATCGCTCAGTTCAGTTTGCATTCATAGCGGATATGGCGTGGGTTTTTTGATTAACGTAGTTATTAGTTGTAGTTTTTTAAAGAACATGTCGAAGGCTAAAAACGGCCCCTTTTAAGACCCAAACAAATAAGTTTATTTCTGACTGTCCCCATTTGTTTTACAACGGGGGTAAAATAGTTTGTAAAGTGTGCAAAATACATTTGATGTCAAATAAGAAGTGGAACTCTACAAGACGAAAATTGGGCATGCCACCGAGAAGTGCATTTTTTTTAAAGTAATTCTTATATTAATAAACTGTAATTTGCTACTAGGCTTAAGCGATAAACAACCGTTTAAAAGGGCTTTGGGGCAAATACAATCCCCAGTTGCGGTTGCCAACCGGGAAAACGGCACGTAAACATGTTGCAATTTTTACGCGATGACGTGGAAAGAAAATGAAAAGCATATTGAAAAAACAGTTTCTTTGGTTATGTATTGACGAGGGCAACAGACTATAAAAAATTCAATTGTAAATATTATGGTACCCTACTAGACCTAGTAAACCTACATTTTCAATGTTACTAGCTAACCCAAACTACAAGGTGTACTGCTTTTACTTTTCGAAGGTTATATTTGTACGTTTAAAAAATTTCAAATTTCAAAAGATAAAGGGTTTATGTTTATGAGCGATGGCGCGGGGATAATGCGTTCGGTAGGCCTTTCTTTTTGAACATGGCTGCAAGGGGTTTACATGTTACGCGTAAAGTGCGTGCTTTACATCTTGTAGCAGAAACCATTCGACAATGCTCTCCCCCAGGTAGATGCATTAATAGCAAGCACAAAAAAAATATTTTTAGAAATCTCCCAAACGCCTACGATCATTTCACACAGAGTGTCCTGGTATTCGTTAACCACTGGGGCCAATTCTTACACGTTCGGGAACATGGTTGCAGGCAGCTTTTTATTATGCTGAACATTTCAAAATAGTAAAAGCTGTTCTTGCACAATTCAATCCTTCCGGAGCTGCAGCTATTAAGGAGAGCCAGTCGAAATTTCAAGATATTTCCGTTGAAACAGATTTAAAAAATACTCGTAGCTACTATAAAGGATTAGCTGACGCAATAGACCAATTACAAAATAGATCGTTATCATTATTGGAGTCTTTGTAAATTATGGACGGAGTGCATACACAGATACTGACTATACATGACGCGAAATATAATCGCTTTTTAGAAAAGTTCGAGGGTGTGACTGAAAGACAAACAAGATAAGGCCGGCGGTAAACGAAAAAGGTGATTACAAAGGAGTGAACATTTAAATTTAAATTGATATCATTATTTCCCTGAATATCACAAGAAGTAAATGTCAAAAATATCGAACAAGTGACAAGACATTAGAAAAGCAAAAATGCAAGCAGAAAATATGTTCATTTTAAAATAACTTCCGGTGTTAGTAGTGTTTAAATTTAATTTCAAGTTCAAATCTAATTCAAATTCGGTCATTTGAAAGAACGCGTGACGCTTTAGCATAAAGAAAGCGCATAAACATCGTAGTATTAAGATTAGTTCTTTCTCTCAATAATTCGTCATTCATAAAAGTTATTTATGTCATCTCACTTTTGTGATTTAGGTTATTGATAAGACTGAATAAATAAATGAAGCCAAAAGTGCCTATTTGATTTACGTCCTTTTATACAACCATAAAACCTTGATTCCTGAACGGGTATAAAGACTTAATGGTAACGCGAATAGTTACTGGGCTCTTAGGTGTGTCTAATTCGCACGCCCACAACAAAAAAAATACTCGTAGCTACTATAAAGGATTAGCTGACGCAATAGACCAGTTACAAAATAGATCGTTATCATTATTGGAGTCTCAACAAATTATGGACGGAGTGCATACACAGCTACTGACTACATATGACGCAAAATATAATCGCGTTTTAGAAAAGTTCGAGAGTGTACTACAGAAAGATCCCGATTTCAGCACACTAAAACAAATTTGTGATGGTGTATCGAATAATCCTCTGACTAAGTACAAAGAGTATTTTAATCATGCATGTATAACATGGGTAGATGTTGAACGCTCTTTTCAAAATATAAACTCATTTTCTCACCACGGTGAACATCGTTCACCGAGACATGGGAAACACATCTAATGGTGTCAACTTTTTCCCCTCTTATCCATATGATGTTAATACTGATAATGGTGCTTCTAGTTTTACTGTTCCGTAGCAAAGGCTGCTTAAAAGGGTGAGTGTTTCACTACTTTTCACATATTATAATTTGTATTAGTTCTGTTATTTTTTTTTCTATTTTCTTACTATTGTTTTTGTATACTAGGCAGGTACGGCTATGGCACGGCTCCCTGTTACAGGGCTCTAGATATCACACAAAAAAACATAGCAAGTTCCCTTCTGAAATCCTAGATTTATTAATTCCTCCCGCTGTTGATATAGAAGGCACTGAAAATGCATAAAATTTTCATATGACTGACTTTCTCGATCATGCTTACTCAACGGCAGATTCATCTAAAGATAGTGATAACGAAGAGTAATGTTGATACTATTGTTAATTAGAACGGAGCGTAGATTACAATAATTTTTCCTATTTTTTAGATAAGTTACTTCAATTAAGGTGTTTGTATTAAGATGTACGGCAATAAACAAATGTAACCGGACAATACGAGTTGTACGCAAGTTGTGCGTCTCTATCGCACTTTTAGGCGAGTCGCCCCGCTCCAACTACCCGCATCGCCTTAGCTTACTTCATCACCGGCTTTCCTCGAGTAACCAACGTTTGCGTTGGTATGAAATGCATGTCATAAAACCCTCTTTTACAATCTGTATAGAATATGCCCCCGCGCCGCCGTACCGAATAATAGTCAGCGAATCGATGTTAGAGTTTAAGGAAGGATCATTATTTCTAAACCGACTAAATATGTATTATATGCGGAGTGTTACAGCATCGGTCGCGGAATTATTTCTTATGAAAGTTATTGTTATTTATAAGTATATTTATATATGTATTTGTTTTTTGCATTTCACTGCTTTAAAAATTGTTCTTTCTTTTTCGGAATTCTTTTTGTTGAATTAATCTCGGGCAACTGTTTTATTGAACGATTTAACTTTTTTGCCGTATTTACACTACCGACGGAAAGTTTGGAGGCAAGTCGCAATTTCTTAGAAAAATGTAGAAATATATATTTCTTGGATGGATCATTAAAATCTCTTTAAGTACTGTTTACTTTTATTATGTAGCGAACTATTTGTAATATCGTTATGCAAATTTTCAAGCATATCCATTATTTATAAATGCATTTTACTAATAGACACTAATGGGCATTTCATAGAAACCAATAATTTTCAAATTATCACGTAATAATCAGGTGTTCGAGGATGAACATTAAGACAAGATGGTATTAAGTATTAAGTGCAGGCTTTCCCAGTTGTGTTTTGAAATTGGATTAGTGTCATTAATATTTAATAGTCCTAATTGCGTTTTTCCTTTAGGAAAATAAATGCAGATGCTAGAATAATTAGGAGAAACCTGCATATTTTACCAACTATTGTTTTCTGTGTAAAAATGTATGTATTTCGAGAAAAATATTTACCCAAAAGGTTTTAAAAGAGTATGGAAAATAGTGGTATAAAAATGAGAAAAGCAAAAAACTTCTTTTCTACTTGAAACCGAAGTCGCAACGAAAAAATAACGGTTATTTAGTTTTCTTGACATTATAGTAACAATAACAATATAATAATGTATATGGCAGTAGAGCTACCAGGAGCTACATATAAGGCACGTCAAAAAATACAGTATGCTTTGAATTTCTTGTAACTATTATTCATAAACGAACGAAAGGCGGAAAGAACGGAATGGCGGAATTTAAACGGAAATTATACAAGGACCAGGGGAAAAAGGGAACAGACGCGTTTTTCTTTTTTACCTTTTAGCAAAATATATAACAGGCGATATAATTACCATTTTCTGCAATGCGTGTGTATAGTAAATAATAGTGAGAAAAATTTCGGACAATGTGCTTGCGAATAGTTTGGTAAATCTGCAGATTAAATACTTATTAATTACATGGGAAAATTTTCCCAAGGAAAGTAGGTATAAGATCTTCCTAATCTACAAATGAAATTGTATATATTATTAATGATGCTTAAACCTTTTCTTCATATAGCGATTAAAGCAGGGGTTCCCAAAGTTTTTCTTAGGCGGGCCAATTTGATATTACCGACATTTTTGCGGGCCAAAAAAAAACGGGATAACATCAAAACAATATCCACGATTTTTTTTTTGTTTTAAATACTTATATTTAAATATTTCTTTTTACCAATTTTCCACATGTTTCAAAGTGACAAAAGTTACCAATTTGAAGGTGTTCTTGTAATAAATCAATTTTCTTTCCGTGGAATTTAGATATCCTAGAAGATCATAAATAAGCTTACCATTACCTTGCAGTTTTAAGTTTAATCCGTTCATAACCCTAATTACGTCTACTGGAAATGTCAAGTCGCATAACCAGTTAATATCTTGTAATTAAGTAACATCACGATTTTTTTTAGTTAAGAACTCTGTAATTTCTTTTCTTAAACTAAAAAACCTTTTTAATGTTTATCCTCTCGAAACCATCTGATCTCTGATATAACGTCTCCAAATGGAGATTCAGACTCTTCTAAAGAGTTTTTAATTGGCGGTGATTGAGGCATGCTTTTTGATAAAATTAACTGTCTTAATAACATCATTCATGACATTATTCATTTTCAACACCTGAGATTTTTTTGATGCATAATACAATGATAATGATGCATTTTTTTGTATTGTTAGTCTTTTTAAAAAATGTATAAAGCCTTGTTTGTGGCCCATCATAGATGGAGCACCGTCTACCCTACCCAAAATTGTCCCAATGAATTTTGTTCGAATCAAAACCATGTGCCGAATTGCAGATATCGATACTTTCGTCCAAAGCAATGGAAAAAGCAGTAAACGATTTTGAAATTTCTATTTCTTTACATTTCAAAATGCGACAATCCTTATTACAAATTACGTTATAAATTTCTATTATTAGCAGGTAGTAAAATGTATACAATTGTATATTTTCCGTTATACTCTACGACCCACTCAATGCAGGTAGCCGATTCGCATAGCGCGTTGAGACAGCTGTATCGTTCTTTGTCCCGAGAAGCATGCATCTTATATGCAATTTCCTTAACTGTTCCTTACCGGACGAGGCCCGGCAAGCGACTAAATACAAAATACAGCTAGGAAAGGCAGGGTCGGTGCGATAGAGAAGAGTTGATGCGCTATGACCTGTTGGGTGTCCGGTTACTTGTGAGTTTCGCCGTACCTACTTAAATATATAATAACTATATTATTTTTACAAGCACTTGTTTTCATTGAAAACCTATACTTTGATGTAATTTACCCTTATTAGACTTCGTATCGGTCTGTATCTTCGCATAATAACAGCATTTAAAACCAAAAAACGTAGTAGATAATTTTGTCTAGTTAGAATGTTCTACGCGAACCACTGTGCGTTGGTCGACACATCAACCAGTCGTCCGGAGCGATAAACATCGGTGACACTTGTTCTCTTTTTTTTATTTGTCGTCTTTCACTTTGTAGGCTCTTAGATTTAGCCGAACACAGCTTACAAGAACAAGGAAAATTCCTCGTATGCACTATCACGTATCTTTAGTCTTGAAGGGAAGCCAATTTCCTGTTTACAAACTTCGCAGTAAGACGCTTTTCATCAGTGTGTGTTTTCATATGTCTATTGAGTCGATCCCTCACATAAAATGACTTTTTACAAACTTCACAAGCGAAAGGCCTTTCATCGGTGTGTGTTCCCATATGACTTGTCAGTCCATACTTCAGAAAATGATTTTTTACAAATTTCGCAAGTAAACGGCTTTTCACCGGTGTGTGTTTTCATATGACTCCTCAGTCCACTTTTCCGAGAAAATGACTTTTTGCAAACCTCGCAAGTAAAAGGCTTTTCACCGGTATGCGTTTTCTTACGATCTATCAGTGCACCCCTGTAACGAAATGACATTTTACAAATTTCACAAGTAAAAGGCCTTTCATCGGTATGTGTTCTCATATGATTTGTCAGTCCATCCTTCAGAGAAAATGATTTTCTACAAACTTCGCAAGTAAACGGCTTTTCACCAGTGTGTGTTCTAATATGAGTCGTCAGCTTACTCTTCTCGGAAAATGACTTTTTACAAATCTCGCAAGTAAAAGGTCTTTCCCCGGTATGTGCTTTCATATGACTTGTCAGTCCATACTTCTGAGAGAACGACTCTTTACAAATTTCGCAAGTAAACGGCTTTTCACCGGTATGCGTTTTGTTATGATCTATCGGTGCACCCCTATAACGAAATAACATTTCACAAACTTCACATGTAAAAGGCCTTTCATCCGTATGTGTTCTCATATGACTTGTCAGTCCGTCCTTCAGAGAAAATGATTTTTTATAAACTTCGCAAGTAAACGGCTTTTCACCAGTGTGTGTTCTAATATGAGTCGTCAGCTTACTCTTCTCAGAAAATGACTTTCTACAAATCTCGCATGTAAAAGGTCTTTCACCGGTATGTGTTTTCATATGACGCCTCAGGTCACTCTTGCGAGAAAATGATTTTTTACAAGCTTCGCAAGTAAAAGGCTTTTCACCGGAGTGCTTTTTAATATGAGAAATCTTGTGAGCTGTTACTTCATGTTTGTATTTAAGGTTTTTATCGCTATGGTCGTTCAAATTTTCAAGTTTAATATTTTCCAATA
>JAROYC020000003.1:1283679-1316233 GCA_029619255.2 Dynastes hyllus | reverse complement strand
AAGTTTTAAAACTTTCGTCATCACCCTATCATCCCAAAACCAACGGATTAGCCGAACGCTTTGTACGGACATTTAAGACCAGGATGAAAAAAGTAGGAGTGACAATCAAACAAGGGTTCAACCTTACGAAATTTTCTATTCAACTATCGTAATACGCCTCACAGTACAACTCACAAGAGCCCGAACGAAATGCTTTTTGGACATCGCTTACGTTCAATTCTGGACAACATTAAGCCAGATATCAAAGGAACATTACGTTACAACAATGTCAAGCGAGAAATCGAGAATGTAGAATCATAATCGAAAATTTCAAGGTATGATAACATTTACGTTCGAACTAATTTGGAAAACAATGGACTCCAGCGAGAGTTATGGAACGAACCAATAGATATTCATAAAAAAGTGATTACAAATGATGGATCGAAAAGACGTCATGAAATAGTACGCGTAATGATGACTTACCTTTATCCTTACCCATTGTGACCAATGACTAAATATATCCGCATCCAACCTAACCGGACCGAAATTCCAAAAACCCAATCTCCGCAATCCGAAAATATACCCCCTTCAATCCTATGCCAAGCAATCCTGCCCCCGAAGCAACTCCAATCCCATTGCAAAGGGGCCCCCACGCGAAATTTTCCCAACCCCTACCGTGGTAGTGCGACAACACACGGTGGGAGGAAATGAAGAGTATCCTATAGTTTTATACCACCTATACACTTATGTATATGTGTACATCTATTTTGAAAAAGTTGCGCCCGCATTATATTGCGCTATCGCGCCACACCCAAAATAATAGTTGTATACAAGAAGTTACATTAAACGCTCTTAGTTGTATTGTTGCATTTTTTATTCTAATTGTGATTACCCCACCTCGTACAGACACAACACCGTGCTAGTGCGTTAGAAAACTCCTAGAATTGGAAACTAACCACAGAATATCACCTACAAACTGGACAGAATCTATGACTACAATAAGAAAATGCAACTTTTTGCTAATGAAAGAAGATATCAGCGGAAAACGTGCACAATTGTTACTAAATGGAACAATCTTCTGTAACTCTGAAACCGTCCATTTGCGATGCATGCGCAGTAAGACTTTTCTGCATATTTTAGGCCATACCTTTCCTCCTCGGTTTATGATACTTTCTTTTAACAGCCTCTATATCATTGTACAAAATACGTATTTAATAATTCAACTGCTGTTAAAGTTGGACAGATTCATAAAAATTTTCTCAGCAGAGATTTAACAAGACTTAATTAGTATAGAAATTAGCATATATGAAAAATCACCTATTTACGTATATGAAAAGTCGATGTCTTCGGTAAAATCCTCTTCGTCTAGGTCTTCGAGCCATCCTCTTCCAGGTGTTGGAGGAATGGAACTACGTGGACGTTTTTCCGGTGTATGCGGCGTATAATAATTGTTGTCGGTAAAATTCATCGCGCCATCTATATTGTGGTTCCGTTAATTCCCCGACTCCACGTCGGTTTGTTGGTTTATGATATTGTTTTGGCATCTTTGGGTATAATATACCCGTGTAACCTTCATAAAACGTTTCGCACGTAAACCAAAGAACCAACACACTATCCAATTATAGTTAGTATTAAAGTCGTTAGAGAAACTTGCAATGGACGATTTGCTCGTCTAATGTCGTCGTCACTTCTTGCAGAGGCGAATCACTGTCGTGTTGAAAAGCGTCGATCGTCGTCATCGATAGGTTCACCTTCGTTTAATGTATTACCAGGACCCAAATATTTATGACCAGGAAAACGAAATTTCATTTAAATGTTTTTATTCACACACAAAACATTACATGTAATCTTTACAGTAGGTTTCGAACAACTGAATTATCGCTGCTGGGTGTAGCCTTTTATCTATTTTCAGATTATTTCTGCCACTGCCGTATGAATTCGACAAGTCCAAAACAGGATTGCGAAAATATATTACGATTAGGGTGATAATGCACGGCGTTTTATTAATCATTACATGATCTTTAAATTTAATATTTGCCCGCCTCACCACCAAATAATATTTTAACAGTTTCAAATCCGCTAGGTTCGCAATCCGGTTCGCCCCAATATAATAAACGTCTATAAACAATTTTTGTAATGGAAATTATATAACGATTAAAATTAGCTTTTTTTTCAGTATAATACAGAATTCGGTAATTACTTGAGCAAATGTAGTTTTACATGAATTTGCTGGTCCAAGTAATTGCAGTGTATTCTGTTTTTGATTACTACGATTTAAAATCTTAAATAATAATACAACAAATTCCTCTATATCTAAACATTGAAAAGTAAGTAGTTCAATAATTTTGTTATAAGACATTTCAATAGGTAAGTAATAATCCCAAATCTCACCTGTATGAGCGCCATATAAAGCATTAGTACAGTTTTTATATAAAGTAATTAATTCTGTAATTGAACAATTTGCAATTTTACGGTTATAAATATCAATAGCGCGCATATAACAATCATCACTAGAAATAATGTTCATTTTGGAATCTAACCATTGGCGTGTCAACAATGTTTTAGGAGGAGAAACGTATTTTATTTGCAGAGTATTTTTGTTGTTTTGTCTCCGTCGTGAAGTTTCTTCCGCTTTGGATGTGGACTTCCATGGTTTGAAGTAGATCCATCAGCTTCGTCCGAACTGGTCCTGATGTTGGAATGGCTGCAAATATCTCCTTCTGGCCCCTTTCCTTATCCTTCTTTGGTAGGTTCTTGATCTTGTTGGTTGATTATCTGCACATAATTGTGTATTTTGTAGGTTTACCTGATGTTGATATACACGTAGTGTCGGCCAGGAAAAGGGCAAAAAACTTTTACAGATTGGTCCAGTAGCTTGTTGTTGCATCGTTTGTCCAAAAATGCATTTTTTAGGTCGTCGTCGATCTTGATGTTCTGCGAAGTAGTAGCAATTGCACGATCGACTATTCCGGGACAGTCGTGGACGACGTGAAGATGCTCGAAGTCGGGTTTTTTCTGTGACGATGACAGTATTCCTCCTTTGGCACCTTTTCTTTTAATCTCTTCAATAGCACTTGAATATTCTCCCATTCTTCCTGTGTACACGTCATGGATAATTCGTCTCTTAAGGGTTGTTGATCGAAGTCGTTCCACGATATCTGTACCGGAGAATCCACTTCTTCGTCTTCCTTCGTTTGGTAACATGCTGTCAAAATATTGGAAAGCAACAATTTATGAAGCAGCTCGAAAAATTTTAATTATTACTTGGAAGAATTTATGACTTCTGGTTAGTGCTTGTTTCTCAATACGATCATCAACAGCTATATATATTAGTAGCTCCATATGACTGCGTTATTCTTTTATTTTATTGTTTGCAGAAATGAATTCACGATGACTTATCCTATGTCAGTGCATGATCTCAGAACGAAAGTTATTATTATTAATGTATTTAACAACAGGAGTGTTAACGCACTCTTGAAATGGTTTTAAATTCTTTGTCTCGTAACCTTAGTAGCAACATATTTGGTAACATCATCCAGTTAGCTTGCAATTAGAGTAACAATTAACTTCATTTCAACAAATAAGAACTATGATTAGGTTGACCATAGAGGTGGATTGGAAATGTCTATATCTTCTTACATCTTAGTGGAAGGAATAGATTTCTAAACTAAGTACTAAGTTAGGGATGGTCTAAAATATAACCAACTACATAGGCTGACTATAAACTGTAATTAACACGGATGAAAATTACTTCTAATTCTAAATGAGAACATGCAAATTAGAATCTATAAAGAATGCCCCCGCTCACCTTAAAAGATAAATAGAAAAACTTCCAAGCCACCTGACACTTTGTTTGGCCTGTTATTGTAAATACACCGGTATTTTAGTAACTGTATTATGTTGTCGAGGTGTGACGCGGCCCGCAATACCAAAATCACTCGTAACATTCGAACGCTGAGCTGTCGCGCGACGCGAAACAGTGCAGTTTACATTCGCAATGTACCTGTGGAACAGTAACATCGCTCAAAGGAGAAGGATTTCCATCCTTACTTTGGAACCTAACACTGTAGCGTGAAACAGGATCGAAGCAAGGTCGACTATCCTCGGAAAAATCGCGATTTATATTCAAACCTTCCTATGGAACGTTAGCTTGGCTGAGGTGATAACTGTATTTCCAGCGGGGGAGCAGTATTTGCTATCAATAATAGCAACCGTAAATATCAAAAGTGTACAGCCAACTGGGTAAGTATTGGGCTGAAGATCCTAAATTGTAAAAGTAGCTTATGTTTGGTGATACATTTAGATATGGGTGATAGGGGGGAGGCCTGCAGAATCATTACACGAAAAAATGACGAAGACACAGATCGTGGAATATACTTAGTAATATTGAGAACTAGCAATACGTAACCGGGAGCGCGGACAGCACTTCGATTCTCTCGTGGATATCCTTGCATATTGCGTACCATGCAACTGAAATACATGAGGAAATTCCATCATCACCCACCGCTACTGTCAAGTGTTTATTGAAAGACAAAATGTTCAACTGTTTTAAAATTGAACAATATAAAAAAATATCGTAGCATGTGGACGTGATATACATGCATTCTTTTGTTTCTCTTGCTTAATTATGTCAAACAATGAAAATAGAGGTGCAAAATGGATTAAAACAGGGGGTATTTATCTCATTTATCAACAAAAATAAAAAAAGAACTAAAATGAGATGCAGTTGTCGGGCATCGGTAATGTGGATGTTCGACGGTAAGGGTTCCAAATGATGGTCAACGAATTGGGAAATTATACTTATATGCATTAACAGGGAATCCAAAATGACCTTTCGTTTTTTCAGAAAATGAATAGGAAGTACTGAAAAATCAGATTACAAAGTGCTACTTGTAGTTTTATTGACGTTTCTGAACATTTGATTTGGTATTACTGCATACCACGAGTTATTAAAAGTGCCCAAGAATTTGTACAAAACAAGTGCTAAATTCGAAAACGAACTATAAATTTAACTTGGGTTTTTTTTCTAGGAAATGTGAATTAATGTTTATAAATTTAAGTTATCCTCTAAGACAGAAAACAAATAGGGAAGAAAGACTATTGGTTTGATAATGAATGCGAAATCATGATAAAGGAGAAGAGAGAGGCAAGGCTGAAATGGATAGGATCAAATAAAGAAGAATACTACGAAACCTATAAAAAATAAGGAATGAAATAGAGGAAACAAAAATGAGTAGACACGATGGATGAGCTAGAAAAATACTATAAGAATAACACTAAAATATACACACGAATCAAAGAACAGCACAGAAGAAAAACAATTACTAATATAAAGAGAAGTTGCAAGATTATCTAGACAAACATAGAAGATAACAACGATGAACATAAAAAAAATAACACAGAAGAGGAAGTGGTAGAACAACCGAGAAAGAATTCAATAATATAAATGACTTAAATTAGAAAAGCGCCAGGATCAAACAACATTACTAATAGCTAAAAAATGTAGGGAAAGAATACAAGAAATAGTTATCAAAATCTATGAGCGGGAAACAATGTCAGAAGAATGGTGATTCGGGGTTATAATACCAATACCAAAAAAGGGTGATCTTACGAAACATGCGAATTACGGAAGCATAACACTGTTAAATGTACGAAGGGCGTTCAGTAATTAACGAGACAAATGGCTATGGAAAAAAACAATTTATTCAATGACAATGAAATTTACACTACTTTTCAATGTAGTCCCCATCAACATTTAGCCACTTCTCCCATCGCTTTGCGAGATTTCCAATTCCAATGCTGAAGAATTCTTGACCTTGACGTCCGAGCCACTTGTGTACAGCTTGTTTGACCGTCTCGTTGTCTTCGAACTTGGTGCTGCGTAAAAACTCTATGAACGGGCCGAATAAATAAAAATCGGACGGTGCGAGATTGGGGGTATAAGAGGGAGTGGCAACACTTCCCAGCCCAAATTTCAATCATCTCTCGCGTTTTCTGGAAGCGGCCGTTATCGTGCGGCAGAATCACACCTTTTGACAGAGCTCCCTGCCGTTTGCCACATAGTTCCAACGCTAACATTACGCAAATCAGCTATTGTCAAGATTTTCATATGCGTGTTATCGAGAATAAGTTCATTTATGCGATCAGGGGGTAGAGGCTCTTGGAATTCAACGAGAAAATTATTTTAGCTCCTCTCGTAGATATACCGCAAACTAACCTATATCTATCTCTTTCATAATTGGTTTGAAAATAGGATTTCAAAGTTTGTAATATGTTTGTAACTATAGTAACTGTGGTTGAAAATGTTATTCGGCAAGTTCATGCCGCGTTCCTGTTTAGTTTTGGATCTTTGTCTGTATTATGGTCTGTACTTTTCAGAGAATTATAATAGATTTCTTCATTTCGTACTCGTTTGGTTCTGTTACTTGAAGTTTTCGTTTAAACATCGGTCCTTTCACAGCTGCCTGTGCGGACAAATTTAACAATTACAAGTATTAGGACTACAGCAATAGGTGCGTTTATTGTTTATGGTATTTGTAAATTATGTTATTTAAAAATATGTTTATTTGTAGTATCATCGTCATAGACCCCAATTTAATGCGTCGGCAAGTTTTTTCAGCCTTCTAGGGAAATTCGCAATGCAATATTTTTGCATTAATGTGGACAATGTATTTTCTCTATATCGAAGAGCATGCATACACCCTACAAATACTGTGTCAGTTATATTTCGTTTTCTTAGCCTTGTTCAATAATCTAAGATTTTTTTTTCTTGATTTTAGCGGCTTTATCGTTAAATATATTCTAGTTAGAGTTCATTAAAACTTAATTAACTTCATTAAAAATAATTTTAACGTTTCGACAATCTTTATCGTCTTCTTCAGAAATACATGTCCACAACTATACTTTGAAGAACATATGTAGGTAATCCAGTCTTCTGTGTACTATCTTAAAATGTTTAAAATTTGATATAAGAAACACAACACATATATTCGTTGCTATTTTTAACTGTTGTTAATAAACAACTTTTAGGAATTGTAGAACTCCACCATATGAACCACAATCAAAAACGTAAATGTATTTCTGGAGAAGACAATAAAGATTGTGGAAACGTTAAAATTATGTTTTAATTAACTACAGTATATTTAACGATAACGCCGCTAAACTCAAGAAAAAAAAATCTTTTAAAGTACTGTGTCATATCTAGTCTTGAATCCTGCTAATAAATGTATGTATAGGCAAATCAAAACTTGTGTTTTGTGCTCTAATATTTGTATTAAGTACAGAATTTGACGAAAATTGAAGAAAATTTAAGATAAGTAGACCGCGTGTTCTATCGGTAGTTTCCGGTATGTCTACGGGAGGTGCTAAAATATGGGACCACATCCATGGCCAGAGTTGCCTTTCTATCAAGTTATTCTATTTTTGTGATTTTGTTGCGCGTCGGTCGACAGTTCAACCAGTCGAGGAGCGGTGAATATCGGTGACACTTGCTCTCTTTTTTAATTTGCAGTTTTATGTCGTCTTACAATTTTAAGGCTTTGATTTAGCTGAAAAATTTACAAGAAAAAGGGGAAATTCCTCGTATGCACCCCACGTCTTTTTAGTCCTGAAGGCCAACTGCTGGTTTACACACTTCGCAGTAAGACGCTTTTCACCAGTGTGTGTTTTCATGTGTTTATTCAGTCGATCCCTCACATAAAATGACTTTTTACAAACTTCACAACTAAAAGGTTTTTCATCAGTATGTGTTCCCATATGAGTTCTCAGTCCACACTTCAGAGAAAATGATCTTTTACAAACTTCGCAAGAAAACGGCTTTTCACCGGTGTGTGTTTTCATATGACTCATCAGTCCACTCTTCCGAAAAAATGATTTTTTACAAACCTCGCAAGTAAAAGGCTTTTCACCGGTTTTTTTTTTTTTTATGATCCATCAATACACCCCTGTAACGAAATGACATTTTACAAACTCCACATGTAAAAGGCCTTTCATCGGTATGTGTTCTCATATGAATTGTCAGTCCATCCTTAACAGAAAACGATTTTCTACAAATTTCGCAAGTAAACGGCTTCTCACCAGTGTGTGTTCTAATATGAGTCGTTAGCTTACTCTTCTCAAAAAATGACTTTTTACAAATCTCGCAAGTAAAAGGTTTTTCACCGGTATGTGTTCTCATATGAATTGTCAGTCTGTCCTTAACAGAAAACGATTTTCTACAAACTTCGCAAGAAAACGGTTTTTCACCGGTGTGTGTTTTCATATGACTCATCAGTCCACTCTTCCGAAAAAATGACTTTTTACAAACCTCGCAAGTAAAAGGCTTTTCACCGGTATGCTTTTTTCTATGATCCATCAATACACCCCTGTAACGAAATGACATTTTACAAACTCCACATGTAAAAGGCCTTTCATCGGTATGTGTTCTCATATGAATTGTCAGTCCATCCTGAACAGAAAACGATTTTCTACAAACTTTGCAAGTAAACGGCTTCTCACCAGTGTGTGTTCTAATATGAGTCGTCAGCTTACTCTTCTCAGAAAATGACTTTTTACAAATCTCGCAAGTAAAAGGTCTTTCACCGGTATGTGTTCTCATATGAATTGTCAGTCCATCCTTAACAGAAAACGATTTTCTACAAACTTTGCAAGTAAACGGCTTTTCACCAGTGTGTGTTCTAATGTGAGTCGTCAGCTTACTCTTTTTTGAAATGACTTTTTACAAATCTCGCAAGTAAAAGGTCTTTCACCGGTATGTGTTTTCACATGACGGCTCAGGTCACTCTTCCAAGAAAATGGCTTTTTACATATCTCGCAAATAAAAGACCTGTCACCCGTATGCGTTTTCATATGACGCCTCAGTCCACTCTTCCGAGAAAATGATTTTTTACAAACTTCGCAAATAAAAAGCTTTTCACCGGAGTGCTTTTTAATATGAGAAATCTTGTGAGCTGTTAGTTCATGTTTGCATTTAAAGTTGCATTGGTCGTTCAAATCTTCAACTTTAATATTTTCCAATAAGACACTTTGCGCTACGATGTCGTCACTTATCAAAGATATTCCTGCTTTTGAATCAAGAGAATCTCCCGTTTGAACTTTACAATCTTCTAATTTAATGTCTGTGTCACTATTGTATTTTTCACAGTTTTCAGTGCAACCAATATCTTTGCTTAACAACTCGTCCAAGTTTTCAACTTTAATATTTTCGAATAAGACACTTTGCGCTACGATGTTGTCGTTTATCAAAGATATTCCTGCTTTTGAATCAATAGAATCTTCCGTTTGACCTATGCAATCTTCGAATTTAATGTCTGCATCCCTACTGCGTTCTTCAAAGTTGTTATTGTAATGTTCATGTAACTCATCATATTCTATAGCCATTTTTGTGAATGCATTAACAGAATTTTGCTTATTGAAATAATAGAATATAACCCAAAATTAGGTCTATTTCTTCAGCTTTAACTACTTTAATTTGCTTCTCTTTCCTCCAAAGGAAATGGCAACGTATGTGGAACCAGGTCCGGAATGTAAATCACATAAAAAAACTTCCTCCTAAAAATGAAGCAAAAGAAATAAAAGTTGTTAACAAAATTACATAAAACTACAAAACAAACAAGAATCAATTTGAGCTAGATAACACCGATAAGCACTGAGGCAGGGTGCTTTAACAAATCAAAGAATAAAATACTTCCATTTATAAAAGTGCTTGAATTACCCAATACAGTATTTGAAAAAGTAAGGCACTGGATCCTGATACGTGACAATAGAAGTATTGCCCGTTGTAAAGTTTTTGAAATCCTGAAAGTACTTCCAGCATCGCCATAAGTACTTCAAGCACACTAAATGCTCTTCAACGGCAATTGAAAAATGCGCCGGAGCACCATCATGCTGAAACCACATTAATAATAATAATAGGCTTTGTTAAAAAGGTGGTACCGAATGGCAGTAGCGTAGCGGTAGCAGCGTGGGTAGAGGTAATTTTCAACTCGTAGTCACAATGTTCGTTACTGACGGAGCCGCAACAACGCTGAGAGTTGGTAGGATGTTGAAAATATGCTTTCCGACAATTCTTCACATAACGTGCCTCATACACGCATGTCACCTCGTAGCAGAAACCATTCGAAAGAAGTATCTGATGGTGGATAAATTAATTAATTGATACTGTCTTGGTTTTGCATTGCTGTCATTTATTTGTTTATTTTGTAACTGCTACATTTTCTTATTCTTATCATTCCTTTGTTTCATGACCAACCAAGATAAAAATTTCGATATTATTAAATAGGTATTTGGGGCTAATAAGGAAATTTTTACGATAATGGTCTGTTTTTGTTAACTGGAAAAAAGGGAAAAAATATCACTACACGGTTTTCGCCACTAATTGTCAAAACTCTTCAAACACAACACAAGGAAAGTTGTTGCATTTGAATTTTTTGGGGGATAATTGAGAAAAAATATGGGTAGGGAATAACACTATTTGGTACGTTTCTTGAACATTAACAAGTGCCATGCCATTTCAAAAAGTCCGCACCTTTTAAATTTGGGTAAAAACTACAGAAGTTATAAATTTAGTTTTAATGATTCGGGGAACGCCTACTACATTTATTATTTTAAAATGACAAAACGTCTTTTTATCAAAGTGAAAGTAATTAACTGAGCTTTTTTAAAGAGCATTTAAAAATTTTACTTAATCCCAGAACTTTTACCAGCTAACTTAAAATTTACGGTTGACCCTTAAGGGGACCCCCAGCGGTCATACTTTTGGGAAATTTTTAAAAAATTTTAAAGGATTTCCCTTTGCCACTTTAGCAATGACAAATTTTTTCCTATCATCATCGCTATTGTAGTTTCCAAGATATCGCCGATCCGTACTCTTAGTGGAAAACACTGTATACTAATAACCTTCTCTATTGCATCAGATTTTGTTTTCGCCATAATTAAAATGTTACTGTCATCCGCATAATTTACTATTACAATATTTTTTTTTTCAAATAAACAAGGGGTCATTGATATAGATGAGAAACAATGGGGGGCCCAGTACCACCCCGGGGGGACGCCTTTTGGGGTTTTAATTTACTAGACGTAGCCCCATTTACACGAACACTCTCACACATGTCTTGTCTTTGGTTCAAAGGAATGTCGTCCAAAAGATACCCCATTGTGTGATCTGCTTGGTGGAACAGCTAGACCTATTAACTTGACGCTCAAAATACCAATCCAAATGTTCAATGAAACCCTTTTGGGTTTTAAATAGCATGGCGATTTTATCCCAAAAACATGGGTACTGTGGGAAAAGTTAAGACTTTTGTCTGAGTAAAACCCGACCTCAAAATAAAAAGAATATTGGCAGGAAAAATTTGGGGTATCAAAAAATTGGGTAGAAACCAGAGGCAAAGAACAAAAAAAATTTTATTATTTTTTGGGGGTTTACCCCCTGCAATGTTGACAAGGAGTAAAAACGTTGCCCGGAGGGAAATCCCAAAAAATGACCAAGACTTTTCGATTTTTTTGAGCTAAACTTTTCCCCCCAATTTTGGGTAATTTTTTTTAAAAATTAAAATTATTAAAATAATTTAAATAGAAAAAGGGGTAAATCACCAAAAAGTTTTTTAAAAAGGGTTTAAAAAGGGAAAAAAGGGGACAATTGGGAGGCGCTGATGACGAGTAATTCAAAAAAAAAAAGATAATGAAAAGCATCTTAAAAGAAATATAGATGAAAATAAGAAGGGAAATTTTAAAAAAAGAGAACAAGACAAAAAAAATTAAATTTGGAAAAGAATGACAACAGAAAAAAATTTGGGGTGGGGGGTATACCTTTGGAAAAGGATAAAAAAAAATTATCCCCCTTTTTTTAAAGATTTTTAAGAAATGGAAATAAAGGAGAAAACAATGGGCCAAAAAAGCTTTTCATATAAAAAACCCCCAATTTTTTAAAAAAAAAATCTTTCAAAAATTCAAAGATAAAAATTTATAGAACAACCATAAGACCAAAATATAATGAGCGGGAAAAAAAACTGACAATGACAAAAAGGGGTGAAGAAAATTTAAGAGTCGCGGAGAGAAGAATACTGAGATCAATACTTGGACCAGTTAGAATAAAAAATTTGGAATATAGGATAAGAACAAACGACGAAGTAGCGAAAGAATGTGGAGAAGATATAGTTAAGAAGATAAAACAGCAAAGAGGTTGGGCCATATGTGGAGAGCGAGAGAGGCAAGTATTAAATATAATAACAAATTGGGACCCATCGGAAAAGAAGGGGGGGAAGAGACCTAGATCTAACTGGATGAGTGAAGGAAAGACTTGAAGAGGATAGGGATCGATAAGGCAAAAAAAAGCTAAAGATAGACGGAGTGGAGAAGGATATAAAAGGGGGAATGGGAAAGGGAAACAGGGACTGATCCTCCCCTTAATGCGGGATCTAGAAACCTTCATCTGAAGCTGCGAAATCCCCAGGAGGGGTGTCTAAGCCGTATATTATTATATCATTGTACAAAATACGTATTTAATAATTCGGCTACTGTTAAAGTAGGGCAGACTCGTGAATATTCTACTTGTAGCAGAGATTTAATGAAAATTAATTAGTATAAATAAAAAATCCCCTATTTATATAGGTAAAAAGTTGGACAATAGATTGCCTGAATATCTTCGAAATATTGGAAAGCGGCAATTTATGAAGCAGCTCGAAAAATATCTTTTAAATATTAGTTCGAAGAATTTATGAGTTATGGTTAGTGTTCGTTTCTCAATACGATCATCAACAACAATATGTATTTGCACCTGCATATTACTGTATTATTCTTTTATTTTATTGCTTGTAAATATGAATTCACGATGACTTATCCTATGTCAGTGCTTGGATCTCAGGATGAAAGTTATTACTGTTAATGTATTAACTAACAGAAGTGTACACTTGAAATGGGTTTAAATTATTACTTTGTTTCGTGACCTTAGTGGCAACGTCTTTGGTAACATCATTCAGTTACCTTGTAGTTAGAGTAACAATTAACTCTGTTTAATCAAATACGAACTATGATTGGGTTGACGATGGGTATAGATTGGAAATGTATATATCTTCATACATCTTACTGCGAGGAATAAGTTTCTAAACCCACAAGTACTAGGTTAGGAATAGTCTAAAATGACTATAAACTGTGATTAACACGGATGAAAATTACTTCTAATGCTAAGTAAAAACATGCAAATTAGAATCTAGAAAGAATGCGCCCGCTCACCTTAAAAGATTAAAAAAACTTCAAAGCCACTTCAAACTTTGTTGGACTACTTATTATTGGTACGTCGGAATTTTAGTAACAGTACTTTATTGTCGCGGCGTGACGCTCTTCGCAATACCAAAATATCATGTTACTTCGGAACCAGGAGCCTATGCGGGTTGCGGAACGGTAGCGGTTTACATTCGCGGTGTTCCTGTGGAACGGTAACATCGCCCAAACGATAAGCATCTCCATCGTTACCTTGAAAGGTTGCGCTGTAGCGCGACACCCAAGCAAAGGCACCCACCCTCGGAAACCTCACGATTTATATTCACAGCGTTCCTATGGAAAGTTAATGTCACTGAAACGATAAGGGTATTTTGTCCTTATATTTTTGTGTCGAGATCGTGAAAGGAACGTTCCAGGAGGGGAGCGGTATTTCCTATCACTAATAGCAAGGGTATATTTATCAAACGGATACAGCCGACTGGGAAAGTATCGGGTAGAATATCCTAAATTGTAAATGTAGCTTAAATTTGGTGTGCATGAATAAATGATGAAGAACTAGATCATAAAATATTGTATAGTAACTCCGGCAGAGGAGGTAAACACGTATTCTAGCGCTACTTGCAAGTATACCGAAAACTATACTGGCGTAAGCGAGAACTCATCCATTTTAAATTTATATTTAAAATCCATTACAGAATTAACAGAACTACGTACAAACGATTACAACTTGCACCTGTTACTTATACATATTTATTTGCAATATTCGACGTAAATACAAAAAGTATTTTGTTCTCAACCTCTCCAATTATATAAATACATAGTAGAGCAACGCAAACTGCGTTGAAAGCCTGTAGCGGACGCATAAAAGTTTACACAAAATAAACACGGCCGGGACAATTCGGTATAAGCGTCAGTATAACTGCACTCGAAAGCCGATCTGTTGTGTATGCATCTACGCTGTCGTATACTATATCGTAGTTCTACGTTTGGAGTTGGGAGATAAAGTTGGACACAATAAGAGAATTTATTGCAGAAATGCCTAATTTAAAATGTGATGGCGTTAAAATTCGATGTGTAGTGTGTTAAAAGATTTAAATGTTGGTCGAAAAGTAATTTTCTACGGCACGTAAATAGTGAGGGGATGTTTCAAAAAAAAAATTCCCCACGAGAAGACAAATTTAAATTTAATTTTTGTGTTTATTCCATGTAATTTACCATTTCATTTACTAAGGAAGAAAGCATACGTCTCGTTTTTTTGGGAAAGAATATTCGGGCTTTTAAATTACCAACTGAGAGAACATTACAAAATTTTGCCGTCTGCTCGTGAGCATGTCGGAAAAAAAATGGGCAAAAAGTTTCCGTTTGAGGCAAAAATCCGTTTTAAGATGATGCACCCCGGTCGGCCAATTGAGCTGATAAAGCCTCAATACATTACAATTATTGAAGAAATGGTATTGCAGATTACCGCTTGAAAGTGAAGGAATTAACAGTGATGTCAACATTTCTGAAACAAGTATTCGCCCTGCTCTCCAACGTGAACGTCGGGTCGGATGTACGCTCGTTTTTAAACATGTTTGGAGACGACCTGAAACCGAATTTAGAGTCCATTGTCACAGAAGATGATACAATGGTTTTGTATTACGATCTTTTGTCCAAAAAGGAATAGATGGAATAGCGGCGAGCCGATGAACCTCGTCCCAAAAAGGCGAACGTCGTTCAATCAACGAAAAAGGTGATTGCCACAATATTCTGGGATCCTGATGGTATTTTACTCATGAACTTCAAAGAACGCAATACAACTAGCACATATTATGCGTCTTTGCTGCATAAATTGAGACAATATTCGTGCAAAACGTCGAAGAAAATTGACAAAAGGTGTTCGATTATTGCATGACAATGCATCCGTCCATACTGCCGCCATTCACAACCTGCCATTGGCGAATGTAATACAACATTTTTAGAATTATGAATCGATTGTTGTAATAAATGTATTGAAGTTAAGGGAGATTATATTGAAAAATAAAAATTGTTTTATTTTACCACGTATATATACGATTTAAAATATTGAAATGCCATTACCTTCCACAAAGCTATGCTGACGAGACGTATAACATCGAAACGCGCGTCCATAGATGGTAGATAGGTGATGGCATTACGTTTCAATTAATTAATTAACCTATGGCGGTTTAAGCTAGTAGTTGGGGCTACTGTCGCGTCAGAATTTGTAGCAATACGATTTGTTCAGTTCTGTAGAGGCGTTTGCAGTAATTTACTCGACAAAAATGTACAAATGAGGATATCTAATTAGATTTCCTCATGCGTACATGTAAACATATTTTACCAAGTTTATTTTTTCTATATCAGGTCGAGAATTTATGGCGCCTACCTCGTATGCTGCGAAGTATCCAAGGATTATTATTTATGTATCGTTGTCGTCAACATATGCTTTTTGTTTTGTAATTTCTTTTCATAATTAATCTATGTGAAAATTAATTCTCCCCTTGTCCATCGTTTTTTTGTATCAACAAATAAAATAAACGTCTGAAAGTCTGATATTTAATATTATTTTCCACAGCAGCTTAGATTACCATTGCAGTAATGTATTTTTATAAGAACGAAATTTGCAAAAATTGATTATATCAGCAATTTCGAAATAATATGTGGTACAAAGTGTATGAATTTTTCCATAGAATTTTAGATTTTACTTACTTGATGGGGGTGCTATTTAAAAAAATCGACTTTTGCAAATTTTTTCTATTCCAAAATTAAATTTGGGAAAAATTTAAAAAACCGTGTATAATACTTTCAATCTGTTAACATACATAGCTATTAATAATGCGGACTTTCTGCATTAGTTTAGCGGAACAACTCTGCCATAACCAAGATAGTTCCATTTTTTATGGAAACAATTTTTTTTCTAAAATGGTAAAATTTAGGTATAGGTAAGAGAGAAAAGAATTAAATCGGAATTGCAAGATAAAAAACTGTGGTTATGTGTGGACGAAACAACAGATCGTAAAAAACATTCTGTGGTTAATGTAATTAAGACAAATTTGTGAAGGTGCGTCAGCAGAACCGTTAAGTTATTTGAAAGATTATTTTACTTATGCAAATATAACGTCACTAGATGTAGAACGTTCGTTTTCGGCATACAAAAACATTTTTTCTTCCGCCGCATCAATTTGCCGAAACCCTTTGAAACATATCTAATGTTACAAATTTTAAAATAGACATTAGCCACTTTGTGATTTCACGGACGACTCTTAAGTGGTAAGTGTTTGAGCACGTATCACATTTAATTTATTTTGTGTAAACTTTTATGCGTCGGCCACTGGCTTTCAGCGCAGTTGAGTTGCTCTAGTACATAGGTAGAGAATTAATATTTATAAATGTAAATTATCCCTTAATACTGTTGAACAGAGGTTAAAGATACGCATTCGCGTTCAACTATACTTGAATATAGCTATTAAAACATGTGATACCAACACTGTATATAGTAGCTAAAAATCAAGAGGGTGCGCAAATATGAAATGTGACATTATATCAATAAAAACAGAAAACGAATAGAGAAGAAAAGCTATTGGTTCGATAGTGAGTGTCAAATCATGATAAAGGAGGTAGAAGCAAGGCTGAAACAGATAGGATCAAATAAAGAAGAACACTACGAAACCTATAAAAAAAATAAGGAATGAAATAGAAGAAATAAAGATGAATAGACACGATGGATGAGCTAGAAAAATACTATAAGAATAACACTAAAACACACAAATCAAAAAACACAACAGAAGAAAAACAATTACTAATATACAGGAAAATGGTAAGATTATCTAGAGAGCATGACAACACAGAAGATAACAACAATCAAGATCAAAAAAATAACACAGAAGAGGAAATAGTAGAACAACCGAGAAAGAATTCAATAATATTGTAAACGACTTAAAGCACCAGGATCAAAAAGAATGGTGATTCGGGGTTATAGTGAGAATTACAGAAGAATAACACTGCTAAACGTACGAGGGACAGTAATTAACGAGACTAATGGCTGCGGAAAAAACAATTTATTCAATGACAATGAAGTTTACACTACTTTTCAATGTAGTCTCTACCAATATTTAGGCACTTCTCCCATCGCTTAGTGGGATTTGTAATTCCAGCGCTGAAGAATTCTTGACCTTGGTGTCCGAGCCACTTGTGTACAGCTTGTTTGACCGCTTCGTTGTCTTCAAACTTGGTGCCGCGTTTTTATGCGGCACCAAGTTCATTGAGCGGGCTGAATAGATGAAAATCGGACGGTGCGAGGTCGGGACTATAAGGAGAAGTGGTAACACCTTAGCAACCCACATTTCCGATCATCTCTCACGTTTTTTGGTGGCGGCCATCGTGCAGCTGAACCATACCTTTTGAGAGAGCATCCTGGCGTTTTCCACACAGTTCCAACACTAACATTACGCAAATCGGCTATTTTCACGATTTTTATACGCCTGTCATCGAGAATAAGGTCATTTATGCGACACTTCGACCGGTCGTCCAGAGCAATGAATATCGGCGACACTAATTCTCTTCTTCTAATGTCTTTTTAATCCTGAAGAGCAGCCAATTGCCTGTTTACAAACTTCGCAGTAAGATGCTTTTCACCAGCGTGTGTTTTCATATGACTAATCAGTCCTCCCTTCCAACAAAATGACTTTTTACAAACTTCACAAGTAAAAGGTCTTTCATCAGTATGTGTTCTCATATGACTTGTCAGTCCATACTTCAGAGAAAATGATTTTTTACAAACTTCGCAAGTAAACGGCTTTTCACCGGCGTGCGTTTTCGCATGATTCCTCAGTCCACTCTTCCGAGAAAATGACTTTTTACAAACCTCACAAGTAAAAGGCTTTTCGCCGGTGTGCTTTTTTTTATGATCCATCAATACACCCCTGTAACGAAATGACATTTTACAAACCTCACAAGTGAAAGGCCTTTCATCGGTGTGCGTTCGCATGTGATTTGTCAGTCCATCCTTCAAAGAAAATGATTTTTTACAAACTTCGCAAGTAAATGGCTTTTCACCAGTGTGAATTTTAATATGAGTCGTCAGCCCTTTCTTCCAACAAAATGACTTCTTACAAATCTCGCAAGTGAATGGTCTTTCGCCGGTATGTATTTTCATATGACGCCTCAGTCCACCCTTCCAAGAAAATGATCTTTTACAAACTTCGCATGTAAAAGGCTTTTCACCGTTGTGCTTTTTAATATGAGAAATCTTGTGAGTTGTTAGTTCATGTTTGTATTTAAAGTTGTTATCGCTTTGGTCGTTCAAATTTTCAAGTTTAATATTTTCAAATAAGATACCCTGAGCTGAATTGTCGTAGCTTATCAAAGATATTCCCGCTTTTGAATCAAAAAAATCACCCCTTTTGTTATCTTCTGATAGTGGGTCCTGTTGTAACGTCGGAACATTCTCATTTTTAGGAGATATTTCTACCTTTAAAACTTCTACTTCTTCTAAACCAAATTCACAGTCCTCAGTATTACCAATATCTTTGCTTAACGGCTCGTCCAAATTTTCGACTTTAATATTTTCCAATAAGACACCTTGCGCTACGATGTTGTCACTTACCAAAGATATTCCTATTCTTGAATGAAAAGAATCTTCCGTTTTAACTACATAGTCTTCTAATTTAATGTTTGCATCAACACTGCATTTTTCACAGTTCTCAGTACTATCAATATCTTCGCTTGACTGCTCATTCGAATTTTCAACTTTAATGCATTCCAGTAAGGCACCCTGTGCTACGATGTCGTCGCTTATCAAAGATATTCCTGCTTTTGAATCAACAGAATCTTCTGTTTTAACTATACAGTCTTCCAATTTAATGTTTGGGTCATTACTATATTTTTCACAGTTTCACTACATTCTTTGCTTGATTGCTCATCCAATTTTCAACTTTAATGTATTCCAATAAGGCACCCTGTGCTACGATGTCGTCGCTTATCAAAGATATTCCTGCTTTTGAATCAAGAAAATCTCCGGTTTGAACTGTAAAATTTTCTAATTTAATCCTTGCATCACTACTATATTCTTCAAAATTATTATTGTAATGTTCGTGAAACTCAACATATTCTGTAGCCATTTTTGTGAACGCATCTACAGAATCTTATTTATTGAGTTCAAATAAGTTAATTTGCTTATCTTTCCTCCAAAGGGAATGACAACGTATGTGGAACCAGGTCCGGAATGTAAATCACATAAAAAAAACTTCCTCCTAAAAAGGAAACAAAAGAAATAAAAGCTGTTACAAAAGAATTACATAAAACTTAAGCAAAACTATAAAACAAGCAAGAATCAATCTGAGCTGAGTCACACCAACCACTAAGCACTGGGGCAGGTTGCTTTAAGGACACAAGTATCAAATACTACCGTTGACAAAAGCGCTTGAATTACTACATACAGCATTTGACAAAGTAAAGCACCGGATACTAATAAGTGACAATCGAAATATCAAGTACAAAGCACTTATTGTAAAGCTTTTGAAGTCCTTAGAGTACTTTGAACACAGCTATAAGTGCTTCAAGCACACTAAATGCTCTTTAACGGCAATCGAAAATGCGCCGGAGCACCATCGTGCTGGAACCACATTTTTTGTCTTTGGTTCAGAGAAATGTCGTCCGAAAGATACCCCATTGTGACAACGCATGTTAATCATTAATTGGCAGAACAACTGCACCTACTAACCGGTCACTTAAATTACCTATCCAAATGATCAATGAAAAACGAGACTTAATTAGTATAGAAATTAGCATTTATGAAAATCACCGATTTATGTACATGAAAGGTTGGATAATACATTGCTCGAATATCTCTCAAATATTGGAAAGCAACAATTTATGAAGCAGCTCGAAAAATTTTAAATATTATTTGAAAGAATTTATGACTTCTCGTCAGTGCTTGTTTCTCAATACGATCATCAACAACTATATGTATTTGTACCTGCATATTATTGCGTTATTCTTTTATTTTATTGTTGACTTATCCTATGTCAGTGCATGGTCTCGGAATGAAAGTTTTTATTATTAACGTATTTATTTTTATATAGGAGTGTTAATGCACACTTGAAATGGTTTTAAATTGTTACTTTGTCTCGTAACCTTAGTAGGAACATCTTTGGTAACATCATCCTTAGCTTGCAATTAGAGTAACAATTAACTTCATTTCAACAAATAGAAACTATGATTGGGTTGCCGATGGAGGTGGATTGGAAATGCCTATATCTTCATACATCTTACTAAGTGGAATAGATTTCTAAACCAACTAGTACTAGCTTGGGGATAGTCTGAAATATGACCAACTACATAGGCTGACTGTAAACCGTGATTAACGCGAATGAAAATTACTTCTAATTCTAAGTGAGAACATGCAAATTAAAATCTATAAAGTATGCACTGCTCACCTTAAACGATAACTAGAAAAACTTCCAATCCATCTCAAATTATTAGTGGTAACCGGTATTTTAGTAATTGTAATTTGTTGTCGCGGTGTGACTCGCTCTGTAATACCAAAATAACTTTTTACTTTGGAACTCTTACCTGTTGCGCGACGCGAACGGTAGCGGTTTACATTCGCCACGTTCCTGTGGAACGTGAACATGGTACAAACCATAAGCATTTCCATCCATACTTTGGAAGGATGCGCTGTAGCGTGAAACGGGATCCAAGCAAAGTCGACTATCCTCGTAAAGGTCTCGATTTATATTCACAACGTTCTTGTGAGTCAAGGGACTCACACGAAAATGGTATTTTGTCAAAGTATTTTTGTGTTGCGATCGTGAAAGGAACGTTCCAGGAGTGGAAGGGTATTTCCCTTCGCAAATAAGGATTAATGTGAAAAGAGTACAACCAACTGGGAAAGTATCGGGTTGAAGATCCTAAATTGTAAATGTAGCTTAAATTTGGTGATACATTTAAATATGCTTGATAGTGGGTAAGTCTGCAGAAACAGTGCATGAATAAATGATGAAGACGCAGATCATAGAATATAGTAATACTGAAAACTGAGATGACCGAAGCGGGAGGGCACGGATAGCGAGTCAATTCTTTCGTGGATTTCGTTGCATATTGTGTACATTGTACCTTGCAACTGAAATACACGAGGAAATCGAATCATCACTAGAGCGGGCCAAGAGCGCCACGCGCCAGGTTCGCAATCAGGCTGCCGGGCGATATATGTATGTAAACATAGTTAATTTAAATATGTAATTATTAGGACGAGGCCCAAAAAACCAGTTTTTGTCGGAAGACGCGCAAATATACACCTGCAGTTTGGGTGCTCGTTGATAAATGGGGCGTTGTTCACAGTGGGCCGCTAAAAAAAAAGTTCATTCATCGAGGGTTTACAAAACTAACAGCGCGCTTATTCATTTACGGATGTCGCGTCTATTCATCAACAAATGACGAGTCTGCAGATGTTATTTGCCCCAATTTCCGGGGCATACTAGAAACAAGCGCCCGGTGTGCTCGCTTTAGTGATTATGTTAACGTAACTATTAAAAATAAACGGCCATTACCTGCGAAAGTTAAAAAAATTTTTTGGGAATTTGTGGATTTACACTACAAGGGGAATTCAATTTTCGTAAAGTTTGTAAAAAGAAACTACTGGGGCTGGAGCAAAGGGATTGTGAAAGACATAAAATAGCGACCCCACAGAAATAAAAAAAATGGTGTGTCACAACAACGTCAATTTAAATTTGGGAAATTTTTTTTTAACGTTTATGGTATGTGGTCTACTCTTCGTATACTTTGATAAGAAAGCATTTCAAAAATTTGGGGGTACATACAATACCATGGATACTACCATCTCGGAAAAAGCGTTAGGGGAGAGATTTTCCACGAATACGGGGAGGACATTGAAAATTGAATTAAAGCCGAATTAAAAGATAAACAGCTGTGGCTATGTCTTGATGAGACGGGGGGTTAAAAAAATTCTATTTTGAATATAATAGTGCGCGTATTAGATCCCATTAAACCAAATTTTGCAATTTTATTCCCAAAAAACAGTGTACTAGTGCTTTCCCACCCTAGTTCTCGGGAAAAGTTACAAAAATTTTCAAGTGTCAACCAGTCAACTGTTGTTGTTCATGAGCGATGGTGGGAGCAACGATGTGTGGGTAGGGCCTTTTGAAAAAATGTGAAGGACTTTTTCATGTTACGGGAAAGTCCATGCTTTACATCTTGTGGCACAAACTATTCGGGGATGTTACCCGGGGGTGGATGCATTAATGGGAAAAAACAAAAAAATGTTTCTTTAAAATCCCAAGAGGGCTAGGGGATTCCACAGGTTATGGGCCCCGGTATTCGAGAACCACCACAGCCCCCTTTTTACGCGTTGGGGAACGTGGTTAAAAGTCGCTTTTTTTTATAATGAACATTTTTAAGAAGGTCAAATCCGTTATTTTGCAATTCGTCCCTGCCGAAGCTAAAGCTATTAGGATACCAAGAAAGGGGTTTCTCAATATTTCTGTTGAAACACATCTTTTAAAAAATATTAGCAACAATTACAAAGGGGGTTTGTAGACGCGATAGAAAATTTGCAAAATTCTGGGTTGTCGTTGGTAGAATCAGTGCAAGTCGTGGAAAATTAGTACATTGTTACACAGTATAAACGATGCAACAAATTTGGGGAAATTTTAGCTTTAAAAACGATAGTGTTTTAAAAAAAATCCGGACTACACGAGATTAAGACAAATGTGCGATGGGGCATCTGCAAAATTCCTGGGCTAAGTCTAAAAAATTATTTTAATTACGCCTGTCTTACTTCGGTAAAAACGTGGAACGGTCGTTTTTAAAATAAGGGAAAATTTTTCGTCTCGGCGAACATCCTTCACCGAGGCGAATGTGGGGAAAATTATCTGATGGTGCAACTTTTTAAAAAAGCCTATCCCATTTTTTAAAAAGGATAGGGAAATTTTTATTTTATCTTTATTTACAGTTACAAATTAAATACAACGAATTAAAAAAAACGTTCAGTTTCTCAGTTATTTCCTTTTTACATCCCATTTACAACGCATACCGTTTTAATAAATAAAAAATCATAATGAAAATAAAAACACCCAGCGTGTACAAAATATATATATATATATATATATCCACTCTAATTACTAAACATTATTATTGCGTCAGCTTTTTTTTTTACTCTTGTGGATTTAAATTTTTGAAAATACATTCGGTGACTCACATAACCATTTACAATAAGCGGCCGTTGCGCCTGATTCCGATTCTGTTGGATGGCGCAATTTGGCCCGCTCTAATCATCACCCACTGCTATAGTACGATTAATAATAATCAAGCACCATACGGTAAGTACTAAAAATGTAGTTCTTAGAAAGAGCGTGTATGCAATACGCCATACATTTAATATACATTTGAATATAACCAAAAAATTACTATACATAGGCTTTCAAATTAAAATATAAACTAGAATCACTATTTGCGATATTTTTTTATAAAAGTAAATGTTGAAAGTGTCGGTGGTTCCCTTCAAGACATTTTTAAACTCTCCTTTTTTTGTCATTAAACACATTTTCTAGGATTGGTCGAGAAATATTTAATCGATCAGCAACGTAATTTATTTTTTTAACTCCTCTAAATGAGTGATGTGTGTTTTAAAAATGTTTTTTTTTTTTTTAGGTAAGGTTAGACAAAAGGTCCAAAATTATTATCACAAGAACGTATATAGAAAAAATAGAATCCCAGCGTTTCGGCCTGTTATCATGTTGTTGAAGAACTGGTTCAAATATTGAATAGTATAATTCTCCACAAATGTATTTGATGAACAAAAGAGAAGTTTAAAAATTAAGACAAAAAAATAAATTTAAGAAATAAAGAAAAGGGTATTTCTTTAAAAAGTACGGATTCTTTAATATTTTTTATTTTTTTATTCAACATGTACATTATAGAATTTCTTCTAAATATTAAATTACAAAAATCGCATTATAATAAATATAATATTATAGTACAGGGGTAGGTTTGAATGTAGAAAACATTGTAAAAGTAAACGTCATGTATTGAATTTAAGAAATTGGCAATTTTTATATGATTTTATTTTTAAGTTAAGTGTGTAACACCCCAACATCTAGTATCTAATGAACACTTTCGTTTTTTTTTGGACCAAGTACGCCCCCCACGGAAGCTGCCAACGTCTATGCAATTAGATACAATTTAGGTGCGCAAGGTACAGAAAAGGGAAAACGAATAAAAGAGAGTTGAGAAATAAGAATATTTGCCTACGCGTGGGTGAAACAACTGATGCTCAGAAACACAGCGTCATTCATGTTGTAGCGCGTCCTTTAAAACGTGATGGTCCACCAGCTTCATTGTTGCTAAATACAGGAGTTGTTCAAGGCTCAGTGCTTGGCCCTGTTATTTTCAGCCTTTATGTAAATGATATAGCCTCACTGCTTTTTAAAATATCTACATTACAATGTATGCTGATGATATCTCAGTTCTTGTAGATAATACGAATCTTACAACAAGTCTTTTGCGGGAGATTTATACGACGGGTCGGGCCGAAACAAATTATCTTGTGCAGAAAAAACAACGTTTATGACTTTTCACACAAGACAGCAAATGTTAGCTCGAGATCTAAAAATGGGCGGAGAAAAACAGCAGCGAGAAAGAAATTTTGGGGAGTAAGTCTTCAATCCACCCTTGTAGGGAAAAGAACATTCAGGTCCTAGCAAATAAAATATCTAGGGCTTACTTTTTCCGCTGTTTGGTTTCCAAGATCAATTGCCCCCAATTTTTTGCTACGCTGAGATACAATAAACCGCAGTACGGAATTTTACTGGGGGATCACCCGAAGTATCCCACGTTTTTATAAAAAAAGAGATTGTAGTTTTTGGGGGCAACCAAGACTCATGCAAACCGCCCCCAGAAGTTAGATACCCTTTCCCCTTCCCATGCATATATTCTGAAAGCTTCTTTCATATCTGCTAAGGGGCATATCTTTTACAAACCAAAGTTACGACTACAACACAGAAAAGAAACACCTAAAATACGGCCACCCAGGTAAAAGGGGGCCCCCTTAATCTGGGTATGAGAATTTACAACCCTTTTAAAAAAACTTTGGGAAGTTACAAAGTTTCGGGAAAAAAAATAAAAGACTACCTCCTGCAATACGTTTTTTACTCAATTCCAGAGTTTCTTAATTCGTAGCGTATAATTTTTTTTTTTTTTATTTTTTTTGCGTTTTATTTTTATTGTATTTAGGTTTATTTCTATATTGTAAATTATGTTTATTTGCATGATTTTGATTTCATTTTGTTTTTTTGTGACGATTTATATACATTTTTATGTTATTATAAATAAATAATATTCTATTCTATTCTATTCTATTCTATCCAGTAAAACGATTCAGAAAACTATTGCAGAAACCGTTGTCAAGATAATAAAAGATTCGTTGAGAGAAGTATCCCGGAACCAAACAATGTTCGTTACTGGGGACGCAAAAAGTGAGATTTAGGATGTTGAAAATATGCTTTCCGACGCCCTTTACATAACATGTCCTCAAGCCGTACCCTTAGCAGAAACTATTGAAAGAACACGGGCTAAAAAAGAAAGACTTTCCAAAAAAGGGTTTATCAAAATTTCCCAAACACGTCCGTGCATTCAAACGATTGTGTCCGAAATTACAACCACCACCTGTAATAACGCGATGGGGAACATAGCTCCAGGCAGTATCTTACTATCAGAAATATTTTTCACAACTGAAAACGAGCTAGAAAATTAACTTGGTCCCTTTATTTTTTAGGCAGCATGAATTAATGTCCTGAAGAGCCAATCGCCTGTTTATGAACTTCGCAGCAAGACGCTTTTCACCCGTGTGTTTTAATATGCATATTTAGTCGATACCGCATACAATACGACTTCTTACAAATCTCGCAAGTAAAAGGTTTTACGTCGGTATGCGTTTTAGTATGACTTGTCAGTCCTTTCCTCCATCTAAATGATTTTTTACAAACTTCACATGTAAAAGGCCTTTCATCGGCATGCGTTTTCATATGAATTATCAGTCCATCCTTCCGAGAAAATGTTTTTTTACAAACTTCGCAAGCAAACGGCTTTTCACCGGTGTGCGTTTTCATATGACTCCTCAGTACGCTCTTCCGAGAATATGACTTTTTACAAATGCCGCAAGTCAAAGACTCTTCACGAGTATGCGTTTTACTGTGATCTATCAGCGCATCCCTGTAACGAAATGAGATTTTACAAACTTCACAGGTAAAAGGCTTTTCATCGGCATGTGTTTTCATATGATTCATCAGTCCTATTTTCTGGAAATACGATTTCTTACAAATTTGGCAAGTAAATGGTTTTTCACCGGTATGTGTTCTCAGTGAATTTAACATTTTCCCGGGAGAAAATGACTTTTTACAAACCTCGCACGTAAAAGGTTTTTCACTGGTGTGCGTTTTATTATGACTGATCAGTGCATCCCTGCAACGAAATGACATTTTACAAACTTCACAGGTAAAAGGTCTTTCATCGGTATGCGTTCTCATATGATTCCTCAATCCATCCTTTACAGAAAATGTTTTTTTACAAATTTCGCAAGTAAAGGGTCTTTCACCGGTGTGTAATTTAAGATGACGCTCCAGTACGTTCTTCCAGGAAAACGATTTTTTACAAACTTCGCAAGTAAAAGGTTTTTCAAGGGTGTGCTTTTTTATACGACGGACCTTATGAGCTTTCAGTTTATGTTTGTATTTAACACTTTTAACGCATTCATCGTTCAAATTTTCAACTTTAATATTTTCCGATAAGACACTTTGCGCTACGACGTCGTTGTTTATCAAAGATATTCCTGCTTTTGAATCGAGACAATCTTCCGTTTGAACTGTACAATCTTCTATTTTAATGTCTGCCTCGCTATTGTATTTTTCACAGTTCTCAGTACTGGGTTTTTTTCACTAACCGTTGATCCAAACAACTTTAATACATTCCAAGAAGACACCTTGTGCTACGATATCATCGCTTATCAAAGGTATTCCTGCTTTTGAATCAATACAATCTCCAATTTGAACAATACAATCTTCTATTTTGTCTGCGTCACTACTGTATTTTTCAAGGTTATTATTGTAATGTTCATGTAACTCATCGTATTCTGTAGCCATTTCTGTTAACGCATCTACAGAATTTTGTTTATTGGGATAATAGAATATAACCCAAAATTAGGCCTACTTCTTCTGCTTTAACTACGTTAATTTGTTTTTCTTTCCTCTAAAAGAAATGGCAACGTAAGTGGAACCAGGTCCGGAATGTAAATCACATAAAAAAACTTCCTCCTAAAAATGAAACAAAAGAAATAATAGTTACAAAAGAATTACATAAAACTTAAGCACAACTACAAACCAAGCAAGAATCAATCTAAGCTAGGTGACACCAAACACTGAGGCAAGGCGCTTTACCAAATAAAAGAATTAAATATTTCCATTTACGTAAATGCCTGAAATTACTAAATACAGTATTTGAAAAAGTAACGTACTGGATCTTGCTAAGTGACAATAGAAATACCGGCAACCCGGACCCCCCAAAAAAATTGACATTTTCTGAATTTACTCATCCGCAAATAACTGAGCTTTCTAAAACTCTGGGAGCTTATGCTGGTGTTCACCATGAAATTTGAGGCATGGTCTTAAGATGAAAGTTATTGTTAATGTATTTATCAACAGGAATGTTAACGCGCACACACCTGAAATGGTTTTAAATTATTACTTTGTTCCGTAACTATCTTGCAATTAGAGTAACAATTAACTCTATTTGATCACATAAAAACTATCATTGGATTGACTATAGAAGTGGATTGGAAATGTCTATACCATCATACATCTTACAGGGAGGAATGGATTTCTAAACCAACAAGTACTAAGTTAGGAACAGCCTAAAATGCGATTATAAACAGCGATTAGCACGGATGAAAATTACTTCTAATTCTAAGTAGATGACGCAAATTAGAATTTATAAAGAATGTGCTTGCTCACCTTAAAATTTAACTAGAAAAACTTTTAAGCCATCTCAATGTTTGACTTATTAGTGGTAAATCGGTATTTTAGTAACGGTATTTTGTTGCCGCACTACGTAAAACAAAAATAACTTGTTACTTTGGAACGATGGGCTGTCACGCGACACGGAACGGGACCAGTATAAATTCGCCATGTTTCTGTGGAACGGCATTGCTCAAACGATAAGCATTTCCATCGTTACTTTGGAAAGATGCGCTGTAGCGCGACACCGGAACGAAGTAAAGTCAACCCTCGGAAACCGCATTCCTATAAAACGTTAACATCGTTGAAGCAATAATAGTATTGTCACTATATTTTCGAAGAGTGTAGAGGTTTTCCCATCAGTAATACCTAGCGTAAATATCAAAAAGGTACAGCCAACTGGTAAAGTATCGGGTAGAAGATCATGTAGCTTAAATTTGGTGATATGGTTGATAGTGCATGAATAAATGATGAAGACCCAGATCATTGAATATGGTATGTATGGTAACTCCGGCAGCACCTGTTCTAGCGCCTCTTGCAAGTATGCTGAAAATCAAATCGGCGCGAGCGAGAACATCCTTTTTAAATTAATATTTAAAATTTATTGTAGAATTCCGGCAGATTTTCGCCAGAAGTCCATATCGAGTGCCAAGAGGCGGCGTTCGAGGGATTTGTTTATTTGCCATGTCTCACAGCGCTATTGCTTTGAAGATCGTGTTATATGGGAGACGTTTTTTCGCGCGAGATACTTCTTGACCATAGGATTAAGTTCAGATATCCTGTGACTTTTTTTACCGTTTAGGATCCTTTATTCAGTTACATTTTCTGTTCGTCGAGTTTCGTTTGTGTCCCTAAATATGTGTACTCCTCGCATCCTTCAATCGTCTCATCTCCCTCCAATAGAAGGTTCCCTGCGCCTTCTCCAGTGAGCAGGTATTTTCTTTTTGATTTGTTTACTGTTATTTGCCACTTTCTATATTCTTTAAATAATCTAGTTGGCATAAATTCTAGGTCCTCCTTGTCCTGGGCTACCACCACTTGGTCGTTTGCAAAATGCATGGCATACGGTGTGTTATTTTCGTTCAATTATATTTCCATCCCACCCGCTTACTCTTAACAATCTATAATAAAACTAAAATATATTGGTAATCATGCTAGACTTTTTACAATTGTGTACCGTATCCGACAAAATCATTTCTAATTTAATGAAAAGAAATAATACAAATAATATATTAAAAACTTTTATTTTCGTACAATAGTACAAGAAGTGCAATTATCAAAGGCCTCCATTTGGATATGGGACCTTTAAGACCAGCATTAGAACGATGATTAGAGTTGCACACTAGCGCCAACGGGCAGTGGCGGAGGTTCGATACAACCCTCAGTATAACTCCGAGTCTCAACCAGATCTGTTGTGTATACATGTACCCCGCCGTAAATACTATTTCGTAGTTCTACGTTTGTTTTAAAAATGTTGCCTACGTCGCGAAAACGACCAATGTTGGACAAAGTTATAGAATTTATAGCAGAAATGCCTGACCTAAATTATGATGGCGTTAAAATTCAATGTGTAGTTTGTAATATCCCTTTAATGTGTTGGTCTAAAAGGATTGTCTACGTCACGTAAATAGTAAACAGCATTCTTAAAAAAATTGCACGACACTATGACAAATTTAAATTTAATTTATGTGTTACCTTTATTGCATGTAATCTACCGTTTAATATACTAGACAAGGAAGCATATGTCTTCTTTTCGAATAAATATTCGGACTGCAAATTATCAAGTCGGGCATCGTTACAAAGAACTGTAACGTACGAAGTAACATAAAACCCTATATTTTATAGATCGTTGTACCACATTTCTAATTTGCAGTTTTATATGCCGCCTTACACTTTGTAGGTTCTTTAATTTAGCCGAACACAACTTACAAGAGTAAGGGAAATTCCTTGTAAGCACTCTCACGTCTTTTTAGTCCTGAAGAGCAGCCAACTGCCTGTTTACACACTTCGCAGTAAGACGCTTTTCATCAGTGTGTGTTTTAATATGTGTATTCAGTCGACTTCTCACACAATACGACTTTTTACAAATCTCGCAAGCAAAAGGTTTTTCGCCGGTATGCCTTTTAATATGTACCGTCAGTCCTTTCCTCCAACTAAATGACTTTTTACAAATCTCGCAAGCAAAAGGCTTCTCACCGGTGTGCGTTTTAATATGTACCAACAGTCCTTTCCTCCAACTAAATGATTTTTTACAAATCTCGCAAGTAAAAGGCTTTTCACCGGTGTGCGTTTTAATATGAGTTGTCAGTCCAAACTTCAGAGAAAATGATTTTTTACAAACTTCGCAAGTAAAGGGCTTTTCACCGGTGTGTGTTTTCATATGACTCCTTAGTCCAGTCTTCTGAGAATATGACTTTTTACAAATCTCGCAAGTAAATGGCTTTTCCCCGGAATGCGTTTTGTTATGTTCAATCAGTACGCCCCTGTAACGAAATGACATATTACAAACTTCGCAAGTAAAAGGCCTTTCATTGGTATGTGTTCTCATATGACTTGTCAGTCCATCGTTCACAGAAAATGTTTTTTTACAAACTTCGCAAGTAAACGGCTTTTCACCAGTGTGGGTTCTAATATGATTCGTCAGTCCAGATTTGTGAGAAAATGACTTCTTACAAATTTCGCAAGTAAAAGGTCTTTCACCGGTGTGTGTTTTCATATGACTCCTCACTCCACTTTTCCAAGAAAATGACTTTTTACAAACCTCGCAAGTAAAAGGCTTTTCACCTGTATGCATTTTAATATGGTTCATCAATCCAATCTTCCGAGAAAATGACTTTTTACATATTTCACAAGAAAAAGACCTTTCATCGGTGTGTGTTTTAATATGAGTTGCCAGTACACTCTTCTGACAAAATGATTTCTTACAAACTCCGCATGTAAAAGGCTTCTCACCGGTATGTATTTTAATATGAGAGACCTTACGAGCTGTTACTTCATGTTCAACTTTAATATTTATGCTTTTGAATCAAGAGAATCTCCCGTTTGAACTATACAATCTTCTATTTTAATGTCTGCCTTATTATTGTATTTTTCACAGTTCTCAATACATCCAATATTTTTGCTTAACTGTTGATCCAAATTTTCTACTTTAATATTCTCCAATAGGACACCTTGTGCTATGATATCGTCTTTTATCAAAGATATTCCTACTTTTGAATCAAGAAGATCTCCCGTTTGAATTACAAAATCTTCTAATTTAATGTCCGCGTCACTACTGTATTCTTCAAAGTTATTATTGTAATGTTCACGCAGCATATCATATTCTGCAGCCATTTCTGTGAACGCATCTACAGAATTTTGGATGTAACCCAAAATTAGGCCTATTTCTTCCGCTGCAACTACGTTAATATGATTTTCTTTCCTCCAAAGGAAATGGCAATGTATGTGGAACCAGGTCCGGGATGTAAAACACAAAAGAACCTCCTCCTAAGAATGAAACGAAAGAAATAAAAGTAGTTACAAAAAATTACATCAAACAAGCAAAACTACAAAACAAGCAAGAATCAATCTGAGACGGATATACCACTAACTATTGGAGCGTAGTGTATACCAGACAGCAGTGCATAGAAAGAAACATGGTAACATACAAAAAAAAAAGGCAAAAGAAATAAGGTGGCAATAAACGTGTACAACTTACTTGCTAAGTACGATTAACTCGACGATCAAAATTGAAAACTAGGCGGACCAATAGATGCAGAAAGATATACTCTAGGCACTGATATAAAACATAATTAATTCTGATTGTAACTGTTACAAAAACTGGAATATACAAAGAGCGAAACTATACCTAGAAATATCAAATACAAAGCACTCATTGTGAAGTTTTTGAAATCCTGAAAGTACTTCCAGCACTGCTATAAGTACTTCAAGCACACTAAATGCCCTTTAACACTAGAACCGCCTAGAATTCCTCATACCTCGAACCGCCGCCCCGGCCAAATTGACCCGTGATTAAAACTCAATTTTGTTTCGACTGCTTTTATTAATTAACATAATTTGTTTGCATAAAAGTGTATATTTATTCACCAAATATAAAAATAACTTCTAACTTAAGTTTGGTATTTTAAATATCGTTACAATTTTTGCAATAAGTTACTTTTTAAAACCACATTTTCCCTTGTTCTTTTAAGTTCCTACATTTATCATAAGTCTTAATTTCACATTTCTTTTCTTGACATGCCCTCTTTTGCGAGATTGCTTATTTGGGTTTGATCTACCAAATTCTTGTTGCATTTTTGATTGGTGTTCCCCCCTGGGGTCTTTTTCGGTTATTG
>JAROYC020000003.1:1254934-1283579 GCA_029619255.2 Dynastes hyllus | reverse complement strand
GAAGGGAGTTTTTTTTTTTTTTGCCCCATGTCTACTATTTCTGCATTCTTCTCATTCTTATCCTCAGCCTCGACATTTATTTTAAGTTCAACCGTTATTGCGCAATGAATAACAAATCTGAAAATATTTGTAATAAATATTAGTATAAAACATGATTTCTACATTACACTGCCGGTCCGTCCCAGCTTCTATATGAATATTATCGGTTTATTGCGTTATCGTTATTATTGCAAATCGCAATAGTCAGCCATAGTCCTATAGTAAGGAGATGAAGAATTGTCGTGATGCCGTGCAAATCGCTAGCGTTACTATCACCAGTGACCACCGGTGGCTCATGCTCATTTGTCATTTTGAGTTTTTGAGTATCCCATTATATAACTATTACACTGTAGACAACCAACTGCGCAGATCTGCATAATAATACTCAGATTTTATTGTCTGTTGTAAAATATTAAAAGAAAATTATACAAGATTTAAAAAAGGTAATAGAACATCAGGCTGAAGTAATATAGTAACAAACTGCAACAAAAAATAATAGATTTATTACCAAAGTAAATAGCACTGCTTGTTATTAGTATTACATTTTAGTAATTGTATTTTGTCGTCGCGCGCGTGACGCGCTCCGCAATACAAAAATAACTTATTACTAGAGCTCGGCACAACTCTCAGTATAACTGCGAGTCTCAACCAGATCTGTTGTGTATACATGTGCGCTGCCGTAAATACTATTTCGTAGTTCTACAAAGTTGCAGAATTTATAGTAGAAACTGAAATATGATAATAATAATAATAATAACGTTTATTAATTCAAAGTGTCAAATGACGACAAACATAATATGCTGAACTAAAGGAAAAATTCATCGATGGTGTAATAACATTTGCTAATTAGAAATTTCTTAACCGATTGTTTAAAATTATTGCTTTCCTTAAGATGAGATGGCAATTTGTTGTAAAGTTTTCTGCCTAAATATTGGAAACCCTTAGCATAAACATGTAATTGAGGAGTTGGTAAATAGAAATTGTTGAAGTGACGGGTCTCGTATGCGTGAACATTTTTGTTTTTTGGGTATTGTTCTTTATTTTCATGTATGTAGCAGAGAGCTTCCAAAATATAAAGGGATGGTAGAGTTAAGAAATTATGCGAAACAAAAACAGGTCTACATGAATCTCTCAGTTTTATGCCACTAATAGCTCTAATAATTTGCTTTTGAGCTATAAAAACACTTTTGGCTGCAGAAGAAGTTCCCCAAAGAAGAACTCCATAATGAAGCCGAGCTTGAATTTCAGAATAGTATACAGAAATAAGGGTTTCCAGAGACAAGCTAGATTTTAAGAAACGGAAAAGATAAGCTTTTTGATGCAAGAGATTCGTAAGATAATCGCAGTGTTCATTCCACAACAGATTATCTTGCACTACAACCCCTAGAATTTTGCAGAGTGTAGTTGCTGCAAAGGTTTAGCACCAACATGGATGTCACAAGTAATGTTTTGGGTACGCTGAGGAGTGTGAAATAGTATAAAATTAGTTTTATTGTCATTCAAACATAATTTATTAGCACAAAACCACTGATTTATACGATCTATTGCGGCGTTACCTGCAATTTCAACTTGATTAGAATCGTTACCAGAAATAAGTATAGTGGTGTCATCCGCATACATATAAAGTAGAAAATCATTTACAAAGTTATATATGTCATTCATATATAAATTGAAAAGCAGGGGGCCCAAAACAGATCCCTGAGGAACCCCATGGGGAACGGGCACACAGCTGGACTTGTATTTTTTGAGTCTATTGTTTGAAATGTGCGTAATGAAGACAAATTGCATACGTCCCTCCATTCAGTAGCATTGCCTCGTATACCGTATTCGTATAGTTTCTGTAATAATAAGGAATGTTGAACGCAATCAAAAGCTTTGCTAAGATCACACAAAATGGAAAGTGGAGTATTTCGTTTGTTAATATTTTCTAAAATAACGTCATAAAAAGCTATTAATGCGGTAGTTGTCGACTTATTTTCTCTAAAACCATGTAAATTATCATTAAGTATTTTGTGTTTTTTAAGAAACAAATTCAATCTATCCAGCATGCAATATTCAAAAATTTTACCGACATTAGATATTAAGGAAATGGGTCGATAATTTGATATGTCAGTTCTAGAATTCTTCTTAAAAATTGGCACAACTGCAGATGTTTTAAAATCGCTAGGAAAAATTCCATAAGCAAAAGAAAAATTAATGAGATAAGTTAAGGGCGCAACTAATAAATGAAAAGAATCAATAAGAATGTTTGCAGATATGTCATCTGGGCCAGAAGTGTGTTTTCGCTCGAGTTTGTACAGTATTACGCTCAGTTCAGGTTCAGTAAAAGGAAATAAAAACATCGTGTTTAAGTTGGGGTTAATGACAGTGTTTATTGTAACAGCGGGGATAGAGTTAAGTATGTGTTCAACTGATTGTTGGAAGTGTAAATTAAATGCGGTAGAAAGTTCCTGAGGGTCGTTGATCTTTTTACCATTTTGAATAATTTCAACGTTATTACGAGATACCCCACCAGATGTGAGTTCGTTGACTACTTTCCACATCTCCCTAGATTTATTCTGGGAATTGCTTATGCGTAAACTATAATACTGTTTTTTCGTTTGATTAACCAGAAGTTTATGATTTTTATATCTCATTTTATACACATCTTTTAGCTGAGGGTAGTGTTTCTGCATTATGTATAGATCTTTTAGACTGCTGCTGGACTGCAAGATCTCATTATTTACCCAGTTCTACGTTTAAGTTTTGTTTTATTTCTTTTTCTTATCCTTATTTAGTTTCAAAATGGGTTAAAGGAAGAACGCCAATGCAACAATGTATTGTTCTGCGAGTGTTTGCGTATGTTATTGTCTACTGTCTTACTTTATTGCCAATACGTATTATTATTAATAGAATAAATCACACAAATAATTGTATGAGCGGACGAAATTGCCGTAATAGCAAGAACACGAGCTTTCAATATGCCTATAAACCGCCAATTCGTTGACCATCGTTCAAAGCTACAGACAATTCTGCGTGTTCAAACTCAATCAAAGAATTTAATGAAGTAAAAAAAAACCTCGTATTTTATCTCAACTAATCGATTGTTAAACCTTTTTCTAATGTACAGCTTTTTATGCCGTCTTACACTTTCTAGGCTTTTAAATTTGGCCGAACACAACTTACATGAGTAAGGGAAATCGCTCGTATGCACTCTCACGTCTTTTTAGTCCTGAAGAGCAGCCAATTGCCTGTTTATCAACTTCGCAGCAAGATGCTTTTCACCAGCGTGTGTTTTAATATGTCTAGTTAGTTGGTACCTCATACAAAACGACTTTTTACAAATCTCGCAAGTAAAATGTTTTTCACCGGTGTGTGTTTTCATGTGAGTCATTAGTCTAGACCTGTAACGAAATGACATTTTACAAGCTTCACAAGTAAAAGGCTTTTCATGCGCTCTCATATGACTTGTCAGTCCATCTTTTAGAGAAAATGATTTTTTACAGACTTCGCAAGTAAACGGCTTTTCACGGGTGTGTGTTTTCATATGACTCCTCAGTCCATTCTTCCGAAAATGATTTTTTACAAATCTCGCAAAAAAAAAGGTTTTTCGCCGGTGTGGGTTTTATTATGATCCATCAATCCCCCTGTTGCGAAATGACATTTTACAAATTTCAAAAGTAAAAGGTCTTTCATCGGTATGCGTTCTCAATATTTGTCATCCATCCTTCCCCGAAAATGTTTTTTTACAAACTTCGCAAGTAAACGGCTTTTCACCAGTGGGGGTTTTTATGATTCGTCAGCGAAACTTTCTGAAAAATGACTTTTTTCTTAAGTAAAGGGTTTTTCCCCGGTGTGTATTTTAAAATGGTTTCGTCCAATCTTCTCAGAAAATGACTTTTTACAAACCCCCAAATAAGGTTTTTCACCGGTATGTTTCTCTTTGCTCCTCAGTCCACTCTTCCGAGAAAATGACTTTTTACAATATTCGCAGGTAAAACGTTTTTTAATATGAGAGATCTTGTGAGCTGTTAGCTCACGTTTGTATTTAAAGTTTTTATCGCTTTGGTCGTTCAAATTTTCATGTTTAATATTTTCCAATAAGACACATTGAACTCCTGAATAATGAAAATCTCCTGTTTGGTTATCTTCCAATAGTGAGTCCTGTTGTAACGCCGGGAACTTTCCCCTTTTTTTAGTACTACTTTTACCTTTGACTTCACCTAAAAAATTCACATTTTTCATACTCCCATTTTTCTCAACAACTCGTCCAAGTTTTCAACTTTAATATTTTCCAAGAAGACACTTTGCGCTACGTTGTCGTCACTTAACAAAGATATTCCAGCTTTTGAATCAATAGAATCTTCCGTTTGAACTACACAGTCTTCTAATTTAATATCTGCTCCTGCCCTTTTTTTAAAATTATTAAAGGAATGTTCATGCAATCATCATATTCTGTACCCTTTTCTGAATACATTTACGGGAAATTTTGTTTTGATATAATAGAATATAACCCAAAATAGGTATTTTTTCAGCTTCAACTATGTTAATTTGCTTTTCTTTCTTCCAAAGGAAATGGCAACGTATGTGGGACCAAATCCGGAATGTAAATCACATAAAAAAAACTTCCTCCTAAAAATGAAACAAAAGAAATAAAAGTTGTTACAAAAAGATTGCATAAAACTTAAGCAAAACTACAAAACCAGCAAGAATCAATCTGAGCTGGGTAACACCAAGCACTAAGGCAGGGTGCTTTAAGAAATAAAAGAATCAAATACTTCCATTTATAAAAATGCTTGGATTACTAAATACAGTTGTTTAGTGCTATTTACATTTCATTTATTATTTCATTCGCTTCAACAACGTGTGTATATACATTCCATTGTATTATTCGTTACTTACAAGTGTTTATTCATTTAGTCCACTGAGTTATTTATTTAATTACAACAACAGTATTTAAAAAAGCAAGGCACTGGATCCTGACAATAGAAATACCAAGAACAAAACATTCATTATAAGTACTTCATGCTATAAGTACTTCAAGCACGCTAAATGCCCTTTAAGGGCAATCGAAAAACGCGCCGGAGCACCATCATGCTGGAACCACGTTTGTTGTCTTGTGGTTCAAAGGAATGTGGTCTAAAAGAACCGTTGTGTTCTGCAAAAAGTTTAGATCACCAGCGTCTGTTAATCAGTTTCGTAGAACAACTGGACCTACTAACCTGTCGCTCAAAATGGCTATCCAAACGTTCGATGAGAAACGAACCTAATGTCTGGATTCCATAATAACATGGGAATTTTCGTCAGCCTACACATGTGTACTGTGGAAATTTTAAGACTCTAGTTCGTGTAAACCCGACCCCATGAGTAAAAAGAGTATTGGCAGCAAATTTGGGATACTCGACATCATTGCGTAGAAACATGGGACAAGGAACCAACCGTGCTTGATGATCAGGATTCATGATCCGCACTCGTTATACATAGTAGGGGTAAAACTGCTGCTCGTGGAGGATTCTCGAAATAAGAGGAGCAGCAATTCCTATCTCGGCAAACTCGTCTTCGGATTCCGTGCTAAAATTGCCTCTTCTAGCTCAGGGGTAGGAACCGATCTTGATGTTCCGGAATCATGAGTATGTTTCCCAACTGAACCGGTCTCACGCAATCTTTGGTGCAGTCTTAATGACGAGAACACGAACTGAAGGGGTTTGGCGATTGGAATGAGTGTCCACATAAAGACGTTGCGACCATACAAGAAATGCATGGCCATGCAAATACAATGTTAGAAAACTCCTAGAATTGGAAACTAACCACAGAATATCACCTACGAACTGGACAGAATCTATAGCAGCTACAATAAGAAAATGCAACTTTTTGCTAACGAAGAAGGTATACAGTACCGTTCATGGAAATTCGGGCTGACAAATTATATTAACTGTTTAGGAAAAAATTTTAAAATTATATAATAAATTTTTTTTTGAGGAATTATTAAAACTAACCTTTCTGGAAGCCTTTTACCAATTTCCAGGTAGTACTTGTCTATTATAAGACAACACATAACACAAAATACATAATTATGTTGGAAATCCCCAAAAATTACAATGCATCTTTTCCTTTTTAGGTGCATGGTCTCGGGATAAAGAATTTTATTAATGTATTTATCAACAGGATGTTAGCGTATCTCGAAATGGGTTTTTTAAATTTTTACTTTTTTTACTTTTTAAACCGTTTTAAATCATCTAGTTGTTCAATTAGAGTAACAATTAAAACCGTTTGATCAAATAGAAACTATATTTGGGTTTACGATGGAGGTGGATTGGAAATGTCTGTACCTTCATACATCTTACTAGGTAGAATAAATTTATAAATCATTAGATACTAGGTTAGGAATTGTTTAAAAAAATGATTATAAACCGTGATTAACACGAATGAAGATTACTTCTAATTCTAAAAACATGCAAATTAGAATCTATAACGAATGGCCCGCTCACCTTAAAAGATAACTAGAAAAACTTCCAAACCAATTCGAACTTTGTTTGACATCTTATTTGTGTTACGTCGGTATTTTTGTAACAGTATTTTGTTGTCAATTCATAAATATCACGTTCCTTTGGAACGGTGCGCAATCTTCGGAAAAGTAACAATTTAAATTCACATTCCTGTTGAACGGTACCTTTGCAGAAACGATAACAATATTTTGTCGCTGTCGTGAAAGAACGTTCCAGGAGAGGGAACAGTATTTCCTATCACTAATAGCAAGTGTAAATGTCAAAAGGGTACAGCCAACTGGGAAAGTATCGGGTTGAAAATCCTAATTGTAAAAGTAGCTTAAATTTGGTGATATTTAGATATTGTTGATAGTGCAGAATCAGTACATGAATACTAACATGGCCGAAGCGCGAGTACCCAGACAGCACTTGGATTCTCTCGCGGATTTCCTTGCACACTTTCTACATTCCACCATGCAAGTTTACGTTTAAGTTTTATTTTATTTCTTTTTCTTATCATTATTTAGTTTCAAAAGAGGTTAAAGGAAGAACGCCACTGCAACAAGGTGTTGTTCTGTAGGCCATTTCATCTTTTTGGCATTGTGTATATCGTAAGAGCGGGGTTACTAAATCCCCGGCGTAATCGGCATTTTTGGGAAAGGTAAATAGAAAAAGTCTTTCCCCCAACGTGTACGTAAAACAAAAAAACCATTTATAACGCAGAAGTTTTTTTTTGGAAATGCAAAAGCGAATTTGTGACCTGCACATGTAGGTGAACGAATACACAGTTTGTAAAATGAATTTGTGTTTACGCAATTTTGTCAAGCAAATGATGTTCCACAGTGATATTCAAGACAGCACACGTTTAGATGCGCTGAGTTCGCCTAAAATCGGGTGATCATAGTGTTAGAGGTTGGCAGCATTGAAAACTAAATATAGCTATAGTTCACGTTTAGTATAAAGTAGTCATATATTGTAATGTGTTAAAAATAACAGTATGTAGACGAAACACTGTGAAACTAAAAAGTTACATTGAAGGTTGTAAAAACGATTGTTTTTAAAAATTAATTTAAAAGTTTTTTGGAGCTGATTCTTTTCTTTATTACGAATTGTCCCCAACCTTGACAGGTTATGGGCCCATGGCTCAGCAAAACAAAAATAGACCAAGTTCCGTTAATCCACAAAATGGAGGGAAATTAAAATGGAAGTTAAAAGCGAAAATTACAATTTGGTTTCTGAGGGACAAGGTTTATTAGAAGTAAAAGGTTTATGGAAAGCGGTTTATCCCGGTTATGAGGGAAAATGAATCAAAGTGGACAACACAAGATAAAGAAAGTGATCACAAAAAAAAAAATCATTAGTGGTTGAATTGGAAAACATTTGGAAAATGGGAATCAGAGATTCGGGGGGGGTTTGAGGGGTTGGAAAAAAAAATAGCTATAGTTCAGTTTTGTAAAGATCTTTTTGTAATGTTTTAAAATAATACACAGTATGTGACGAAACCGTGAAACTAAGGAGGCATTAATTTTAAAACGATTGTTTTTAAATTGAATACACACGTTTGTTGGAGCCCATTTTTTCTTTATTACGAATTTTCCCTAACCTTGACAGGTTAGGGCCCATGGCTCGAACAAAAATATAGACGCAACGGTTTAAAACCACAAAATGGGGGAATTTATCGGAAGTTAAAAGCGAAAATTACAGATATTGGTTGAGGGCACAAGGTTTATTAGAAGTAAAAGGTTTATGGAAAGCGGTTGATCCCGGTTTGACGAAGATGAATCAAAGTGGAAAAAAAGATAAAGAAAGGGTCACAAAAAAAAATCATTATGGTCTGAATTGGAAAACATTACAAAAAAATCAGAGATTTGGGGGAAAGGTTGGACATTGAAAAAAAATATGTATGTTCACGTTTAAAAAATTTAAAATAGTCATAATTTAATGATTGAAGTAAAACGATGTTTTAAAAATTGAAACAAAGGGTTTTGGGGTTTTTGGGGGGGGGCCCCCCATTCTTTCTTTATTACGAATTGTCCCTAACCTTTAAGGTTACGGGCCCATGGCTCGAACAAAAAAATAGACGCAACGGTTCCGTTAACCACAAAAAGGAGGAATTAAATATCGAGAAGTTAAACAGCGAAAATTACAGATATTGGTTGCTGAGGGCACAAGGTTTATTAGAAGTAAAAGGTTTATGGAAAGCGGTTGATCCCGGTTATGACGAAGATGAATCAAAGTGGACAACACAAGATAAAGAAAGTGATCACAAAAAAAAGATCATTAGTGGTCTGAGATTGGAAAAACATTTAGCGAAAATGGGAATCAGAGATTCGGTGGGGGTATTAGAGGTTGGCAGCATTGAAAACTAAATATAGCTATAGTTCACGTTTAATGTAAAGTAGTCATATATTGTAATGTATTAGAAGTAATACACAGTATGTGGACGAAACACTGTGAAACTAAGGAGTTACATTGAAGGTTGTAAAATCGATTGTTTTTAAATTGAATACACACGTTTGTTGGAGCCGATTCTTTTCTTTATTACGAATTGTTCCTAACCTTGACAGGTTATGGGCCCATGGCTCGAACAAAAATATAGACGCAACGGTTACCGTTAATCCACAAAATGGAGGAATTAAATATCGCGAAGTTAAACAGCGAAAATTACAGATATTGGTTGCTGAGGGCACAAGGTTTATGGAAAGCGGTTGATCCCGGTTATGACGAAGATGAATCAAAGTGGACAACACAAGATAAAGAAAGTGATCACAAAAAAAAGATCATTAGTGGTCTGAAATTGGAAAAACATTTAGCGAAAATGGGAATCAGAGATTCGGTGGGGGTATTAGAGGTTGGCAGCATTGAAAACTAAATATAGCTATAGTTCACGTTTAATGTAAAGTAGTCATATATTGTAATGTGTTAGAAGTAATACACAGTATGTAGACGAAACACTGTGAAACTAAGGAGTTACATTGAAGGTTGTAAAATCGATTGTTTTTAAATTGAATACACACGTTTGTTGGAGCCGATTCTTTTCTTTATTACGAATTGTCCCTAACCTTGACAGGTTACGGGCCCATGGCTCGAACAAAAATATAGACGCAACGGTTACCGTTAATCCACAAAATGGAGGAATTAAATATCGAGAAGTTAAACAGCGAAAATTACAGATATTGGTTGCTGAGGGCACAAGGTTTATTAGAAGTAAAAGGTTTATGGAAAGCGGTTGATCCCGGTTATGACGAAGATGAATCAAAGTGGACAACACAAGATAAAGAAAGTGATCAAGCAAAAAAGATCATTAGTGGTCTGAAATTGGAAAAACATTTAGCGAAAATGGGAATCAGAGATTCGGTGAGGGTATTAGAGGTTGGCAGCATTGAAAACTAAATATAGCTGTAGTTCACGTTTAATGTAAAGTAGTCATATATTTAATGTGTTAGAAGTAATACACAGTATGTGGACGAAACGCTGTGAAACTAAGGAGTTACATTGAAGGTTGTAAAATCGATTGTTTTTAAATTGAATACACACGTTTGTTGCAGGTGATTCTTTTCTTTATTACGAATTGTCCCTAACCTTGACAGGTTACGGGCCCATGGCTCGAATAAAAATATAGACGCAACGGTTACCGTTAATCCACAAAATGGAGGAATTAAATATTGCGAAGTTAAACAGCGAAAATTACAGATATTGGGTTGCTGAGGTGCCTCAAGGTTTATTAGAAGTAAAAGGTTTATGGAAAGCGGTTGACCGGTTATGACGAAGATGAATCAAAGTGGACAACACAAGATAAAGAAAAAGACCTACAAAAAAAAAGATCATTAGTGGTCTGCAATTGAAAATATTTAGCGAAAATGGGAATCAGAGATTCGGTGGGGGTATTAGAGGTTGGCAGCATTGAAAACTAAATATAGCTGTAGTTCACGTTTAATGTAAAGTAGTCATATATTGTAATGTGTTAGAAGTAATACACAGTATGTAGACGAAACACTGTAAATACAATGAAAGTTGTAAAATCGTTTGTTTTTAAATTGAATACACACGTTTGTTGCAGGTGATTCTTTTCCTTATTACGAATTGTCCCTAAGCTTGACACACAGTACGCTCGCTCGTACGGAATATTTACGTATGTTGTTATGTCTACTGACTATCTTTATTGCCAATAAATACGTACTATTATTATTATTATATTGCCGTAATAATAAAATCACGAGCTTTCAGCTAGTATGCATATAAATGCAGACGTCCGTTCGGACACCGCTAGATCCCTTTCGGTGCCTTAACTCGAAAATCCGGTCAGCTACTTGTACAGTTCGAGTGTACACCTCGTCGTCCGGTCGTGTTTCCTACCGCTCGTAAGACGTCTAGATAGCGGTTAACGATGCACAACTTTCCTCATATCGCTACGTTCCTCCTCTCTTCTATCCTTACGGTGGCGCGATACGTACGACAAAGCAAGGACTGTCAGAGTTTATTAGGTATAATGACCCACTCGGAGCTGCTGGCAATTTTGCGTATTATAAGTCAATCAAAAAATTTAGGAAGTAACAAAAAAATCCTATATTTTATCGCGATTCTCCTTTTTAATTTGCAGCTTTATATGCCATCTTACATTTTGTAGGCTCTTAAATTTAGGCGAACACAACTCACAAGAATAAGAGAAATTCCTTGTAAGCACTCTCACGTCTTTTTAGTCCTGAAGAGCAGCTAATTTCCTGTTTACAAACTTCGCAGCAAGATGCTTTTCACCAGCGTGTGTTTTAATATGTCTAGTTAGTTGGTACCTCATACAAAACGACTTTTTACAAATCTCACAAGTAAAAGGTTTTTCACCAGTATGTGTTTTAATATGACGTGTCAGTACTTTCCTCAAACTAAATGATTTCTTACAAAATTCGCAAATAAAAGTCTTTTCACGGGTGTGTGCTTTCATATGAATCATTAGTCTAGGCCTGTGATGAAATGACATTTTACAAAATTCACAAGTAAAAGGCCTTTCGTCGCTATGTGTTTTCATATGACTTATCAGTCCATCCCTCCGAGAAAATGATTTTTTACAAACTTCGCAAGTAAACGGCTTTTCACGGGTGTGTGTTTTCGTATGACTCCTCAGTCCATTCTTCCGAGAAAATGACTTTTTACAAATCTCGCAAGAAAAAGGCTTTTCGCCGGTGTGCGTTTTATTATGATCCATCAATGCACCCCTGTTGCGAAATGACATTTTACAAATTTCACAAGTAAAAGGCCTTTCATCGGTATGCGTTCTCATATGATTTGTCAGTCCATCCTTCACCGAAAATGATTTTTTACAAACTTCGCAAGTAAACGGCTTTTCACCAGTGTGGGTTTTAATATGATTCGTCAGCGAAACTTTCTGAGAAAATGACTTTTTACAATCTTCGCAAGTAAATGGCTTTTCGCCGGTGTGTACTTTAATATGGTTCGTCAGTCCAATCTTCTCAGAAAATGACTTTTTACAAATCTCGCAAGTAAAAGGTTTTTCACCGGTATGTGTTCTCATATGACTCCTCAGTCCACTCTTCCGAGAAAATGACTTTTTACAATATTCGCAGGTAAAAGACTTCACCGGTATGTGTTTTAATATGATTCATCAGTCCAACCTTCTGAGAAAATGGCTTTTTACATATCTCACAAGTAAAAGGCTTTTCACCGGTATGTGTTTTAATATGATTCATCAGTTTAACCTTCCAAGAAAATGACTTTTTACAGACCTGGCAAGTAAAAGGTCTTTCACCGGTGTGTGTTTTCATATGACTAGTCAGTCCTTTCTTCCAAGAAAATGATTTCTTACAAACTCCGCAAGTAAAAGGCTTTTTACTGGTGTGCTTTTTAATATGAGAGACCTTATGAGCTGTTAGTTTATGTGTGTATTTAATGTTTTCCTCGCTTTGGTCGTTCAAATTTTCAACTTTAATATTTTCCAATAAGACATTTTGTGCTACAACGTCGTTGCTTATCAAAGATATTCCTGCTTTTGAATCAAGAGAATCTCCCGTTTGAACTATACAATCTTCTAATTTAATATCTGCCTCACTATTGTATTTTTCACAGTTCTCAGTACTGCCAATATTTTTGCTTAACTGTTCATCCAAATTTTCAACTTTAATATTTTCCAATAAGACATCTTGTGCTACAACGTCGTTGCTTATCAAAGATATTCTTGCTTTTGAATCAAGACAATCTCCCGTTTGACCTGTACAATCCTCTGATTTAATGTTTGCATCACTACCGTATTCTTCAAAGTTATTATTGTAATGTTCGTGTGACTCGTCATATTCTGTAGCCATTTCTGTGAATGCATCTACAGAATTTTGTTTATTGAGATAATAGAATATAACCCAAAATAAGGCCTATTTCTTCCGCTTCAACTACGTTAATTTGCTTTCCTCCAAAGGAAATGGCAACGTATATGGAACCAGGTCCGGAATGTAAATCACATAAGAAAACTTCCTCCTAAAAATGAGACAAAAGAAGTTACATAAAACTTAGGCAAAACTACAAAACAAGTAAGAATCAATCTGAGCTGGATAACACCAAGCACTGAGGTAGGGTGCTTTAATAAATAAAAGAATCAAATACTTCCATTTACACACGTGCTTGAATTACTAAATACAGTATTTGAGAAAGTAAGGCACTGGATCCTGACAAGTGACAATAGAAATATCAAGTACAAAGCATTCTAAATGCCCCTTAATGGCAATCGAAAAATTCGCCGAAGCACCATCGTGCTGGAACCACATTTGTTGTATTTGGTGCAAAGGAATGTCGCCCAAAGTACCACCCATTGTGTTCTGCAAAGAGTTTAGGTAAACAGCGCATGTTAATCTGCTTGGTAGAACAACTAGACCTACTAACCTGTAGTTCAAAACACCTATCCAAATGTTCAATAAAAAATCAAAATAATGTTTGGATTGCATGATAGCATGGGGATTGTCGTCAGCTCACAGGTGCGTACTGAGAGAATTTTATGATTCCAGTTTGTGTAAACCAGACGTCATGGATAAAAAGAGTATTGGCAGCAAAATTGGGATACTATAACCAGAGAGGGCCTACATTGCCGTACATAGTAGGAGTAGAACTGCTGCTTGTGGAGAATTCTCCAAACAAGCTCACTAAGACTTTTCTGCATATTTTAGGCCATACTTTCCCTCCCCAATGATACTTTCTTCTAATAGCGTGTATATCATTGTACAAAATACGTATTTAATAATTCAACTGCTGTTAAAATTGGACAGACTGATGAAAATTCTACTTGTAAGAGATTTAAAGATTTATGAGCATAGATATTAGCATATATAAAAAATCATCTATTTATATACATAAAAAGTTTAATCGATTGCCGGATTATCTCTGAAATATTGGAAAGCGACAATTTATGAAGCGGCTCGAAAAATATCTTTTAACACTAGAACCGCCGCACCTGTCAATTTGACAGTCTTTCAATTTTAAAGTTTTTTTTTTTTTTTCAACAGAATTAATTTTGATATGATCTTGAAATCATGTGACTTTCCTAAATTTAGTTTGGCAATGCTCTCACAAAATGTTGAATATTTTGTAGAACTCTAAGCGATGTTCTGGGAAATTTTACCTTAAACGGCCGCCCCGATCAAATTGACCGGTACGTTAAAAAAATGGTTTGACAAACTTTATTTGTAAATTCTTTTTCTTGGTTGCAACATTTGAAAGAACCAAACATTTAGGCATGTACCGCATGTAAATATATACACAATTTCAAACATTTATTACATATAAAACAAGGCATGTAACTGCATCAACCGATCAGAGCTTGTTCTTCTTTGTTAGTACTTGTTTCGACATGTTCAGCTTTGCCCTCGACAAAGAACCTGTTTCTACTCGTGCTCTTTTCAGTGTCGCACATGCGTACAAAATATTTTGCAAGTGTCAACCTGCACTATTGTGAACATAAAAAAAGATCGGTAGTACTCTGAAAGTGCATTCGGCCTGTTTAGTTAGACTGAACAGTATATGGTCCAGTAAAGGCCTCTCGGCTACACAAGCTTTAGCGTATTTTGACGAACTGGAAAATCTTTCACCGAGAAATTCCGAGAATGATTCTAAGTCAGTTAGTACGGACAGTGAAAACGAAATTTGTTCTCGAGTTGTTGCGAGTGAGGAACAAAATAGTGATGAATCTGACAATGACACAGTTTGTGATGTAACGGTTGCAGTGACTAGTGCTAGTTCCAGTGATAAGCAGGAAGTGAAAACGTCTGTTCGTTCTAATCGCCAGCAAAAGAAACTAACAGAAAAAGATTTTCCTTCAATCTTGGTGCAGTTTGCAAATCAAAAGACAATTCCCAATGGCAAGTAATTTCTGCGAGTCAGCCTACTGCAGACAGAAAAACCCAACCCAATATATTCAAGGACAATCCAGGGTCAACAGGCTATGCAAAACAAAAAGTAACTGCAGAAAATGTGAGTAGTTTCTGGAGATTATTTATCGATGACTCGATGCTGAGACACATAAAACGACGCACCGAGGCTGAAGCTAGAAGACAACTAGACAGTCAAGACTGGCAATTACCTTTGAGATCTAGAATCCTTTATTGCCATTCTATACGTACGTGGTGCTTAGGGTACCAGTCACTTAGAATTAGATTCTTTGTGGTCTAAGAAGTAGGGAATATCGTTTTTTAGTCAAACGATGTCTAGAAACAAATTTAGAGAAATCATGCGATATCTCAAATTCGATCTCAAGTCTACAAAGGAAGAAAGATTGGAACATGACAAGTTTGCTTTAGTTTCTGAAATATGGCAAAAAATTTGCTTACAATTGCAAAATTTGTTATGTGCCCGGAGAAAACATAACAATAGACGTACAATTTTTTCCTACAAAAGCAAGATGTCGATTTACTAGCAATATATGTCCAATAAACCGGATAAGTTTGGCATTACATTTTGGCTTGCTGTTGACACTGAAGCTAAATATCTGTTGAATGCCTTCCCACATTTAGGAAAACATGACTTGAGACCAATAGGACAACCGCTTGGTGAATACGTCGTTCTAAAATTATTAGAGCCTTACACCAAGAAAGGAAGAAATGTGACAATGGACAATTTTTTACCAATTTGGAACTTGCAAAGAAATTTTCAAAACTAAACACCATGATTGTTAGAACTGTGAACAGGTCGAGAAAAGAAATTCCCGAAGTAATCAAAAAAAGCAAAGGATCTTTATATGAAACTGTTTTATTCACAAGTAAAGAAAATGTTTGCATTTTGACAGTGTATCAAGCCAAAATAAACAAAAATGTTCTCCTTCTAAGTACGCAACATCCAACAGTTTCAATTGATGCTGGTACAAAGAAAAAGCCAGAAACAGTTTTATACTATAATAGCACAAAATATGGCATTGACGTAGTAGATCAAATGGCCCTAAAATACAGCGTGAAGGCACCCTCAAGAAGATGCCCAAACCATGTTTTTTATAATATATTGGAACTTGCTACAATCATTACGTTTGCTGTATACAAAGACATCACTGGCAAAAAAATAAAACGTCGCGACTTCATTCTGCAATTGGTAGAAGAACTCTCGCAACAATCCAATAACAACGAAGAAGACCCTCAGGAGGGAACATCGAATCAAAAATGCAACAAGAACTTACAGGCTGGATCAAAGATGGATAAGCAACCTCGCAAAAGACGTACATGTCCAGAAAAGAAATGCGAAAATAAAACTTACGGTAGATGTAAGAACTGTAATAAGAACATATGTGGAAAATGTGGATTTAAAGTAACTTATTGCAACAATTGTAAGGATATTTAAAATACCAAAGTTAAGTTAGAAGTTATTTTTATATTTTGTGAATAAATATACACTTTTATGGAAACAAATTACGTTAATTAATAAAAACAGTCGAAACAAAATTGAGTTTTAATCACCGGTCAATTTGACTAGGGTGGCAGTTCAAGGTATGAGGAATTCTTGGCGGTTCTAATATTAAATATTAGTTGGGAGAATTTAGAAGTTGAGGTTAGTGTCTGTTTTTCAATAAAATCATCAACAACTCTATGTATTTGTATCGGCACATTCTTACGTCGTTCTTTTATTTTATTCTTTGTAAATACGAATTCACAATGACTTATCCTATGTCAGCGCATGGTCTCAGGATGAAAGTTATTATTATTAATGTATTTATCAACAGGAGTGTTAACGCACACTTGAAATGGTTTTAAATTATTACTTTGTTTCGTAACCTTAGTAGCAGAGTCTTTGGTAACATCGTCCAGTTAGCATGCAGTTAAAGTAACAATTAACTCGTTTCATCAAATATAAACTACGATTGGGTTGACGACGGGAATAGATTGCAAATGTATATATTTTCACACATCTTGCTGCGAGGAATAAGTTTCTAAACCAACAAGTACTACATTAGGAATAGTCTAAAATATATCTAAATAGACTGACTATACACCATAATTAACACCGAAGACAATTACTTCTAATTCTAAGTAAGAACATGCAAATTAAAATCTACAAAGAATGCGCCCGCTCACCTTAGAAGATAACTAGAAAAACTTCCAAGCCACTTCAAACTTTGTTTGACTTGTTATTACTGTTTTAGTGTTAAGCCGGTATTTTAGTACCAGTAAATTTGATGTCACAGGGTGACGCGCTCCGCAATACATAAATAAACCCGTTACTTTGGAACGGTAAGCTGTCAAGCGACAAGGGAACGAGCAAAGTCGACTGTCCTCGGAAAATTCAAGAATTTATATTCGCCACGTTCTTGTGGACCGGTACAATTGCTGAAACGATAACGGTGTTTTGTCGCTGTATTTCGGTGTTGCGGTCGTGAAAGGAACGTTCCAGGAGTGAAGCGGTATTTCCCATCACTAATAGCAAGTGTAAATGTTAAAAGGATAGAACTGGGAAAATGATGGAAGATCCTAAATTGTAAATGTAGTTTAAATTTAGATATGGTTGATAGTGGGTAAGCCTGCAGAATCAGTGCATGAATAAATGGAAGACAAAGATCATAGAATATAGTAATACTGAAAACTAACATTGCCGAAGCGGGGGGCAGACAGTATTTGGGTTTCCCGTAGTTTTCCCTTTTTGCATATTGTGAAAGGCGAAACTACAAGAAACCGGACACCCAACAGGTCATTGCCCATCAACTTTTCTTACGAACCGCCCCTCCCTTTTTTATGTTTTTTGTTTTTATCGCTTCCCGGGCCCGCCCGGGAAAGGGGAAAATTTAAAAGGAAGTTGCATAAAAAGTGCATGCTTCTCAGGAAAAAGAACTTTTAAGCTGTCTCAAGGGCGCTATGCGAATCGGCTACCTGCATTAAATGGGTCAAGAGATAACGGAAAATATACAATTGTATACATTTTACTACCTGCTAAAAATTTAAAATTTTATTTTTTAAAAAAGGTTGTCGCATTTTGAAAGGGTTAAAGCTTTAAAATTTAGAAATTTCAAAATTTTTTCTTTAACTTTTATTTCTTTGGACAGAAATTTCGATTTTTTTCTGCCAATTCGGAAAAAACGTGGTTTTTTTCCGAAAAAAAATTTTTCCCATTGGGAAAATTTTGGAAAGGCCCGGTTTTGACAATTTCTTAATTTTGGATGGGGCCCAACAAAAAAAAGGCTTTATACATTTTTTAAAAAGACTAACAATCCCAAAATCTTTAATCATTGTATTATGAAATCAAAAATCTCAGGGGAAAATGAATAATGTCATGAATGATGTTAAAGACTTTAAATTTTTATAAAAAGCATGCTTCAACCCCGCCAATTAAAAACTTTTTAGAAATCTAAATTTCCCCCTTTTGGGAGACGTTATATCAAAATCAGATGGCTTTCGAGAGGAAAAAATTTTAAAAATTTTTTTGTTTAAGAAAAAAAATTTTAAAGTTTTAATAAAAAAATCGGGGATGTTATTTTAATTTAAAGATATTAACTTTAGGCGACATTTCAGTGACAATTGGGGTTAAAGAACGGTTTAAAATTTAAAACCGGTAAAATTTTTTATTTATGATCTTCGGGAATCAAAATTTACGGAAAGAAAATTTGATTTTTACAAAAAACCCAACAAAAATTGGGAACTTTTGTCACTTTGAAACATGGGGAAAAATTGGAAAAAGAAATTTTTTAAATATGGTATTTAAAACAAAAAAAAGGGATATTGTTTTGTTTTCCCCCCTTTTTTTTTTTGGCCCGGGGGCAAAAAAAAAAATTTTTTACCCAAATTTTTTCCCCCCCCAAAAAAAAGAAAAAAATTTTGGGAACCCCGCTTTAATCCTTTGAAAAAATTTAAACATCATTAATAATATTTTAAATTTCTTTTGTAGATTAAAAGATCTTATACCTATTTTCCAATTTTTTTAATTAAAAATTTTTTAATCTGCAGTTTTTCCCAAAACTTTTCCCAAACTTTTCCAAAATTTTTTCTCCCCATTATTTACTAAAACACGCATTGCAGAAAATGGTAATTATATCGCCTTAGTTATATTTTTTGAAAAAGGTAAAAAAAAAAACGCGTCTGTTTTTTTCCCACTGGTTTAAAAATTTCCGGGGTTTAAAATTTCCGCCATTCCGTTCTTTCCCCCTTTTCTTTCTTTTTGGGAAAAAAATTAAAAAAATTTAAAAGCAACTGTTTTTTTTTGGGACGTCCTTATATGTAGCTCCTGGTAGTCATCCAAAATACTTTATTATATTGTTATTGTTATTTATAATGCCAAAAACTAAATAAGTTTTTTTTTTCTTTTGGATTTGGGGTTTCAAGCAGAAAAGAATTTTTTTGTTTTCCTTTTTTTAACCATTTTTTCCATACTTAAATTTTTTTGGGAAAAATATTTTTCTGAAATACATAATTTTTACAAAGAAAAAAAAATTGGAAAAATATGAGGTTTTCCCCTTTTATTCTGGGTTTTCTGCATTTTTTTCCAAAGGAAAAAGTTAGGACTATTAAATTTTAAATTTAAATTAACCCAATTTCAAAAAAAATTAGAAAACCGGGGATTTTTAAATTTTTAATCCCATTTTGTCTTTTGTTCATCCTCGAACCCCTGATTTATTACGTGATAATTTAAAATTATTGGTTTTTATGGGAAAAGCCCATTAGTGTTTTATTAGTAAAATGCATTGATAAATAATGGATATGCCGAAAAAATTTTTATAACGATATTACAAATAATTCCCCTACATACATAAAAGTAAACAGTACTTAAATAGATTTTAAATCCATCCAAGAAATATATATTTCTACATTTTTCTAAAAATTGCGGGCTTCTTCCAAACTTTCCGTCGGGGGAAAACGGCAAAAAAAAAATCCAATAAAACAGTTGCCCCGAGATTAATTCAACAAAAAGAATTCCCAAAAAAAAAGAACAATTTTAAAGCAGGAAATGCAAAAAAAAATAAAATATAAATATACTTATAAATAACAATAACTTTCATAAGAAATAATTCCCGCGACCGATGCTGTAACACCCCGCATATAATAAATATTTAGTCGGTTTAGAAATAATGATCCTTCCTTAAACTCTAACATCGATTCGCTGACTATTATTCGGAAGGCCCCGGGGGGCATATTCTATACAGATTGTAAAAGAGGGTTTTATGACATGGGTTTATACCAACGCCAAAAATTTTGGGTTTCTCGAAAAAAGCCGGTGATGGAGGTTTGGCGATGCGGGGAGTTAAGGGGGCGATTCCCCCTAAAAATGCGATAGAGACGCAAAAACTTGCGTACAACCGTATTGTCCCGGGTTTCATTTGTTTATTGCCGTACATTGTAACAACCGAAATATAGCCCCCGTTTCGTTTTTTTTCTTTTTTTTTTATTATTTAATTTTTGGGAAAAAGGTTAAAGGAAGAACGCCAATTTCAACAATGTATTGTTCTGCGGGTGATTTAATCTTTTTGGCAATTGTATATGTTTGCATATGTTATGTCTAATGTCTTACTTTATTGCCAATAAGTTTTATTATTAATAGAATAAATAACACAAATAATTGCATAAGCGGATGATATCGCCATAATAACAAAAACACAAGCTTTCTTTTAATGTGCATATAAATCACCAATTCGTTGACTATCATTAGGAACTACAGGCAATTCTGACTATGGGAAAACCCAACCCAAAAAAATTTTAAAGGAAATAACAAAAAAACCCTATATTTTATCTCGATTAATCGATTACACTGTACAACAATTTTCAGGTCATCGTTTCTTTCCCGAATAGCTCCAACACCAAATGGAAGTACGCATATATAGTAGTCGAACCTCCAAAGGGTTTGCAAAGTTAGCTCGTTTTTTTTTTTTGAATGAGCTGAAGTTTATGCCCTGTTTTACGATATTTTAGTCAACTTTTCGGCAACTTTGCGATGTATCACTCAAGAAAATGAAGGAAGTTACGATTGAAATAACTTGTATTGAACAGTTTATGTTTGAAATAATTTCAAAATGACGTTCCATTTGCATTTTGATAGTCAAAAATTGCCTTTTAGCGCGATTTTCTGCACCTTTTTTAACGTTTTTTCGCATTTTGACCGAAGATTCACAATATAATTCGGTTTTAAGGCATTTTTTAATAAAAAAAATAATTATTTCAATGAAAAATTACATTAAACACAACAGAGGAAACAATTTTGGGTTTATCTATGTTACTCGAGCTCTTTTTTATGGTGGATCGGGTTCGGAATCATCGTTATCTTCATGAGAATCAGAGTCTGAATCAACGAGAATTTCAGTTTGTCTTTGGGCCTGATTGATTGATTTTCCTACCAAGCAGGGCTGGTCTTTACATCCTTAACACTGAGGCTTAATAACCTATTGTATTATTCCTGCCTCGGTTTTGTTTTACTTGAATAGGTTAGCTCCCGCAATCAGGTTTAAGAGCTTATGTAGTAAATCTTTCTCCATTGGTAGTTCAATTGCGCTTCGCATAGCGAATCTGCGTTGAGCTAACGCTGCACATTCGAAAATAATATGAGGGGCTGTTTCCTCCTCCTCATTGCAAAGTCTACATAAGGGTTCATCTTTGTAGATCCCCATCTTATGCAAGTGGCCCCTCAAACAGCCATGTCCTGTTAATAGACATGTTGCTGTCCTAAGCTGTATTTTGCTTAATTCAAGCAGGTCAGCAGTCAGATGTCGCAACGGTCTTTCCATCATCCGCTTGCTGTGCTTTTGTCCAGCTGCATGTTTCCAATTTAATTGGTGTTGTGTTATGATCCACTCATTAATTGCACCACGCACTGCACTCTTGGTAATACCTAAACCCGGTTCAGGGCCTATATAATTCATTTTTGAGCCTTCCCTAGTTAGCTGGTCTACAATTTCATTGCCCGCTATGCCCCTGTGCCCTGGCACCCACACCAGTGTGACGTTGTGTTTAGACAGAACCATTAGGATTTGCGGGCGCTCCCGCACATGTTTCGAGGTTATATGATAAGATGCTAGTGCCTTTAAGGCTGCCTGACTGTCAGAGAGAATGCAATCGTCTCACTCTGCGGTCGCCGACGCAAACTCTCCCACGCGCAGGTTTGTATAGCATATATTTCTGTTTGAAATACCGCGGTGTATCGCCCAAGAGGTACACATACTTTGTATCCCTGGTTTTCCTTATATACACCAACGCCAGAAGTAGTGCCCGTTTTGGACCCATCTGTGTACCAGACTAGGGTTTTCGGTTTTCTCCCCTCTCCATTCTTCCCAATTCAAGAAAACTGTGAAAGGTTTGTCATGGGAGATCCTGAAGGTTGTTGTATCGCTACCCATTATCATAGATAGGGTTTGTTACTACTGCTTCTATTCTGATGTGCCCAAATCCACTGTGAGATCTCCAGTTGCTAGTATTTTTTCAGTTTGTATGCTCCCATTCTGGAGCATACAGACTGAAAAATATCTTTGGGGCACCCCTCCTTCTTCTTCTTTATCGCATTTGAAAATATTCCACCATTGGGGCGATTTTTTTCCTCGATATGTGAAATACATGTGTTTTATGTGCGATTTGAGACTCAGGATATGCGACCAATATGAAAACCACACATGAAAGAGTAGAGAACCCCAATAAAAAACGCCAAGGGATTCGACATTGCTTGGCCAAAAAAAAATTTTATTCCCAAATTTTGAGGGGAAACTCGGTGTTTTGAAAAGTTTTCTTAAAACTGTGGTTAAAGGCAAGAAGTTTTTGTGGCTTTGGGTCAAATTTTCCCTCGACTCAATGAAGGCAAATTGAAGGAAGGCATGAAATATTGACACTTTCTTGCTAAATTGTAAAAATTTTGAAACATTTTGACCTCAATCATGTGTTTTTCCTTACAGGCTTTGTGAATGGTCCAGATATTCGCAAACTGAGGCATTCAAATTTTTTGTCGATAAGAATTGACGTGGCATTCTATAAAAGCAGTCATTGAAGGCTTGTTGGGAAATCATCGGTCTGAAGATTACCAAAGTATCTCTGTACACACATCAATATGGGATGCATTCTCGAAAATTGCCGGCAACATGTCATTAAAAATACTGACATGTTGATTATTTTAGTTGACAGCTCCACTAGTCAGAGAATAAGTGAACTTTCCACCAAGGCCGTGCCATTTTAAATGGGGGGATGTGGAATTAATTTCTTTTTTTTTTAAATACGATTTTAATGAAAAATATGTTACAGTTTATAGATATGAGAAATTAGATTTTGGAAATTTTTTTCGGGGTACGAACATTTTCGAAGGCGATTAAGAAGAAGAAAGGAGGAGGAGGAGTGCCACAAAGACAAACTGAAATTCTCGTTGATTCAGACCCTGACTCTCATGGAGTTAGCGATGATTACGAACCCAACACACCATAAAAAGGAGCTCGAATAACACAGATAAACCGTAATTGTTTCCTCTGTTGTGTGTTTAATGTCATTTTTCATTGAAATAATTATTTTTGTTTGGTTAAAAAAGCATTAAAGCAGAATTATATTGCGAATCTTGGGCCAAAATGCGAAAAAACTGTTGAAAAGGTGCGGAAAATTGCGTTAAAAGGACATTTTCGACTACCAAAACGCAAATAAACCACCATTTTTAATTTTTTTCGAGCATAAACTATTCTATACAAGTTGTTTCAATCGCAAATTGATTCATTTTTCTAAGTTATACATCGCAAAAGGCCGAAAAGTTGGCCAAATATCGTAAAACGTGGCATAAACTTCAGGAGCTCATAAAAACAAATTCGAGCTAACTTTGCCAAACCTTATGGGTAGAGTAACCTAAACTTGCGGACTCGCATAGGCGTCGGTATTACGGGTTAATAGAAGAATACGAAAAATTCATAAATAAACTAAACCGGTAGAGAAGCAGGCATGTAGTGTCGACCTTGAATATAAATCATGTTAAACCGCGCTGAGAGAGATTTCGTTTTAGTACCGGTTGAGCTGTTGCAGAGATTAGTCGAACGGTCAAGGTTATGTATTTACGTGTCGCTTTTGAAAATATAGCTGGTGTTTTTTGTGCGTTGTAGTATTATACCAAGTACATAATTAATGTATCGTTTCATATAGAACTAATATTTACATACCTAAGAAAACAATGCCTCGTAATAGATTTGCTACTAATGTACATAAGTATGTGTCACTTTTTCCCCATTTAAAATATGACGGTAGTGCAGTTTTTTGCTTAATATGCAATGTTCGTTCGGCTGCATTGGACAGAACTGATTGCCAGAGGCATGTCAATGGTATTAAGCATATGAGAAATGCAAGAACTGAAATACCTTATACACTATTCCTCATACATTTATTAATTATGTTTACCTCTTGTAATCTTCCGTTGTCGTTGGTGAGAAAAGCAGCTTTTAAAACGTTTTGGCGACAATACGTTCCAAAGTACCCATTACCCTCACAAACACAATTATAGAATCATTTACCGCGAATGAAAGAGATGCTAGAAAATGTGTGTAAACGTGATTTGTGTTCCAAAAAAATATGGATTACCGTGGATGAGACGACCGATATAAAGAAAAACAGTATTGTGAATGTAATAGCTCGCGTTTTATCTAGCGAGAACGCAGCATCTCGATATTTATTAGCTTGCAAACGTGTTCAACAATGTACCGCGGAAAATATTCAAAAAGTGATAATGAACGCTTTGAAAACATTTAAAATTGCCCAAGATCAAGTTGTGATGATTGTGACAGATAGTGCAGCAACGATGTTAAGTGTTGGGCGATCCTTAAAACATATATTCCCTAACTTAATACATATAACCTGCGTGCTGCATGCTTTGCATTTAGTTGGTGAAGTTGTTCGACAACATTACGGGAACGTTGATCGGATGATTGGAAGTACTAAAGCAGTGTTTCGTAAATCTCCTAAACGTTTAAAAGAATTTCGTAAATTTTGTCCAGGTATTCCAGAACCTCCTGAACCAATTTTAACGCGATGGGGTACTTGGCTAACAGCAGCTTCTTACTATTTGATCCATTTTCAACAAATTCAATCAGTTATAATGCGATTTAATCGGAATGAACCAAAGCAATTAGAAAAGTCAAAGAATTTCAAATTCTCAACTTTTAGAAGATTTAACAACAATATGTCCCAATTATACAGTATTATAGATGCCTAAAAAACTACAATGTACTGAATTGTCATTGCGGGAAACCCAAGAATAGTGGAGATTTAAAAAATAAATTACAAAATTAAAAAGATACGCCGGGATTATGCGCTAGTCAAAAGTTGGCAGATGTTTTAAGGAAAATCCCGATTTTAATACTTTAGGGGCCGTTTATAATAAGTGTAAGAATAGGAATTTTTAAGTGATTTTGAAAAACAGTTTCCATGCAAAGTAACTTCCTTAGATGTGGAGAGATCGTTTTCATATATAAGTTTTTTTTCTTGCGACGCAAAAGGGTTTTAAAAGGGTAACTGTGGAAACATATGTAATATGCAAGTTTAAGTTTCAATCCTGATGCCTTAATTTGTTAAAAATTTTTAAAGTAAAGTTTATTTATGAATTTTCGTTTTATATTAACCCTACCCCCCTATGCGACCGCAATTTTTGGGTTACTCTACTTAGGGGGTTCGATACTTAAAAAGGTTTTTCGAACCCCAAACGCTTAACATATGAAAATGTAAGAAAAAAAAATTTTTTAATTAATTTTTTTACCTTTGTTTTGGGTGCGCTGGCGACTAAAAAGATGTTCAGATGTATAGCAGGTGTTCGAAGTTAGTACCGCCAGCTCAATATCTTTTGGCCCACGTAACAATGAATTATTGCAAGCGCGCCGTAGTGTATCACGTGCTTCTGGTATGAAACTCGCGGCATTGTTTATGCGTTCTCATAATTCGTCAAACATCTGACGATGACGCTAGCAGTGCGGTGTTATTGATCTTCGCACGCAATTCATCTTATCTACGAGCCAAGAATTTAGAACAATACGTTCCTTTAAACATACCTTCGAACACCCACACAGGTAGATTTTACTGCAACGTAGACAAAACCCCTTGCGTTAAATCGTCAATACCAGCAGTTAAAAAGGTTTTTTCCAAAACTTCAAAATTTCTTTTATTTCTTTTTGAGGAGATTGTTTCTCTACAATTTTTAAATTTGAAAAAAGGTGGTACTGGATGGCAGAGCGTAGCGGTAGCGGCGTGAGGGGGGATTTTCAACTCGTAGTCGATCTCGACAGTACCGCGAGAGAGTTCAAAGGACAGTACGTTGCACGCTGCACCCCAAAATAATACGGGGGGATCCCCCCAAAGGGGACGCCCCTTCGAATGTGAAAAAATTTTCCCGGCTTTTCCCCCAGATTAAAATATGAAGTCCCATATTTATTGCAAAATATGCAGTAGTGGATTGCAAAGTCGATAGGGTTTTAAAATTTTAGAAAACATTGTAAAAATAAAAACTGTATTAATTTTTAAATATTCCATACTGGAAATTTTTATATGATTTTTTTTTTATGTTAAGTGTGTGCAACATCCCACGACATCTAGTATCTAATGGACACTTTGCCTTTTTGGGTAAATAGTTCCCCCATGGTAACATCTATGCAATTATGATAAAATTTTCCAGGGGAGGTGCGTAAAGGAACAAAAGACGAGTTAAAAAAAAAATTTTGTTTTTTGTGGGTGAAACAACTGATGCTCAGAAACACAGCGTCATTCATGTTGTAGCGCGTCCTTTAAAACGGATGAAACCCCTTTTTTGTTGTTATCCAATAAAAAGGGTTCAGCAAACTAATGCAGAAATCGGGCAAGATAATAAAAGATTTGGAGAGAATTTTTTATCGCAGGAACCCAAGTCACAATTTCTTATGACGGGCCCCAACAATGCTGAATTTAGGATGTTGAAAATATGCTTTCCGACTCTTCTTAAAATCTCTACACGCGCCCTTGGAAAAAAACCCTCGAAAAATTAAACGGGGGATAAGTTAAAAGCACCTACCAAAAAATGTTTATCAAATCTCCCAAACACATCCGGGATTCAAAAAATTTGGGCCAAATCACCACCACCCCCACCCCAGCCTGTAATAAGCGATAGGGGAAAACGGCTCCAGGCAGTATCTTACTATCAGAAATATTTTTCACAAGTGAAAAAAGTCATCTTGAAATTTATTCAAATGATTTTGAGCAAACGAATAGTCAGCAACTTGTTTCCCAAATTTGGACGTTCAACAACAAATAGATGAAATTTCCATGAACTATTCTGAACGGGTTTTTGAGCAATTAGAAAACAATCACTTATCTGCACGAGACATCTCCACGAATTAAAATTTTAAAAAATTTCCCCCTCAGAAAACTTGACGAAAACTATAGGAGTCGATGTTGCTCAAAAATTTGGTGCAATTTTAACGAAAACCCGATTTTCAAAAGGTTCGGTCTATAACTGAAAATCAAAGTGCCCAGATGAGGAAAAAGGGGGAAATCGACATGTGCAAATCTTACCACTGGATGTCGAACGATCATTTTTGAAATATGTGATAACGTATTCACAACACCGTCGACGGCTGAATGAATCGACAATGGAAGCGTTGCGATGTTGCAATTCTACCAGCTTACCAGGGCGGTTGCAATTGCCGCAGGTAGACATCAAGGCGACAGGAAAAGGTAACAATATTATTTTTCACTAATATTGTATATTACGTACCTACTTTTATGCGGTGCGCTACTGCCGATACCACCTTTTTAACAAACTCTAATAATTATAGCTTCAATTTCATGTGGACTTTCACCTGTCCAAATTTGTCGTGCTAGTTGCGAAAGATTCTGTGTATGCCTACCCTTATTTGGTGCTAGACCCATTCAGGAAAGAAAAATTTGTTGCACAGTGTTATTAAACTTTCTTTTTTAATTTGCAGCTGTATATGCAGTCTTGTAGGCTCTTAAATTTAACCAAACACAACTTACAAGAATAAGGGAAATCCTTCCTATGCACCCACGCCTTTTCAGTCTTGAAGAACAGCCAATTCCCTGCTTACAAACTTCTCAGTAAGGCGCTTTTCACCAGTGTGTGTTTTCATATGACATGATAGTGTTTTCCTCCAACTAAATGATTTTTTACAAAACTCGCAAGTAAAAGACTTTTCACCGGTGTGTTTTCATATGAGACGCCAGTCTAGAGCTGTGGTGAAATGATATTTTACAAACTTCACAAGTAAAAGGCTTTTCACTGGTATGTATTTTAATATGAGTCGTCAGTCCAACCTTCTGAGAAAATGACTTTTTACAAATCTCGCAAGTAAAAGGCTTTTCACCGGTGTGTCTTTTAATATGAGTTCTCAATCTACTCTTCCAACAAAATGATTTTTTACAAATCTCGCAGGTAAAAGACTTTTCACTGGTGTGTGTTTTCATATGAGACACCAGTCTAGAGCTGTGATGAAATGACATTTTACAAACTTCACAAGTAAAAGGCCTTTCATCGCTATGTGTTTTCATATGACTTATCAGTCCATCCTTCCGAGAAAACGATTCTTTACAAACTTGGCAAGTAAACGGCTTTTCACCAGTGTGTGTTTTCATATGACTCTTAAGTACGCACTTCCGAGAAAATGACCTTTTACAAACCTCGCAAGTAAAAGGCTTTACACCAGTGTGCGTTTTATTATGATTCAACAGTGCACTTCTGTAACGAAATGACATCTTACAAACTTCCCCAAA